>CM031233.1:232492654-233092654 GCA_018340775.1 Taxus wallichiana var. yunnanensis
TTTTGCAATGCCATCCCTTGTGTTTTGTGGATAGTTAAAGCACACAATAATTTTAGTGGATTTCTTATGTGAATGCTACTAGATACTTTAGAAATAGGGACATGTGGAGGAGACTTGACATCCCATATTGAGCTAATGTAGTAGTTGAATTTGATAACCATAAAACATGGAAAGTCGGTGGTTTTGTGGCATATATGTAGATCATCATCTCAAGCTATTCTCCACACTTACATAGGAAATAACTAATATTATCTGTAATATTTTTCATTGTGGATTCATATGTGATACTACCTCCTCAAAATGTTAGGTTATTAATACTCATTGAATTTGAATTATTTTCATGTGTATTTATGTCAAGAAAAGTTTTCACGATCGTCACTCTTTCGTCAACTCAACCAATACTAACAATTTCATCATCAATGTTTAAACACATGACTTTTCACTACTCTTATAGTGATTAGTCATCCATCCTAGTCAATAAGTAGGGGATATCACTAATTATTCTTTGAGTGGCACCCATGGGTGTCTTGCATGGAAAGGTGGTTCAATTGATCTCATCACGAGTCTCATTTTCACCCACATGTAGATAGGGAAACTTGCACATGTTCAAATTCCAAACTCTCCATATGTTAGATATGAAAAATTTGTATTGAGGGATCCTTTTGTCATCGATTTCATACACATTTATGAATAGGGTTTCCTTTAACGATTAATGTAGTTATTAAGGTTTCCCTCATCAATGATCATGATGACGTAATCTGTTAATGACCATTGACACAAAAACCTTGACCATCCATTTCCTAATGCATATATTAGACATAGTCTCAAACTCCCATTTGGAAATGCATATCAACATAATTAATGTTTCAGACGTTGGTAAAAAGACAAAAATTATTTTTGTGTGGTTGTGGGTCCTCCTTTTATGCTCTAGATCATCCAAAGTTATAAATAGGGAACACTTCATTTTGAATGTTATAATTTGGTTAGTCGATCTAAAGATTATAATTCAATTTATTTATCATGACACTTTGAACTTATTCAAGATTTATTAGTCTAGTCATGGTGATGTGGGTCGTGAATTGGGAAGGGGAGATGTTATGTTAGCATATGTGTCAACAAATTGAAATGAAAACAAAAATTCTAGAGTGTTCATTTTATGTCTAAGTGGAGAGTGGTATAAAAATGTGTCATTAAGAGGCTCAACATCATCATCATCAAGAAACTACAAGTCCTTGCTCTAGTTTTCTCTTTATAATACATGGTATGCGAATAAAGCATGCCTAAACCATATTCTCTTATTATCTTATAGAGTAAGAATATGTAGTGATGTCGGTGCGATGTTGTATACAACACAAGTGGGAGATTCGTGTGCATAGTGGAAGGCACATCTATGGGGTCTCTCCTCTACCTCACACACCCCCATTTACATCATCATTGATCTTATGAAATTGAATGTAGTTAAGTCGATATAAATTCCAAGATGACATCAATGAGATTCAAATTGGTGTTTCCATGGTTCATGCGAATTCAACATCTAACCCTTCTAATTTTCACCATGTCAATAGAGATGTTAGGGACACGTCCAAAGGAATGTCAATCCTCTTTAAACCCACTTGGATGATTGTGATATAAATTATATGTTTACGACCAAAATAAGCTTACATGTACATACTCGTGAATATCATATCATTTACCATTTATATAAAATTAGTGGGGCCTAAGAGAACCATTCCACATGGATGATATCGATATGGTCATGCGTCAATGACCAACAAACACTAGAGCCATTAGATATATACAAATTGTCATAATTTTCCATATTTTTCATCCCCTTCATCAATGTGCCACTAGCTTCTGCAACAACACCCCCACTACTATGGCATTAGCATGGGGCACCAGGCTCTTGGAATCCCTTCTAACAAAGGTGTTGACAAAGTTAGGCATCATAGCATTGGTCATATTCCTAATCAAGCATCCACACAAACCATGGATCTATATAGACAGGGCATCCATCTTTGACCTTAACATGACCGATGGCTCCGTCACCTCTAACATGTAGCTCATTGTCCTATTTCAAAATCTTGATCGCAACCTCTTTGGAAAGGTCTTGACATCCCATCCCACATATTCGCCACATACTCCTTTGTTATCATCATGCTTTGATGAATGATGATGTGGCAATTTCATAAGTAATGTAACATCCTCTCGAAGGTGTCAATGAGGCGATCTATAAGATCCATGTAATACATCACATGTCTCTATCAATTGATGTCACTACATGATCATTTTTATGCAAAAGTCGAGATTCATATAGAAAGGGCATTCATCTACAACCTCAACATGACTAACTGAAAGCACCCTAAACTTTACAAAGAAAATTGCATGACTAACTAAGGAAGGCTAACACCATTGCCACCTCTAGTCAAGGTTCTAAGTCTAGGAATGTAACATTAAGATAGAAGCTTAAAGGAATGCTTAACTAACATGAATACAATTCAAAATCTAACTAAACATGCCTACTAATATGTTCAATTACCTAACATGGGCCTAAATAGACCTAAGAGGGCAATCAAATTGGTATGGTTGCTACTCCAAACAAGGTGAAATAGCCTCTCCAAATGACTACTTGGGCATTTTGGATATCCATCTACTAACCCTATTGAAGGCTTTAGGCAAGGATTGCGCTTGGCTATAAATCATATTTATTATATGAGATACAAATCAAAACATGATGTAAAGTATAAAGGAATGAGGTGCACTCTTTGTATAGTTTTCCTTTTGGGAGAAACTTGTATTTTGGTGCATGTGGGACTAAAATCCCCAAATTAGATTAGAATCGCTAATCATGATTAGACCTTTCTAATCACAATTAGTGAATTGCCAAGTGATTAAGAGGTGTGGAGCCTTAATCAAATGCTTAGGAGTCAATTAGGAGGCTAGGATAAGCTTTTGAAGCTTGTTGAGACGCGTTTTGGAGGTGAATGGGGTGGTTTTGAGTGGTTGGAGCAGGGGTTTGAGTCAATACTAGGGTATATTGACCAAAACAAGGGCAAAATAGGCTTAATTAGCTTCTAAACGCCAATTTTCTATTTTGAAGAGGATTTTAGCTTACAATTCATCGTAAAGTGGAATCTTGAATGCAAAAGAGGTTTGGTGATCAACGCAAAGGTGCTTGTTAACCAAGAACAAAGTGGCAAAAACGTTAGTTAATTAGTAAAGATCACTAATTATAATGGAATTGGGAAGAATAAGAGTGATTTGTATGCGTCTTGGCAATAAGATTGCAAAAGTAGAATTTAGGTGTCTACATTGCCCTGTTTGAGGTGAAGTTAGTTACTTCACTTCAAATATAATAGACAAGTATAAACAAGTAAATTTTTGAAAAAAATTAGTGGAATGAAGGATGTCCCTTCGAGTGTCGAGTGGGTGATAGAAGAAGTCAATCGACGATCGAAATTGATTGAAATGGACAAAAGAAAATAGGTTAGAATGGGCGCGAAACCCTCGGGTATTGAGAAGGAATAAGAATAGGGATAAATGTGGTTGTTTATTGCCCGGTGGTTTTTAGAAGAAAAATTAGTAGTGATAATAAATGATAAGTGATAAGAAATGATTAATGGAGAATATAGGACAAGCCCAATCTTTGCATCCAACCTTTCAATAAGCAACCTATTTATATCATTTTTCCCCTAGGTCTACATCATCGGCCTTTATTGAAATGAATAAAAATGTAAGATAACATGAAAAGCTAAATTACTAACATTTGTCCATTGCTACGTAACTCCATGCAACATACACAATGCAATGCAATACGAGAAAGTAAAACAATGCTTAACTCAATGCAACATACATAATGTAATGTAATATGAGTAAGTAAAATGATGCTTAACTCAATGCAACATACACAATGCAATGCAATATGAGAAAGTAAACCAACTAACCTAACAGAGAAACAAGCACAATCACATATACTCAAACAAACAATTGTTCAAGACAGTTGTACCAATGTTTTTGTTATCAAGCTACAGTTCCCAAATGTTCGTGTTGTAACGAAAAGGGTTAAAAATGATGCCCCAAGCAATAACACATGCGAGGGAAAAACGGAGGACACAAGTAGTCCCATGGAAAGCATTCGTGCATTATGACACAATACCTGACAACTCACTGTTACACGAGTACCGACATAATAAGCAGACCCAAATTTGTTAATGGAGGTAGATCATGATGATCCACATGTTGTTTGAGACAAGAACAAGCAAGAATGTCAGAAAGATGGTTTTGGAGGACCAATTTTGATGTTGAGGATAATGTAGGTGATACATGCTTCAACTATATGCATTTAAAAATGAAAAACCATAAATTTTTGTAAATATAAATCCAAATTAATGTTACCATTGTGTAGCTTGCTTCAATACCTTTCCAATGCAAAAAAATGGAGTCGTTTCGAGGTCGGGAGCAAAAGTTATGGCCTGCACAATGTTGGGTGTGCCTATGCACTCAGGGGAGTGCCTGTGCTGGCCTCCTTTTTGGATTTTTGGGTTTTGTTGGGCAGCATGGGCACTGTGCTGACCTAGTTTGAGGTTTTTTTACATTTTTGAGCCATCATGAGCACCTATGTTGAACTTGTTGATGAGTTTTTGCATTTTATGAGCCAAAGCATGGGCGCATGTGCTGACCCTATTGATGGATTTTTACATTTTGTGAGCCAAAGCATGAGCGTTTGGGTGCCTATGCTAACCCATTTTTGGGGTTTTTAGGCTTGTGTGAGGTAGCATGGGTGCTCGGGTGCCTATGCTGGCCTATTTTTTGAGTTTTTATTTTTATTTTTGCATGCAACATGGGCGCCAGGCGCCTGTGCAACACTGAATGCACTACCTATCTTCCAGAGGCCATAACTTTTGCTCCCGACCTCGAAATGACTCCATTTTTTTGCATTGGAAAGGTATCAAAGTGAACTAAAAATGGTAAGATAAATTTGGGTTTTTTAATTTTTCTTACCATTTTTTTGGGATTTTGAGTTTTCTTTACCAATTTGCTTGGGTTTTTTATGTTTATTTGGATGTTTTGACTTTTCCAACTAACATATTTGAATGTTTTTTTATTTTTGAAACATATTTGAATTTTTTTTTCTAGAAGTTTTCTGAAGCTATGTATAGGAAATGAAGAAACGTGGATTCCCCAAAGGATGATGATGTGATGTACATGGGCGAGAATGCCACACGTATGCGCAAGAAAGTGAAGATGTGAAATTTCCCCCAACATTAGATGGGAATATTCAAAGGCAAACTCTTCACACGTAGAAGTTGGATCAGGGCCAATATAGATAGGTTTAACATGATGATGAATGTAACCCAATGATGTGCTAGGAAGGAGCAAGGATGCCCAGCGTAAGTTGGCCAAGAAGCACATGATAGAAAGAAGTAGAAGATTTTTTTGTGAAAGGGGACAAAGGTTCCCAACAACATGGCAAAAGGAAATATTATACACATGGATGTTCTGAACTAAGTAGAAGAACAATGTGAATGTTGTGAATGTAGCTTAGAAGCCTCGTGATGAAGAAGTGATTAGTCAAAGGCATGAATCATGAGACAAGATACGAGACTAGAGCAAGAGTCTCGAAAAGGTCCAAAAAAGACTCTTGGTAACATACTCATCCTGTTTTCTCATAGAGATCTAGTGTGTGCACGTGGAAATTTATTACCTCTTGGAGGGAAGATTTTATAGACAACAAGTGAAGACACCCTAGCCAATGTGTAGGAATGATTTATTTTTCAAAGTTGTTTTTTCTTAATGGATTGCGGAAGGAAAGTCGTACATTTCTCTGCTGCCAGGCACCAGTGTCCATAGCCCCGATGGAGATGCATTTGATTCTAATCATGACATTGCTCTACTACGAGTCGGACGTCCAAAGTATGTGGAATCTGCGTGATAATCGGTCTTTGTCAAAGACATGCCTAAACATAGATAATCTAGGGGATATCATAGGGGTTATTATGTTGACATGTTCAACAGGTGTATCTACATAACCAATGAGAGCATCAAAATGATTCTCCTCATTAGACACATAATTAGCATTCTTGTCTTGATTATGTTTAGGAAAAGTCTTCATATTGGGGGATTTGTTAGGAGTGGATGAATCCATCTCCACATCGCCACTTTCAATTAAGTCCTGGATGTAGTGTTGCAACTTCAAACACTTATCTGTTTTGTGACCTTTAACGCGGTGAAATTGACAATATTCATTATCTATAAACCATGATGGTTTAGGCACATTGTCCTCATAAGGCGTAGTTTTAAGATATCTAACCATATTAACCGCCTCTAGTTGTTTTAGTATTGATGACATTAAGTCAGATAGAGGAGTGAAATTACGAGGCTTATACTTTGTAGGTGGATTGCCTTTTGCAAGATTTAAAGGTGCATGGTTTTGAATGGCTTGTGCATGCTTAGAATCTACTATCCCATCACTAATGACATTTTTGTTTCTATTAGGAACAAAATTTGTTTTATCATTATATTTAGAATCATTATGATCGCGTGAAAAAGGTTTTAGGGTCCCTCTAGCCAACAATGCTTTTTCGATTTGACTCCCTTTTTCAATTACCTCTTCGAATGTGTCTCCACAATGCATTTGCAAGTGGGACGTAATGTTTGGATGGAGGTTGGGAACAAATATACTTGATTAACCGAGTAGCTAGCTAATCATCTCCATTGTTGTAAAAATGCAAAGCAAAGTTTTCATTATTTCGTTGCGTGGCATCGAGAGATCTAACATGGTAACATCATTTTCCATATTGAAAGAGAAGCATCGTACAAAGCTTTATGCTAGTTTTGGACATGTTGATATGGATCCTTTAGGGATATGCACAAACCATTCTAGTGTTGTTTCTCCTAAACTTCGTGGAAACAAGCGCATAAGATAATTGTCGTTATATGCAACCTCTTGACATGCCATATAAAAGTCTTTTATATGATCATGAGGGTCACCTTTTCCCTTATATTTATCAAATTTTGGAAAATCAAAATGTCTTGGGAAAGGTACTTGTAACATGGATTTGTCAAAAGGGTAGGGACATAACTCATCGAACCGGTATTTCTTGTTATTGTTACCGGTTTGGCCCTCTTGTAATGCTTGAAGGAGTTCTTCATAGTTGACCACTCTTGATTAAAAAGTGGATCTTGCATGGGTGGTGTAGGCCTATATGAAGGATTAAATATAGGTGTATTCCCACCTCTATTTTTGTGATAATATCTTCATAAGGATCTCTTTGTGCCTCTGTCGAGGAGTGTTTATTGGGAACTCATAAAATGAAGCTTTTAGGTTTCACTTTTGGTATAGCTTGTTTCAAAACTTTTGGTTGTTCCTTATGTATATGTGATGCCAAACTTGTCAATTGGTGAGTGAGGGCTTGGACCTATTGTTCTAATGTCACCTCTTTAATAGGTATTTCATGACGATCTTCGTTAGGAGGAGGTTGTGCATGATGAACATGGTCTTCATCATCTTCACAATGAACCCTAACTATAGGTATGTGATAGTCCCCGTCATTTTCAAAAGGCACCTCTTCATTATTTCATCATCCGAAGTAGAGGCATGACCTGGGTTCAATATTTCATTAAGAGTGTGACAAGGGCGATCTACTTCTTCTTCTCCCCAAACCATGCCAATGATAAGAGAAGGGTCTACTTTGGAAGGTAATTTGGCTCCTAGTTCCACAACCTAAATAAGAATGATAAGAACTTTGCATATAATAAATGAATAATCTGAAAAATATAACACAAAAAATATATATGGAGGGCCAAGATGCCCTAATATGCAACATATGTAGAATAATACCCTTAAGGTAGGGCAACACCATATAATGCTCCTTAAGGAAGGAGTAACTCCACAATATCCCAAGATGGGAATCCACTTCGAGGGGGACACCTCCAATATACCTCTACCAAGTAGAAGACTCAACTCATCCTATCACCCCCTCATAATGATACTCACATCCTTTAAATAAGATGGGTAACACCTAATCCCAATGTAGGCCGACTCATTACCCAATATAACTAATTCCTATGTGAGCCCATATAACTAACTAAGGGGATGTGTGCCACATGTCGGCATCTCCATCAACCCATATACATTATAATATTATATCCCATGTGAACCCATACATATAACTAAGGGGATGTGTGCCACATGTCGGCATCTCCATCAACCCATATACATTATAATATCATATCCCAAGGTACATAGCATTTCCTCCCTCTTTGACATGTTTCATCCCCGAAACATAAGAAGAAGCCATATAATGAGTGTGATTTAAATTATTACACAATAGTCACCATGCTCGATCCTCCAACCACCCATATGAGATCCTAATGGGTGATGTTGCTCCAAAACTAATTCCATATTCCCTTGCACTCATCTGATTCCATCCTTGTACATATGCATTCCTCCTCGGCATCCATGTGTATCCATAATAATTATTCCTATGATTCCATTTCATATAATTGTTTCTCCATTGATTTTGTTTATAGCCTTGATAATTGCTCCTCCAATTCTCTGTATATCTATATAGATTGTTGCTCTCATGTGTTCTAACATGATCCCATGATTATTTTCTCTCATGATGATGTGGGTTTCTATATGGTGCAACCTTAGTAACCTCAACCTTATCAACCTTTTTGTCAACTTTATTTTTCTCATCCACCTTGTTTTCTATTTTTTTTTTCCCTTGAGTAGATGAATTATTTTTTTATTTTTCATCTTTTTCTTCAGCCTCTCCTTCTGAATAATATTTATTCCCTTCTTCACCAACTTCAAATTCATCTTCATGATCCTCATTTATATTTATTTTTTTTCCTGCTAAGTGTGATATCTTGTAATGTAATTTTCTTTTTCTTGTACCACAATTTCATGAATTTCTTTTGCACATTAAGATTAATTGTTCCCAGTGCTCTCTAACCAAGGATATCTAAGAACAATATCCATAACATCCATATCTAAAGCATAAAAATCTGAATGTAAAACATATTTATCCATAGAGAGCTTTAAATCTTCAAAAACTTGAATATGCTTACCATCCACTTGAGCTTCCTTAATATGTTTTGCTTGCACATGTAGATTTTGAGCTACATCCATATTGATGAAGTTATATTTACTGCTAGGGTTTATGGAAACAATTACCTTTTTCTTTGAATACACCCTTCAAACTGAAATATTGAAGCTTCCTTCTTTGGAGATGCACTATCATGTGTAACAACTTCATCATCAACATTTTCTTTTTCTTCTTCTTCTTCTTATGTTTCTTCTACTTATGTTGCTACTTCTTCTTCTTCTTTAACAAAATTATGTTTCTTTTTTGTTGCCCATTTAGCTAAGAAAATATCTTCCATTTCCTCCCAATCCCAATCCAATAGATCTATATCCAAATAAGAATACCAATGTCATGCTTTCCCACCAAGATGAAGATAAAAACTAACCCATACTAAACATTCTTCAAAATACATTTGTTTAAATTGTATCCACCATTTTTTTGCATCAATTTCCCCATTACCATAGAAAATTGGTATATCCATGATGCATAAAAATTAGGGTTTCACAAACTTACTCCTTTGACCAATATTTGACTTGATGATTTCGTCTATCATTCAGCCTCCAATCTGAAACCACAAAGAAGTAACCCCGATAAAATTGTGAGAGATTTCTGAATATGTAAAATAATCAAAGAAAGATAGAAAATTGCAACTTGTAGGTCAGGTTTTCTTTAAAACACAAAACTCTCAATATCTTCTTCAAAAAAGATCCAAAAATTCTGAAATTTTTACCATAGCTTTCTGATGAATATTCTAAGTACTGGTAAAAATTTTAAAAATTAATTCTAAAAAATGCGGCCTATGAAGCAAATTTAGGTGAAACCCTAAAAATGCAATAACTTCAACAAAAAAGCTTGAAAATTTATGAAATTTGGATTGTAGCTTTATGAAACCTTTTCACAACTGTGGTAAGAAAATTGATAAATAATTAACATCCTTTCCAAAAATATATCTGAATCACTAAAATTAGGGTTTGGACCCAATTTTTTTGCCAAAATCGATGCTCTGATACCACTTGATAAGAACGCGTTGCATATAATAAATGAATAATCTTCATAATATAACACAAAAAAATATATATGGGGGCCAAGATGCCCTAATATTAAATATATGTAGAATAATACCCTTAAGGTAGGGCAACATCATATAATGCTCCTTCGAGGAAGGAGTAACTCCACAATATCCCAAGATGGGAATTTACTTGAGGGGACACCTCCAATATACCTCTACCAAGTAGAAGAATCAACTCATCCTGTCACCCCCTCATAATGATACTCACATCCTTTAAATAGGATGGGTAACACCTAATCCCAATGTAGGCCGACTCATTACCCAATATAACTAATTCCTATGTGAGCCCATATAACTAAGGGGATGTGTGCCACATGTCGGCATCTCCATCAACCCATATACATTATAATATTATATCCCATGTGAACCCATACATATAACTAAGGGGATGTGTACCACATGTTGGCATCTCCATCAACCCATATACATTATAATATCATATCCCAAGGTACATAGCAAAGAACTTCATGTTATGAAAAATGTAGTCGTCAAAATGGGCGGAATGAAGCTTTGCATCCACGTGAGGAGAATCCTCCTCTCCACCACTATGGTTAACCATGAGATTATCCTCTAAAAGAGGGTTTTCACCTCCAAATATATTGGCTTCTAACTTTCATGACCCCATTCTCGTAGTAGGCATTACTTAGAATAGAAGGTACAACGCGAAAGATTTCCACTAAGGTTTATTAACAAGGGACCCTGGTCAAATTTGTGCAACGTAACAACCCTAAGTCGTCAAAAATAATGGTGACTATAAAATAGCCACAAATTTAATAGGTCAATGTGAACCTAAGAATTAAAGAATAAGCTACCCTAACAAGGTAATATATGACACAAGTTTTTCTAGAACAATACAATGATGTATAGTACTCAAAATTTAGTCACAACAAATAGTCTATTCCCTAAATTTATCTAGATAGGTTTGAAACCAAATAGTGACAACACAATATCACCAGTTAGGTCAAGTTTGAAACAAACAAGGCCTAAATGATAAGAGAATGTTGACGTGATCTTCTAACAAGATATACTAAAAACAAGTTTCTAAACACTAGCAAAGTCCAAGTCTTGTAAAATGAACAATAACAATGTGATCATCATAACGACATTATTTGGACACGTGAACCAATCTTTTAGGAAAGAAATATTTTTAGTGTCAAAATGATGTTATCACGATGCTAACAATGTATCCTCAACACTCACAAAACTCAAGACAAAGTTAGGATGTAAAAACTACGTCTAAGTATAACAAGAAATTACTATGCATGCGAACAACGTAACTCTACAATATAGAGATTTAGGCCTAATTTCACAATGGAAACAAGACGTAAATATCTCAATTGTATGGCTACAATGTGGGTAGCGTAACAACTCAAAATAAGACAAGGATGAAATCACCTAACTACGATGATAATAAGTCTCAAATATGGGTTTTTGAGACAAGGGGGCCTACTAGATCGTGAGTACATACCATGCACACTTTCAACACTTGCGCTCTGGCATTACAACCTAGTCGCGCAAGTAGAATACAAAAGTGGTGGACACACGATATCTAGCGGTATCCGTATATGTTGTTTCCTTTTGTCTAAAAATGGGCAATAAGAAAACAAGGGTGTAGACCAAGTGGTGTTGAAATAAACTTGGTGTTATTTTGGTAGAGTTTTGCCTTGTCTTAGGACAAGTGAAAAACTAGGAAAAATGACACTAAGTAGATTTCGTGATGAAAATCACGTGGTGATATTCTTTCCCTTGTTCAAAAATAAGAGTTTGAATCGAACAAAGTTGTCACTTTGTGAGAGCTCTTAAGTATAACAACTAAGACAAAAACAATGGCTCTAAGCTTACAAGCTTCCTAGGTGGTTCTCTCTCTAGGTGTCACAAGATACCTAGAGCGAGCTCAATTTACCAAGGTTTCCCAAGGAGTATGTCGGATAAACTTTATCCCCTTCGGTATAATGAGCACGAAGTGCATTCAATTATACTTCATTGGGGTCGTGATACGAATATCTTTGACTCTATTCTCACCAAGGTATACTAGCCAAGTCGATAGTGTGGAGTGATTTCCTATTTCATTCATAAGGTTCCATCTTGTGTGAACTACTTTAGGGTTCCTAGGACCACCCCCATTATTGTAGCTTAAGGCTTATGCCAAAGGGGTTATGTCCTAGTTGAGCATATGAGCCGTAACTCTTAACTGAAACCTGCAATACGATGTTTTGAATGGTGTGTTGGTGTATTTTTTATCTTTTAGATTAAGTAATTTGGTTTAGACCACCAATGGAAACCTACAACACACATGAATGTTAGAATTTTTGTTTGAAGAGATCCCTTATTTCTTTGACAAGCATTTTAGGTCCTTTACACAAATGGTTAGTAGTTCAAAAAGATTCACAATATCATAGGAAAATAGCAATGAAAAATGCTTGTAAATCAACTAACTACCATCAAACTTTGCAAAAACAAGGTTTATTCCCAATTCATCCAAGTGCTTTTTAATGAAAATACTAAAATTTCTTTTGATTCCTAAGATCACACTAGGTGCAAGGGAAGAGCATACACAAATTTTAGCCTTGATTTATTTATTAGTGAAAAAACTCTTAAACTAAAAGATGAAGCGCATGCAAAAAAAAATGAAGGTTTATTCTCTTAAGCACAAAATGAATGATAATTGTTCCTACTTACTCCCAAGAAGCAAAAAAATGGTTTAGAGGTGCTTTTGGTTCTCAAGATCACACTAGGTGCAAGAGAAGAGCATACACAACTCTATTCCAAACTCAATCAAAGTATGAAAACACAATCACTCCTTAAACTCTAACCCAATTTGCTAAAAAAACTTTATCAAACCCTAGGACAATTTTGTTAAGAATATTGCTCTAAAATCAATAATTTGACAAAAACAACATCTAAAAACCCTTAAAAATGATAAGAATCATAAAATTGAAGTTCTGGAATTTTGAGAAAATTTTACCTTGATGCATAGGCGCCCCTACTAGTTTCTTGGCGCTCATAGTCATGCTCATGCACCCCTCTGTCATTTTTCACACAATCAATGATGCATAGGTGCTTCTAGTGAGGCACAAGCATTCACAGTCATGCACATGCACCTTTTTCCTGTAGATGGTCAAAAATATGAGTTTTAAAGCAATTTTTTTGAAAAAGGTCCAATCTTTGGGATTTCTTGGCAGTTTTGATAGGGTTTTGCCTCCTTATATCCTACAAAAATCAAGAAAACAAAATTTCTACCACTAATCTAGTTGAAACAACGTTTTGAAATGGAAATTGATCTAAAACTTTGAAAATTACTCTAAAACTTTGAAATTAATCTAAAAAGCTTAAAGTACACTAAAAAGCTTGAAAGTAAACTACAAAACTTTGAAATTAATCTAGGAAACTTGAAACTAATCTAAAAATTTGAAATGAAAAACTTTGAAACTAAGTTAAAAATCTTAAAAATGGAATGCAATGGGGTATTGTCCCATCGGGCGTGCCAAATGAAAGCACCCTAAACTTTACAAAGCAAATTACATGACTAAGTAAGGAAGGCTAACACCATTGCCACCTCTAGTCAAGGTTCTAAGTCTAGGAATGTAATGTAAGATAGAAGCTTAAAGTGATGCTTAACTAACATGAATACAATTCAAAATCTAACTAAACATGCCTACTAATATGTTCAATTACCTAACATGGGCCTAAATAGACCTAAGAGGGCAATCAAATTGGTATGGTTGCTACTCTAAACAAGGTGAAATGGCCTCTCCAAATGACTACTTGGTCATTTTGGATATCCATCTACTAACCCCATTGAAGGCTTTAGGCAAGAATTGAGCTTGGCTATAAATCATATTTATTATATGAGATGCAAATCAAAGCATGGTGTAAAGTATAAAGGAATGAGGTGCACTCGTGTTATAGTTTTCCTTTTGGGAGAAACTTGTATTTTGGTGCATGTGGGACTAAAAGCCTCAAATTAGATTAGAATTTCTAATCATGATTAGACCTTGCTACTCACAATTAGTGAATTACTAAGTGATTAAGAGGTGTGGAGCCTTAATCAACCGCTTGGGTAAACTAGGAGACTAGAATAAGATTTTGAAGCTTGCTTTAAGACGTTGTGGAGGTGAATGGGGTGATTTTGAGTGGTTGGAAGAGGGGTTTGAGTCAATAGTAGGGTATATTGACCAAAACAAGGGCAAAATAGGCTTAATTAGCCTATAAACACTAATTGTCTATTTTGAAGAGGATTTTGGCTTACGATTCGTCATAAAGTGGCATCCTGAATGTGAAAGAGGTTTGGTGATCAACGAAGTGCTTATTAACTGACCAAAGTGGCAAGAAACGTTAGTTAATTAGTAAAGATCATTAATTATAATGGAATTGGTAAGAATAAGAGTGATTTGCGTGTGTTTTGACAATAAGATTTTAAAAGCGGAATTTAGGTGTCTACACTTTGAAAACTCCATCACCTCCAACATGTAGTTCATTATCCTATTTCAAAATAATAAATTCAACTCTTGTAGGAAAGGCCTCACTATATCGTCCCACATCTTCATTAGTTACAAAGAAATACTTACTACAATCTCATAATTCATTTGAATCATCCTTTATCTCTCAACATCGACCTTGGGGAAACAACCTCATTGGAAGGTGCGTGAACTAGATTTTTCACCTCCTCACATGAAACCATGATGAAGAAAATTATAATATGTATGAATGTCATTTATTTATACTAAATGATGTTATTTAATACAAGAAATTCATTATGAAATTTACATTACTATCTCATACCTGTGTAAGAGGCACAACATATGTTATGCCCATAACAACTCCAATATCTAATGATCATCAAATTTTAGGAGGAGGTCAGTAATGATGTCATCATCTCGAAAAACAATAACAAGGTTACGTAACCAAAATAATGAAACTTACGCACATACAAGTTACATGACATTATCTACATACATTAAATATAGTTCATTATCTTCATAAATGATGATTAAAAATAATAAAACTCACATTATTAAATTCCCGACATGCGCCCTCATGCCGACATCCCCGATGTCTTAAGTCCAACTACAGTGCTTGTTCAACATCAAATTGTCATTTTAAGATAACATCTCTATATGGAAAATAAATTAACACGTAAAATATTTACTAATTTATTACAAATTTAGACTTGAGGGGTTGTTGTGCTGCAAAAAAATGTGAGGAAGTGGAATGTGATATTGGATGTGTTGTTTGACCCTAAAATTTTATAAAAATACACGACTCATTAATTTTTCATTCATAATGAATTAATATTGTTAATTATAAAATTTAGTATGAAAAATATATACTAAATTGCATTTAACTTCATGTAAACTTACTTTTGTCCACTACCAAAGATCAAATCCAGAGATCCTCTCAGATGATGATAATTTCTAACACATAATCATTACATTTCTCCTCCGATCAAACACCCTTCTCGATCTATGGAATAGCCTAACTAGGATGTGGAGCTTCCGACTAGGTTGTGGAGCATTTTGATTAGGTCAGTAGAGCATCCCGATTAGGTTGTGGAGCAACCTCATCACTCACATAGGTTATTAGACTCCCATAAACATGAAAAACGATGCTATATGATTTCTAATTCCTCGAAGGACAAACCTCATCAACCTAAGAGAGATGGGTGCCATGTTAAATGAATGTGTCAAAGAACTAATAGACTCGAGTGTCTCAACCTCCATGGTATCTTTCGCAATCAAGGGACCACAACATGCTTTGAATAAATGGGTGAACAAGGGGTCTATGTAGTTATTTCTTTAAATGTTGTGCCCCCGATCTATCATGTGTATAGCCTTTGCCTCTGCCATGGAACTCTCAAATATCAAAATAGTTTGGTATTTTGTTGAGGATGAACTCATAATAGAGTTTCCTCAAGAAATATTGTGGTACCTCAAAATTGTTGCAAGGTGGTTGGTCAAAAACCATCCACCATCTATCCCAAAAATTATTTTGATCCCCTCATGGTTACACCAATGGATCGGGAATCTTCTGCAACTCAATAGTAAGGGTGCATTGGTTTTGGGTCAGTGAACAAAGCACACAACTTGTCTTTAGTGATTTTTTTCCACCACATCGTAAGACAATTTATCTGCATAAAAATTGTGACAATTGGTTTTGTAATCCTCCCATATGTTTATTTGACCCATCACATTATCAATATTATATATTAATGACTCTAATGACAATGCAAGATTTTGGTGATGGGTACTCATGGCATTGGGGTTTCTTAGGGTATCTATTAAACCTTGAATTTGAGCTTTGTTATTTTAAATCTCCCCTAAAAGGTTTTCTTGGGTATTAGGAGGATGTATATGATTTAAATGAGTTGTTTGGGGTAGGTTTTGTTGACCTTAGTCTATAGGTGAATGAAGGTTTTTATGTGAACATATTAGATCCAGCTTTGAAAAATAAAAACATCAAATGAATTAGGAACAATGCAAGGAAAAAAGTTTAATCACTAAAATACCCTACATTTAGTTAAAAATCACCTCATGGACTCTCTATCGTGGTAAATTCATTCTCTAAGCAAGAAGTAAGATCCATAAACTCACTCAAATTATTCCCCACTATAGTTTTTTCTCAAAAGTGTTTTTGGCCAAGAAAAATGAAATGGGTCAATCTCGACCAGACCTTGATATACTTTTTATAGTCATAATGCATTTGAGTTATAATGTGGCCACACTATAATGAGATTGCATTATGGCTTGGACATTCAATCCATAATGCAAGTGTGTTATAATGTTGTCATTTCATAACACGGTTGTGTTATAATGCAATCCCGAACCATAACATGCTCACGTTGTGTGCAAACTAATCAAAAAGTGGATTTTTGCCGCTTTTTGGTCCCTAGTCTCCATGCACATGCCCTCAATGCATTTTTGTCTCTTTCCTAACCTGCTTATTTTCATACACATGACAACATATGAATATTAATACATAAGATCACCTTTGCTCAAAATTTTCTCTTTGAGATACAACTTTCATATTCAATTAGCTCCTTCGTGTAAAAAAGGTACAGTTTGGTCATGTTTGTATAATCTAGTATTGGTCGACCTATATAGTCCTACACTGACACATTTTCCAACTCTTATTTTGATGCACTATCATTTGTTGGGTATTTTCATCTTCTTGGGCCAACATTACCATGATAATTTACCTTTGGAACCCTATATAAGCAAGTTAACATCACCTCATTATATAAGCAAGTTAACACACTCACTTGTGACACTCACAAAAAGAACTCAAGACTCCTAAATCTTCCTAAAGTTGATGCACATACATTAGGGAATCCATTACTACGATTATGAATCACTCAACTAGGTCAAGGATTATTGACTCCCTCAAATACAAGCACACCTAATTCCCACATCCAAGTCTTAACAAAAGCAAAATTCTATCGAACATGATCGAATAGGTTCATTTTCCAACTAGTTGCATTCATAAAGATGTCACATGTTAGGTGGAGAACTACATGTGATTTGAGGCCTATTTGAAGTAATGACGACATAGGTGGTACACGGGTGCACCACAACCAAAACAATAACCTTCTTACATGTTCTTGAACCGTGTCTAGGGTTTTGGAATGATTCAACCGGTTCTGAAATGATATCGAGATTGTGTGACAACTAAGTTTGAAAATGAAGTACATTTCTAAGCTATCAAAGGGCCCAAAAAGTTTCATCTACCCATTTTTTAAGGTGTATAAGACCATATGCGAGGGGCATGAGTGGATTATACATCCTAACCATACCGTACAATTTGCACCATGGCATTTTCAAGTCACGGTTTCAATAGTGAAGCTTCTCCATGGTTTGCACTCTCAATTTCTTAAGTTTGTCTTCCCAAATTATTCGCATATAGCTAAGTTAATCTTCCTTTTGTACATTTGAGCTTGGATGTATACATTGAAAGAAACAATATGTTAATATGATGTTGTACAATTAATGTTGGAAGTTAATTTATCATAATACCTCTAGTTTCCTAACTTTACATTCATTTTCATTTGTTGTGCATAACATAACAAATCTAATTAATCTTAGAAAATTAGAAATCGTGTAACCATTAGGAAAATTATAACTTTATGTGTTGAATGGATAATATGGGAACTCAATGGAAAGGAAAATTAGAAGATCCTATTAATATTGGCCCAAATTTTTTTGAGGAAGGCAATCAAAATCCAAGGATTCTCTATGAAAGCATGTGGCCTACTTAAAATGGTCCAAAGAAAATATTTGATAAGATTAATAATTTTATTGTAAGATTCCTTGGATGGGGATGATGAGTAGTAAACATAAGTGGCATTAAGAAATTTTGTGCAAGCGTTAAATTATCTAGCTAGAGAGAAGTCTAGTGATCCCAAATGATGTTTTCTTAACTCATTCAAGCACATATTTCCATAATTTAGAGGGTCTATTATTGAATGAAAAATGTATGTAATTTTTTTTTAATTTCTCCTCACATTTACTCCACATTTTAGGATATCCAACAAGGGAATCATACTCTTCTTGAAGCATATAGTATGGGCCCACCGTAGAGTCGATCATGACACTTTGCAAAAATATCTAGATATCGAAGAGCTTCATTTAAAGAAGCCTCATTCTCAACGAGGATAAGAAAAGATTCATCTACAAATTGGTCATTGATAAGTTGAGATTTTTGATCTAAAATAATGATTCCCTAAATTAGTCCTCGTTTGGATCTATGAGTGAGAATATAATCAAATTTTGTGCTACCATAACATAGAGTGCGAAAGCGAAGAAACCCCTACAAATAGAGCAAAAGAGACCAAATTTTTAGATTTAGATGGTCAAGGTACTCTAGCTATTGAGGTATCATGTTTTTGATATTATTATTTTCTAGTTGGCATGAAAAGTATCAATATTTTTTTACATTCTCTTGTTTACAACATGCCCCCAAAAGAAGTTTGTTTGTGTTAACATTTCAAGTATTGTTTCTGATAACGAAATAACAATAATTTTTTTCCTACATGTGATTAGAGAGAAAGAATATAAACATAAGCAATATCTTTAGAAAACTATTTAGTATTTTGTACATATCATCTAGCATGAAGAGGTTGTAATTGGGTATACGTGTTGATTTAATTGTATTACATTTATCCATATGTTACATAAATGAAGATTTAAATACTAGGTAGAAAAAAAAACTTCAAACTATCTTTTCACTCCACCTTAACATTCAAATGACGAAATACAATTTTACTATATTTCATGTAATCGGAAAGGATAAATTACCATGTCACTAGAATTTATTTAATTGATTCCGATAATGTTCCACGGTCTGCATACATCAAGGAATATCATGCAAAATCAATTTACAACATAAACCATATCATTTGTTTTATGTGGCCTTGAACTTTTCTCTTCCATAACAATGAAGATTTTTTTAGCAAAAACCACTCTCCAATCGCAATACGTCTCAAAATGGAAGTAAGCTTTAGAAGTCATAATGAATGATAATCAACACTCAAATAAAAAGTCATTCTCTTTCAAAACCATGCAAATGGCATATCCACGAGAATTTGGAGGAAATGAAGATCACATGGATACGTTATGGATTGAATGAATAAGAATTAAAAAATCCATACCTAAGTGTTGGTTGGCTCACATAGTTAGTAGGTAATTTGAGTCACATGGAATGTGACAAGACTCTTGAGATATAAATTGTAACGCCCACTATTTTACTTTTGCCCAAAATGTAATCGAAAAATGGTAAATTTTTTTGTTGTGAAATTGAATGACGCAACATTGAAGAATTATTGCACTAAACAATAGGAACCTAACAACAAAACTTAACTTACAATATACCTATTATCCAAAATTCACCCCCAGGTAATTTTGATAACTTGCACAATTTCTTCGGGATCGAGAGCAAAGAGTTAGCAAAATTTGCAAAATTTTGAAAAAATGAAGTCAAGGGCCTATTTTAGTGAAAATTGGATATGGGGGTTGTGGATGGAACCAATGCGGATCGTACTCAAGGTTCATCATACCAAGTTTGGGCCCAAAATGCTAAGGAGACAGTCAAATGCGGCAAAGGCGGAAGATTTTATCCTGTGCGATGCAGCCAGGATAGTTGGGACGAAGGTACATGTGGGACCCGAAAACCCAAAATGGTCACAAGTTAGTGTATTGTGGATATGGCGGAAAAAGTGTTTGGGATAGTTGGGCCCAAAAAGGCTGAAAAATCCATAGAAAAAGCCATAGAACAAAGTCCACGGAAAAGCCGTAGGAAAGGCCACGAGAACAAAGTCCGCGGAAAAAGCCACACAACAAATTTCATGGAAAAGCCGCGAGAACAAAGTCTGCGAGAATGCATGAAAACAAAATCCATGGAATGTTGTAGAAAACTGGAAAATCCACGGAACAAAGGAAAACGACAATTTTTGCGCAAAACTTCGAACGGGCATAACTTTTGATCCATTAACGAATTTTTTTAAATTTTATATCATTGGAAAGGTATCAATGCCCTCTATGCAATGGGAATTTTATTTCTCATTTTTATTGAAGGTAGGTGGGTAAAAATAGAAGAAACATCTCCATCTCTAAAAATTAAATGCTCAATCTGTGAAAGGCAAGAAATCTCTGGCAAACCCAAAATAGCTGCTCACACTCAGAAAGCCATAACTTTTGCAATTTTCAACGGATTTTCATAAAATTGGTCTCGTTGGAATTGTGACTCCAAGCCCAATGCAAAAAAATCAAGAAATAAATAAATTGGTAAATAATTGATGGTGATTTTAAAGAAAACGGACCAGGATTAGAACAATGTTTTAATTGGTAGTTGGGAGTGCAATTAAGAGGCATGGTCATCATTCTTTCTCTCTTTGCAGCACATGGGACAACATGGGGAGCCTTTTGCAAGAAACATACCATCAATTACACTCATTTATGATAACTTGCAAGTGGTTGAAAAGACAAATTCGGGATTACAATTCTCTCTCTCTTTCTCATTCTATAAATTGTAATCTTGGGCTCATTTGTAAAGGAGTTGGTCATTTTTCTCTCCTACCCCCTCTCTCTTTCTTCTCTAGGGTTGAATGTGGAGTTTAAGCCTCCTCTCTTTTCTTTGTAATGGAATTTTATTGCCTCTTTCCCACTAATGATGTACTGTGTGAACTCATGGAGCAATAAAATATGTTTTGTGATGCATTTTGTCCATCCTTTGCTTATTTTATTGTCTCTTCTTACCTCTCACCATTGCATGGTATACTGTGCATATCTTTGATATCTATTACAAATTTTGGGATCTGTGTTTAATAGGTTTGAAGTTTTGTTACGTGTGAATTTCATCTTTGATCCATGATGCATCTTGTCCATCCTCTTCATTGCTCACCTCTCTCCACTTTAGGCAGTTGTGATTATGATCAACAAATTCCTTTTACAGGTGTACCACCTCTTGAGTGTAGACTTTATTTTCAATTATCTCTCTCCTTAGTCCCTTGGAATAGGTTAGATTAGGACTAGATAGTTTTTCCGCATTAGAGTATATTGTGGCGAGTGCAATTTAGGAGCAGAACCAACCTTTGTAGTGGATCATCTCAAACCCGCAAGTCCCACAACTTGAGAGATGATCCAATGTTACCCATAAACACCGGTTGCTCATTCGCACGAGGCATGAAAAACTAGAGGGTGTTGTTGTTTGGTGATAACAATACCAACATAAAAAAATTACAATTGTCACATGTGCAAGCATTACATTCTATTACTTCAAAAGTGTTACCTTCGTAGAAACTACGGTTTAAGTCGTTAGGCCTCATATGTTATAATAAAAATTAGTTATGCCTCATTTTAAGGTCCACTCTAGAGTTAGAATTCTATATTTTTTTCTCACAAGACCTATATCGAACTTACATGTCATCTTCCATTCTTAGGCACAAAAAGGTTAGGTGCAAAAGTGCAAAAATTTGGCAAGAATCCACATGAACTCTAGCCATCACTCAGGAAGTGAGGTATGCATGAATAAGTTGTTTAAACCAAAAAAAGGACTTCCTAACCATCATTATTCTACCAATTATAGCTCACATGTAATTCAAATAATACAAAGGGAGATGAGTTTAATTCAGAATGCCTTTCACGAGGCTCGTGTACTTGTCATCAAGGTGTTTCGTAAGTACTGAAAGGTAGGTCAACACAATTTGACCTTCTCTTAATTTTTTATAACGATGATGCTTGATTAATGCATGTGTGTAACCAAGGAAAGTCATGAAATTTCCCATATCACTATGACCAAATCCATTCTCTTTATAAGGTATTGTTTCAAATCAAAATTTCCACCAGAACAAAACATTCCAGAGTATAAGGTACTCATTTAAGGTTAACCCACGAACATGGGTTATGAAGAAGAACACTTACCGAGCTACTCAAATGCCTATGGAACTTCCTTCCACGACAAAATCTAAGTTTGGCCCAAATATCTTGTCACACATATCTCTAAACCCTCTATGGCACAATAAGGAAATCAAATCTCAAGTATTAACATATGAACATGATTTCATTTGTTTGATGGGTATGACTCAACCATCTTAGTGATAATTATAGGGAGCTTGCCACATAAGCCACTAACAAGGATGAATAAATCATTTCTTAAGATCATGGAAGTATTTTCCCTTATGTCCTATAGAGGCATTACCTTTAAGGAGAAGTTGCAACATGATAAGACTAACATTGAATGGTCCTTTCCTACCAGTAGTGATGAATAGGTCATGAAATAACTTACCTCGGTTACCGCACTATACACACAATTATCAATTCCTTCTAATCCTACACTCAGGTTAAACTTGGATCCAAAATAATGGACTTTTTATTCAACACACGGAAGGGTTCCACCCTACTTTCACTTGTTCCTAAGACCAATCCACGATAAGGGTATTATAACATATTACTAACATGTTTCCTGTTAATAGCATTAATTACATCTCTTTAACTACATTTAAATTGTTATTAAATGATACCATTATCCCATAGCTATCTCATTAGTTGAACTTAAAATCCCACAAACACATATTATGGTAACTAACTAAGAGAGAGGAGAGGTTTCCTAAGATTTCAAGCCATAAGATTGGTTCTTTTAATCCGTAAATGCATTTTTGTTGACTTGCTTACTTGGGTGTATATTGGTTATCAACCTCTCCTAGGTTTTACTTCACATGGAAGTTCCATTAACACATCCTTTATAATCATTATCCTCCCTACGTGGGTATGAGTTATTTACTACTATGGTGGCTCTCAACTCATATTCGTATGGTCATATGAAACATTGTTTGTGAAGGTTACTAGAGTTGTTTTCTCAATTGAGCAAAGACTCATCTACACATAATACATTACCTAGCCTCTTTGAAGACATACATTAATATGTGACTTAACAATGGTCAAGACAAGGCTTAATTGCTAGCTAACAACTTTTATTTTTATTTCTTATTATTTTTAAGGTATACCATCTTTGCACTAATATTTAAATCATATAACATTATCCTTTCACAACATTACATTGTCCTCTTTCTTTCCATTATTCAAAATTAACACGTTATTCTCTTATGATCATGTTGACACCTCTTTTACCATTGTCATCTATCATATAACAGTCCTTAAGTTGGTTGATTATTTCTCTTTTTTTTTTACTACCTATGAGTTCTTAAAAGTTTGACATCCAAGAAGATTCATATAAGGATGAGGCCACTAAGGATCACCTAGATGATGAGATGCCCATCGACTCTCTACCGCATACTTGAGACAATATAATTTACCCCGCGAAGTGGGGATGTGTCCATGGTTATTATAGTAAGGAGAAATTATTTAAGAGCAACACAAGGTAACCTTCATCAACTATATATCGAGTGGCATAACAATGCATATCAGTTGATTCTTCATCTTCCCATTTACAAAATTAATATTATGAATGATATGCAAGAAGATAAGTAGACTAACAACAATATCCTGGAATCATGTGACTTCTTTAATAAGACGGAAAGGTGTAAAAAGGTTGTCGAGGATCGACACAAGTCACGCTATAAGTAACATCCTTTATCTTTACATGCTTACGACATTAATTGATTCTAACAAAAATGGAAATTTTGTAAAACCCTAGATATTGCAGAGTCACATATGATAAATACACGATGAATTGTAGATTTAATGCAAGCAATAAGCTAATGAAAATTAAAAACACGAGTGCAAGAGAGGGAATAGAATACTTGGATTATTTTGCAATAAATACCAAAGTGTTATGGACTGGAAAAATGATGAACAGGAGGAAGAGATTGTTGTAACCGCACTCATAAAATTTTGTAATCGTTGGATGAGCTGTCTTAGGCAATCGTTGGTGTCTAGAGTCACGAAAGATAAAGCAATGAAGATCGGAATGGGTAGTGGGGTGTGCAAGGCCAAATAAGAAATAAGAAATACATAAAAGAGGAAAAGATAGATGTCAATTACTAATTTTCTTGCTTAGGAATCATATGAATAGTGGTAGGTGATTAGGACCTATAAATGTACCCAAGTGCGTGATTTTTATCTACATTTTCCCCCACTCTATGTTGTTGAGTGAATACTTGATAACATAAAGTAGATAAAATATGCGTACCTGATAACCATGTAGAATGTGATGGCGATAGTGTGCTAAGGAGACAAGTGAAAGCGTGAAGTGATAAAAAATGAAGCGTTGAGTCTAAGGAAGAGGAAGTGATCCTAGGGGTGAAGCGTATGTGTTGCGTCGTGTTGTACTGTTGTTGTTATAGCTTGATGATGCGGGGTTGCTTCTTGTTGTGTATTAAGGATAGACATGCAAAAGAAGAGTGAACGAGTAATCAAATTCATGTGTTATGAAAACTTTGTAAAAGTATGTAAAATTTTGAAAAATTATTAAAAGGAACGTGTGCACATGCTCAGTGATGAGTGAAAAGGATAGAAAGTGTCTTGGAAATTCTATAGAAGAGGGAGTTTTTTTGAGCGATCTCACACCAAGAACGATTTTTTTGGCAATCTCATGTCAAGAATGGGTTTTTTGGGTGATCTCATGCCACATCATAAGAGTGTTGGGGAGAAAGGTCTAGTGTTATTCTTCATCCCATATTGCTTCCCGAATTTATACACCACTATAGATGGTGTGATCCTGCTTTGTTTTGTGTTCAATCTAATTTGATCCAAGTGGAAAAAGAAAATAGAATGAATTCTTATTGTTGGAGGACTATGCCCATGTCTTGTGTAAACTGTTGAAAATTGTGTTGATATGATAAAGTGATTAATTTCCCTTAGTCATAGGCGCTAAGAAAGGTTAGGAGCACCCATGCGCTAGTGTCCGTATCTAGGCACTAGTGTCTTTCTTGAACCGAGGACCCACGTCGTAATCTAGGACATTATGTGACCGTAATTGTGTACTATTCTTGTATTGTGCAAGCCGATCAAGCTTTGAGCTGCTAAATGGGGTGATTGATTCACCTAATGTATGCCCCCTCATTTCGGGTGCATGTGACATCACTAGGAGGATGTAGCCCAAAGGAGGGGACCGGATGCCGATCTAAAATTGATACCTTACAGGAGGAGGGAATGTGCATGGTAGAAACCAAGGCACATGAAAACAAAGTGTCTTGAAACATGTGTTAGTGCGAATAAGACAAGTATGCATATAAAAGACAATGTATAATCTAACAAGCAAGAAGACAACGAAGACCGCAAAATGGCTTTCAAATATGGGACATCACTCACAATGTCGTAAGACAATTAGGGCTGAAGCGGCCAAAAGCATACAAGAAATGAACAAGCAAGACATAGGGAAAGCCTACAAATAATGGCATACGATGGAAAATAATGGAAAACAATATCAAGAAAAGTACCATACAACCATGGTGGAAAACAGCTTCTACTGAAAGAAAATGCTACACATAAAGCACTCATTAGCATGTTAGAAAGATAAAAATTATATCAAGATGTTTATGTATTGATAATGTAGTGTGCTAGTAAAAACAAGAAATAGTATAAGACGAAATAAGAACACCCGTAGTGTGTACACAAGTAGATGCCCCGGGAGCCTCGGTGGGACTAGTAAGAGGTACCGACAAGTATCAATGTTGGGTGTGAATATCTATATAAAGTTTGCATTCACAACTAGAGAACAAGTGAACACGCATGTGTATATGATAAAGATAATGACATACTAGATATCGACTAACATAGTAAGCAAAGTGTACATGTGAGTATAATAAAAAAACTACAAGAGTAAATACGACCAAGATATGCAATATGTTGTGAATGAGTGAGATGGAATGGTATGCAATGTGAATGTGATAGGAGCAACATGCCCCTTGAGCGGATGTGTATGTATGAGATGAGGTTCATTTATAAAAGACCCCTCGATAGTCAAGAATGAACCATAGAACAAGAGTGCGTCATTGGGAAATGGTTTAAATATGTGTACTAGAAATATTGATCATGAAACATAAAGTGTGAAGAGTGTGAATGTGGTGAGGTTCATTTCAGATTTAGACCCTCAACAATCAAGTATGAACCATGGAACTAGAGTGTTTCATAGGGTAATGGTTTGAAAAATGCGCGCTAGAAAGATAGATTAATGAAGCATAGAGTGTAGATTGTAGAATAGGTTAGTATGATGTGTGAGAAAAAAATTCTAAAATGATGTATTGTGAAGCGTGAAGCATGAAATGTGTAGTGTGTGAGGTTCATGGATGTAGTATGCCCTCAACCGTCAAGTGTGAACTGAGCACGAGATTGTGTCATATGGTAGTGGTTTGAAAGTGTGGAAATCGAACGCTAGAAATATGTGATCATGAAGTGCTAAGCGTGAAGCATAGAAAGGTGTGAGGTTAAATTCAAATTTAGACCCTCAGTAGTCGAGTATGAACTATGGAACTAGAGTGCGTCATTGGGTAATGACGATACCACATTGTGTAAGATGCATGAGAAATACTATATGCGAAGCACAAAGTGTGATAGTAGAACCGAAAGACACATGATGATGCTAAGAGGGGGAAATAAGCACGATGCGCCCTAAGTTTACGATGATGAGTAAACTATCCAAAAAAGTAAAGGAAAGGGTCCTCCACCCGATTCTTGTGGAGATAAAAGTGTGTGACCATGCTCTGAGATCGGTGATGCATGAGACAAATGATGTATTATTGAATGAGACCTATGTGCATGAGACTTAGGAGGTGATGAGCACATGTGAATAAGAGCAAGGAGGTGATGTGCACCTATGCGAAGGATACCGAGGAGGTGATGAACACCTATGTGAAGGATACCAAGGGGGTGATGTGCGCCTATGTGAAGAAGACCGAGGGGGTGATGTGCACCTATACCGATGATATAGACAAGTGGGTGACTGAGATGAGACCGAGTAGGTCGTGTGTGAATAAGAGAGCTAGGAGAATATTGTGCCTTAGGCTTTAGAGGTCCAGGGGGACCTAGATTCTCTAGTAAGTGCAATAAAAACCTCAAGAGGAGGTTGTGATCACGATGTGCATGGCGTAACACCATTGATGGTGATAACTTGCTTGTTGTGAATAAAATTTAGACACAAGTGATTCAAAGAAATGATAGTGTGAGCGACATGGAGCCAAGAAGACCTAAGAGCATGTCACACCCTTTGATTGAAGGATCCACAATGAATGGAACAAGCATGGTAAGAGGCCCAACTGTAACTGGAAGCTTGAATGAAGCCATAAGATTTAGGAACTGGATATGAAATATGAGAGAGTGGATAATTGATAGTAATAAGGAGTGCAATAGAGCACACACCCATATGAATCGATGGATCGATCATTGTATTATTGATAACATGAGGTCTAATAGAAGCCTTGATATGTAATGTATTAGAAGGAATGTAGCATGATAATCGTGATTAGAAAATGTAATGAATGGTGGAGATGCATCCACATTAGCAACTAGAAAATCAAGAGCCCCGATGAAGGAGGAGGCATTGCATGATATGTATGATTAGTTGAAGAGTCAACAACTTGCTTGTCATGTTTAGGGAGAGGATCATTAAAGATTTTGAGCTTTTTATTTTCATTGACCGGCGTGGATGCCGAAGGATCCAAAATATCAATTGCATTGTTGTTAATAACATCTTGAATCGGATGATGATTTTGAAACATCGATCCGTAGAATGCCCAATGCATTGATGATAATCACATTTAAAAAATTATTTGTAATTGCGGCCTTTAGGGCAAGATGGGTCCATATTAAGTGGAGGAGGAAGTGTGATAAGATTGTTCTCAATAAGTTGTGGCAATAGAATATGTGGAGCACAAGGCAATTTCATGAATGTACGCTTTGGAGGTTTTCATTGAATACTTTTAGGAGTGGAAACATCATTGACAATGACTTTATCTTCATTGGGTTTATTAGATGGCTTGAAAATTGCTTTGCTTTGAAACAAAGTAGAAGACGATGAAGCTTGATTGTGATACTTGAGTTTTCCCATATAGATAAACTTGCATTCACACAATTTAAGTGTATGACATAATTGATCAAATGAAGGAGAAGTCTTGAAGATGACACTCTCCTAAAGGAGGTAAGAGACTTTGGACAAATAGATATTGAAGTTCAGAGTCCATGAGTACATTAGACATATTAGCTAAGTTGTTCTTATATCATAAGACATAATCCACTAGATGCTCATTAGATCCTTGTTTAATTTGTGCAAGTTGAGCATAGGATATCTTAGAATTGATATTGATTGAAAAATGAGTAAGAAAAGCATCGGCTAAATGCATAAATGATGTTACTAAATGAATAGGTAGATCGTAGAACCAACACATAGCATAATCTTGGAGACTTCTAGGAAAGAGCTTTACGAGTAAAGTATGATCATCCACATAATCTAGACATGCTACATGAAATTCTCGGAGATTCTCTTGAGGGTCACCATGTCCATTGAAGGTGCGCATCTTAGGAGTGGCAAAGTTTTGAGGAAGTTCATAAGTGGAAACGGCGGGTGCGAAAGAGAGTATGAAGGAGTAAATTGGAATTAAGAGATGGAGATGCACGAGAAGTAGCTCTTGAAGTTGACGGATTTGAACTTGGAGATCCTGATATAGAGAGGATAGGTCTTGAGTGCCAGTGGAAGAGACTTTCCGCGTGTGATAAACAATAGGTGTAGTGAAATGATTGGTGGGATTAGGAATAGATACATATGAATAGAAGTAAGTGGAAGGGTGAAAGGAGGGGATTATGTAGCAATGGGCATAGAAGTGAGAGTGGATGTAGGAACATTAAGCTCAACAAGATTGGTGGCCTCCTCATGAGAAGTGAATAAGAGAAAATCTAGATCTTGGGGATGTTCGGAAAGACGATCATTGAGATTTTGAAGGTGGGCTTTAGTACATGGTCCATATTATTAAGCCATGATATACGAGATGAAAAAATACCTAGAAGCGAGTTGGGTTCGAGCGATCGGGTTCACCAAATGATTTTAACAAAATGGAAATTTTATAAAACCCTAGATATTGCAGAGTCACATATGATAAATACATGATGAAGCACATATTTGACACAAGCAATAAGCTAATGAAAATTGAAACCCTAAGTACAAGAGAGGGAATAGAAGACTTAGTTGATTTCACAATAAATCCCAAAGTGTTATGGACTGGAAAACTGATGAACAAGAGGAGGAGAAGACTTAGCTGATTTCAAGTTTTAGCTCCCTCCCATACAAATATACAAAATTGCAATTGACTAATTACACTATTCTACTAAGCAGTTGAATTGTAAGGTTACAAAATGAAATTTCACCATTTCTTTATTTAACACACATGCACAATGAAAGGAGTTTTGCTTTAGTTAATGATGCAACAAGTACTATTGTTAAAACAATACACATTTCTATTCCCATCATGATTACACATTTTTAGTAATGAACATTAAACTTAGATTTCCATCATCCCTTCTAATCTTGCTTATACTACTGCGCAACTTGTCAAGTTTGTGTAAACATGGTTAGCTAAATGAATGCTAGCATAACATCTACCTAAAATCTAGCATAATTCATGTTATCATAGTTTTATTATTCACTTGATTATAATACTCAACACACAACAAGATAGTGTTCGAGGTACATTCATTTAGTTTCTTTTCATTTTTAATTAGAGGAAGAGAGAGAGAGAAAGAGTGCGAGAGAGAGAGAGAGAGATAAAAACACCATTTTCTTGACAATCAAAATTCCCAAAACAAGCAACAAAGTGAATTCCATATAATCATATATAAGTGCCTACAAGTTTTGTCGTAAGTTATTTGACATGGGAGGGCCACATGGCCTTCTCTCACACTTACCTACAAGTTTGTGAAAACGACCAAATTTACCACGAGGGTTAAGAAACCACGTTCAAAACTGATTTATGATGGGTGAACACACCATAAGGAAATTCGTATACGCTCTCCTATATACATGGAATTCTTAGGAGTTGACCAAACTTAGAACTAGAAAACTGGATACAAATGACAACTACTTTTTCGGGGCCACCAATCGTAATTGGGCTAGTTTGACCAGTCGACGACCGGTGACTAGAGACCTCTAAAACCCCTTGCAAAACTAACTAGCGAGGTGCTTTTCTTAAAGCCGAGTGTTGCAAAGTAACTTTCCCATATAAATACTATAGGTCTACGGAGGCCAATATTCATTTCTTTTCCTAGGGCCCAAACAAAAATCTAAAACCAAACCCAACTTCTAACCTTCAACAACTACCCTACACTGCAACCGGGTCAACAAGGCTCTAACGTGCAATGTTAGATGATCAAACGATCAAATAGGGGAGTTGTAAAAGTTGTTGTGGCATCTCATGATAACAAGGAACAAGGTCAAACCTTGACCTTTGATTAGGGGTTTAGAGAGGTATTTCACGTGTCGATGAAAATCATGATTTATTAACTTTTACAATGTAACAATTGATAGGTTTAAAAGAGAATTCAAACTCAACTTGTCAATTAAAGGGGTTATAACTATCCAGTCTGGTTACTTAAGTTGCCAAAACATCTCAGAATGGGGTTTAAGAGTATGGTTGACAAACCAAAAGCCATTTGGGTTATATAAAATACAAGGTAGATTTTATTGTTTTGCACTACAAATTTCATTTTTTTAAATGACCAAAAGTATAATATTCCTTTGGTTTAAAATTTATATTTCATTGTGAAGGAAAAACTAAAAACATGGAAATTATGCGAGACAAAGATAAGAAATCCATGCATGTATTGTTCTTGTGAGCGAGAAAAGAGAAGTGAAGTTACATGCATCTGCTAATTGCTTCCACATTTTGTATATTTGTATTCGAGTGCATTCACAACTACAACCTCCGAAAGAACCTTGTTCCAAATGTGTCTCTCTCTCTCTCTCTCTCTCTCACTCTCTCTCTCTCTCTCTCTCTCTCTCTCTCTCACAAGTTGGGACTTGATGGAAAGGGTGAATAGATCCAATGGGTTCTCTTATCAACAAACTCACTTTGTGAAATTTCTAAAACCATTGTCGTCGTCCGTCGACCACATTTAAATCAAGCATTTTTTCAAACAGTTCACATGCTACATGCATGATTTCACATTTTGTATACACCTCTCCATCCCGAGTTTTAAAGACAACCATAACTTATTGAAAAAAATTATGCTCTAACAACATTGTATTATATTAGTAAACTCACACTTCATAACTGGACAGGACATGCATTCTTGTCATGCTTTCATATATTGTTTCGCCCTCACAGGATGCTTTCATTTTGTATTTGAGTTTCAAATGCCTTTTCAAAAAACTCATTTTGTGCATATCTGCACAACGACAACCCAAGGGATGACATCTAGATGGCATTCCTTTGAAACACCTTAAAGACTAGCCAAGATCACCGGTTACTCTACAATCATCACACTCCACGAGACCACATTTCTTCTATACGTTGCCACATAGTCCATGTGCTTTTTTGTACACGTCTACATTTTGCATACATATCTACACCAGGATTCGCAGCTATAACATTTGACAAAAGCCCTGTCCATTCTCCATTTTACTTGGTGTAAGTCCATACCTTGTTTCCAAGCTCCCATTTTATTAGAGGCTGAGATTCTACTAGTAAAGGTGAGACAAATCATGTGTACACCTATTAAATGTGTTGCTAAATCATGTGTACACCTATTAAATGTGTTGCTTAAGTTTCCAACGCCCTTTCAACAATTCCTTCTATGTAGGCCACATTTATTGTGTTCCTTGAGGCGTGTATCCTTGGGCATTCAACCAAACAATTTATGTGTCAGGTATACGCTTCCACATTCATTCACATGAGACGCATTTGTATCAGGAAACAACATCTAAAACATCTAATATCATTCCTCTTCCTCTACGTTGTGATAGATGTCCATATCTGGTTCCAAAGCCTTTTTAACAAATTCATCCTGTGCATAGCCAACAAACGTGGCACCCAAAAGACCTAGCCGTGTACCCCTATAAGGCATTTTTCAAACAGTTTCATGCCAAACACATGCTTTCACATTGCACACCTTCCTTCCCTAGCAGTTGCAACTACAAAAATGACAAAAAGTCCTCTAGCCATTGTGTTTTGAATGGTAGGGGAAAATGATCAAGTTGGGAGTTTAGATCACGCTCTCAAAGCTCCCATTTTGACAGAGGTTGGGCGGATACGTGCCAAGGAGTGGACTATCATGGTGTCCTTGTTCTTTGCTGGTGTCCATACTCCCATTCTCACGTAGCATAGAGGATTATTTCAAATGCATGGTGTTTTGTTTTACGCCTGCAGAAAGGAATTTGCTTTAAATCTCCAAGGTCGTTTCAACAAATACATTTTGTGTATTACTGCAACTATTGCCATCCAGAGCCCATAGGCACAGTTACCAACACACTTGTAATTACAACATCTGATAAAAATTCTGCCCCCATATGCTTTGATGGACTGGTCAGACCCTATTCCAGAGCTCGCTGTTTGGCATAGGCCTGATACTCCTGAGTCCTTGCCACACGTCCAACCGCACCCACTTTCTACCAAATCCATTAAATACCCTATTCCCCGTCTCCCTTTTTTTATTATTATTCTAATTATTACATTCATTATATAAACATACTTTTTTGAGCCTCATTTAATTATACTGATATTTTAAATTTTAATAGTGCATTTTTTTTTAATTCATATATATATATATATAAAAGAAACAGTACTTAATTATCAATGAGGCATCATCCCAAGATCAAATTCAAACATATTGTGGACATCAATTCTCCAAATTTAACCATAATAAGACATTTAAACCCATACCACAAAAATCAAACGTTACCCGAAGTTAACGACAAGGAGTCATGCTAACACGTTTATCGCCTCTTGCGAGAATATTTACAAAGATATCATTATAAATTTTACAACCTTCAAACCAAGTTTGTCGACTAGGTATGAAAACACAAAGCACTACATTTCCCTTCCCTTATGAGAGCATTGTCCTTGATGCAACACAACACCAAGATTAGCTAGAGGGATGAGTAAGCAACGATGGTCAACAACGACAAGTTCTATCTAGCGAAAAGAACTCTATTGCTAAAACACAAACACAAGGTAGAAGGAAATTTTTGAAATTTTCTTAACGTTACGTGAAGATTCGCAGATTCTCCATTACATTGCCAATTTTGTAACTATTCCAAAAACAACTCATTATCATGTTTTCAATCTACCAGTTCTGAAAGAAACATTATTCAATGCATTTCAATCATTTCACATCACAAAAGTTCATAAGTTATGTATCTTTCATATCAATGAAGTCAACGCCAATGGTGTTTCACCACCACAAAAGTTACATTTCGTTATTTTCATGTCATTTCACCATGGTTATGCTCTAGTTCAACATGATACCTGCATGCTATGTAACTCACCTTTTCAAATTCTCTTAGTTGAGAAGTTTTGTCTTTTGTAGCTTTTACACTTTATGATATCACAATGTTCCCACAACGTAATAGACAACCACATACATATGAGCACATGAATACCATCATCACATCATAACAATCATAATGACATATGTGCACCACATTACCACATTACACAATAGGTATCCTAAGTTCCAAAACAATATCTCCCAAGTATTAAGCATAGACCACCACTTCCACCAAAACAACATAAAGGCTAACCTTTCCTTTTCTCTCCACCCAAAGAGGCCAGACATATAATAGACAACATAACATACAATGAGTAATTTGATTCCCCATCACAACATAACAATCACAAAGACATATGCACACCACAATACAACATAACACAATAGGTATCCAACTCCAAATAATAGTATCTCTCAAGTATCAAGCATCAGATACCACCTCCACCAAAACAAAATGAAACAATTTTTCCTTTTCTCTCCACCAAAGAGGCTGGTCACCCTATGGCCCTAGGCACATAGAGTTTAGGCACCTCTAACCCAAGTGACATAATAACATGTAGTTTGACAACCACACCAATTATCTGTAACTCCTTGGGGCATACCCCCATACAACGAAGTGGGCCCATAGGTACCACCAATCCATGGTGAACCTATGTCCCTATTACAACACATAACAACATTAGAACCAACATGCCAAACAACAAACAAAATTTCCAAGTGGCATCAAATTCAATTGCCTTGGGCCAAACGAGAAGATAAATTTGAAACTCAAGGAAAAAAAGAATTTCAACTCAAATTCAAATTTCAATCTAAGCAAAGTAAATGGCTAATTAGCCGTAGTTAGTGTGAAAATCATTATGTTAGTGCAATAATCAATTTAAATGCCCAAAATTTGCAAGCAATAACTCAACCAAAAGTTAAATAGAATAATTTGTTGGTTCTAGAAAAAGGAAGAGAAAAAAAAGTCAAATTTATGAATAAAATACGTATAGATAAATATCACATCACGATCACTATGTGGCCTTATATGGCCACCCAAGGGGTACTCATCGAGTTAATGGCACTCACTATCAATCCCCAACTTTAAAAATATATAATAACATATGCGATATCACAAGTACATCGGTTCTAGTCTACCATCTAGTGTACATCTTGACATCTTGGAAAGAGCATTATACCTTGTCCGATATTAAGTGCAACTCGAAAAAAAATATAAAAGTACAATGAACAACACTATACAAGATTTACACAATAACACATAAAGTGACTCAATGGTGCGACTTCACATTATGTTCACAATAAATGGTTACACCTTTCTCACATAAACATTGACACTACACAATATGACACATGTACAATAGAACATGACAAATTTTACTCACTACAAGTCTTCCCACACAAAGAACATGCTTTTAACTTTGATAAGTATCCTATGATTTCCCAAAGCACATGCAAATAACGTCACATAAAAACATAGTATCACATTATTCTTCCAACTCCTCCACCATCATACATAATCATCACAACACCAAGCGTCCCAGAGGTTCGAGAGCATAAACCTTTTCTTTGATACCAAGCGTAATGCCCACTATTCTACCACCCAAAATGTAATCGAAAACCGACAATTTTTATTGTTATGAAATCAAATGATGCAACATCAAGAAGAAGCATTGCACTAAACAATAGCACTTAACAACAACACCTACCTTACAATAAACCAACATACTAAAAATCACAATCATCACATGTGCAAGTATTGCATTCTATTACTTCAAAAATTTTACCTTCATGGAAGCATGGTTTAAGTCATTAGGCATCATATGTTACAATGATGAAGATTAGTTACACCTCATTCTAAGGTCCATTCCAAAGTTAGAATTCTATATTTTTTCTCACACTACCTATATCGAACTTACATGTCATATTTCATTCTTAAACACAAAAAGGTTAGGTCCAAGAGTGCAAAAATTTAGTGAGAATCCACAATGAACTCTAGCCATCACTCAAGAAGTGAGGTATGCATGAATAGGTTGTGTAAACCACAAAAAGAATTCCTAACCATAATTATTCTACCAATTATAGCTCACATGCAATTCAAACAATACAAAGGGAGATGAGTTGAACTCGGAATGCCTTTCACGAGGCTCGTGTACTTCTCATCGAGGTGTTTCGTAAGTACAAAGGTAGGGTCAACACAATTTGACCTTCTCTTAATTTGTTATAATGGTGATGCTTGACTAATGCATGAGTGTGACCAAGAACGCCATGAAATTTCCCATATCACTATGACCAAATCCATTCTCTTTATAAGGTGTTTGTAGTGCCCAGACTTTACCCACACAAATACAACAAGTAAAATACTAGGATATATATATATATATATATTGACTTACATTACTCACTACACACAACACAACATGGGCTTCAAGTCTAGAACTCGACTCACATACGACAATCACAAAATCATCGACTCACATAGACACACAAAAATGACGTAGGCATGCTGACGCTACACTTTTCCCAATGGAAGGTTACTAGTAAAGACCCAACCACAAGAACATGGCTTCAGGAATGGCGAACCCACAACACATCATTTCCTTAAATGTATTTTTGGTTAAAGTTAACATTCCAAGGACATTACGAGCAAGGATAAATTTTCTCGTTTGTCCACCCAAATTTTCTTAAGTTTATTCCGCGGTTGAAAATACAATTCGACCTTCTCAAGTTGGCTTCTTATACTTTATATAAATTTCCATAACTGACATACATATTTGGCATAAATCAAATTACATACAAAGTACTTAATTATCCTATTATTATGTAAAAATATTCTTCTCCAACATTTATTTGATGTCTACAGTTTTACCCTTACAACTCAAGCGAAAGTGACTTGATGTCCAAAACGCAATGAAAGGATTTGACGAAGATTTAGATACAGGCGGCTTTTCACCAAAATATTTCTCGATTCACACTATATTTATTTCCCTACCATTGTTATTATAATTTGAAAACTTATTGAATTCCTATAAGATTTATATATATATGTATATATCTTTTGTTTTCTCAAAGTTTGGTCGCACCAAGGTAACTTATATTCTTTGCAATGCATGATAAAGTTTAATTCAGTTATAAGGACTCCAAGATTGACCTTAATCCTAATCTCCAATCTCGTGTGCAACATTTATATAATATGCTCTTACATCGCACTAAGATCTCGTTCTTAACGTTGTTTAGAAATCAAGAGTTACATAAGCATTTGACTAACATCTTGAAGGGGTATATGGTCGGAAGAATTGTAAACCATACACGAACCACATGTGACACCTCCTAATCAGCTGAGGTTTGGTTTCTTCCATTATGCACTCAATGATCTACGCCTCAACTATATAAGAGTTTAAGGCAGGTGGACATATTTATACTAAACCACATTCAAGGAAATACCAAGATGTTATTTTGATAGAAACCAAGGTAGCACCGCTGAATCGTTCCTTCGAACAATGACTCATAAGGTGACTTCTAAGGCGGTCTTCAACACTCAGCCTGGTGTCGGACCTGAAGAGAGGACATTCTTCTCGCGATTACCAAATCTAGAAGAAAACCGCATACTCTGGGTAGGTTGGACCATGACATTCCTAAATAAGGGTTCACGACAATGACGCTAGACATAAAGACTATGATGGTAAACTCCAACTAGGGGTTTGATATACCTAACCTAGGAGGTCTCATCGAGTGCAAAGTTTAAGGTCGTCCTATGGTTTAAAATTTCTTATATGGTAAAAAGGATCACACATGCAGGCAAGTTATGCACGAATATTTTATTATGGTTGAGTGTTCCCATTAAAACTCTTTATTATGTTTGCAAGGTAAGAAGATAACCCAAAATTTAATTTAATCGTTTATTAAATACTGAGAAGGTACTACAAGATATTAACTTCAATTTCAATTTACTATGTATAAATCAAACCCTTTTTGCCATACACAACTAATAAACAAATTGAACCGGTGATTAGATGCACATTTCCTAAGTATCCCTAAACTAGCATATCATGCATGTTAACAAATCTCAATTATAACTTTTCGGTAACAAGAGACTACATAACACAGTTATTCATTTTAAAATGACCTATAAGAATTACAATAATAATAATTAAATTTCACATCGCCTTCTTCGTCGTCATTCATCCATCCTGCAAAACCCACGTGAGCATGATATCAATGATAATTCGCTGGCATGGCATCCACCCTAATCAATCATAATTGTCATTTTTCAGTTTCCCATTTACATCAGACAATAATTACAATTTTCCAATCGAAATAAAAAGTCTAGAAACATGTATTCATTGCATTTCATTTTTCTACATTTTATAAACCCAGGAGAGAGAAAGAGAAAGGAAGAGAGAGAAAACATCATTTTGTCAAAAGTTCCAATACACACAACAAGTTTCATTATAGTGTTTTAAACAGTTATCTACATGTGTTAAAAGTTTCCAGGGTGATTTGGCAACCCTACGAGGGTCCACAACTTTCTACTTTTACATTTTCTCACTAGCTGCAAAACGTACAAAACGCTCGAGGCTAAGAAACTACTTCCAAAGGTTATCTTCCGATGAGCACGCACATCACGATTAACTTTCTACATGTCCCCAGATATACCAAGAGCTCATTGCAACTGACGGAATTGAAAAGGAGCACACGGTTTGCGTTTGGCGGTTAGTTTTCCGGGGCCACTGGTCGTAGTTCACCCAATTGTAAAAAGACAAAAGTTAGCTCAAGTGGCCCAGAAAACCGTGTCCAAAACGACGTTCGATGGAAGAGCATGAAACGAGACATCTCCTACTAGTTCCCCTATATAAAGAGAATTCATGAGAGTCAACGGGACTGAGAACTAGAGAGCCATTTTTAAACGGCAACAAGTTTTCTGAAGTGACAAGATGAAATTGGACCAGTTTGACCTCGTCAAACTACGACCGAGGCCTACAAAACGGCTTCGCCAAACTATCCCGAAAGGTGCTCTTTCCTATGCTGAATGTTCCATGCATTTGTCTAGTATAAACGCTAGAGGTTTGCGAAGACGGAACGTGATTTCTCTTTCCGGGTTTCAATTGGTGGTCCCAAACGAAAGCCAACTTTCTAGTTTTAACAACTCTCTACTGTTGAAAACCGGTGTAACAGGCTCCTATAAGAGCGTCAAAAGGATGTCATATGATCGTTTCGGGTCAAACCAAAAATCAAGGCGACTCCTCGTATACCAAGGTACACGAATGAAACTTCACATCTCGTTTCCAGAGTTGTGAAGGGTACTTAGTGAGTCTCCAAAAATGTAAATTTAACTATTTTAAGCAGGAAGAAGGTCAACTTAATCAATGGAGAGTCAAATTTTTCTGGTCGTTAAAACGATATTGAAGCGATCAAAAGGGTAAGAGTTTTCTAGATCATCTCGAAGCGAGGGTGATAGTTCATGTTTTAAAGTAGGCGAGTTATAATGGCTTCGAGAGTTGCGACACGACACTTTATTGTTTTGCAATGAGTTGAAGAGACATTTAGCTGTATTAAAAATCTAATAACTTAATATTCTATTTAGTTGCAAAAGAGAACTAAAACACGAGAATTATGAGAGGTAAGGAAAGAAGAACCATGCCTGGAGAATGAAGTCGGTCGAAGCCGCAGGCTTTGGTTCAATCTTGCTCGGGCACTTCGCCAACCGGTTCACGAGCCTGGATCTAACCTCCACCACATCACACCCACTTCCCGATCACTTGAATTTTTCCAATAGAATAAGTAGTTGCTTGAAAGTTTCTGAGCTTTTTAACATACCCACTTCGTACAAATCCTGTTAATCGATGATGCAGTGTACGAGGTGCCCCAAGCTAGTTAGAACGCATACAAGCAACAAGTCCACCACACGACAATCTTGCTCCAAGATTTACATTTTGGCACAAGGAGTTAGGATGCTTGCAAAGGTTATGAACTCACATATCTCCACGAATGAATTCCAAGCTCAACCGATCTTTATGAGCACCAGCTTGTTTGTAAATCAACAACTTGCATACAGATCTAACAAACCATGGTTGAGCATACTCTACAAATCATGTTGTCCATGATAAAACATCTATCTGGGGTATTTTGCAAACAGTTAACGTGCTCTGTCAAAGCTTTCACATCTTGCATCCATGTCTAACATACCCATTTTGTGCAGATCCTGCAAATCATGGCGCTCCATGAGACTGCATTTCTTTGAGGCATTCTGTCAAACAGCTAATGTGTCTTTTCTATTCATCCATTTTTGCATATGCTGCCATCATGGCATTCCATGAGACAACATTTCTTTGAGGCATTTTATCAAATCATTACAGTTTTAACATACCAATTTTTACATACCCATTATCATCAGCAGTCAGAGACACACATCTTTCAGGTATTTTGTCAAACAGTTCACATGCGTTGTGTATGCCTTCACATTTTGCATACCTGTTGATCTGGGTACCTGACAAGACATTTAGAGATAACATCTTCCCATGATGCTTTGATGGATGTCCATGCGCTGTTCTAAAGCTCCCATTTTGACAAAGTAACTGGGAGGTTGCTGGAAAGAAAGAAAAAAGCTGTGGATTCTGGCTTTATACGCGCCATATGCATTTGTTGGCTTTACTCGTACCAAATGCATTTGCTTGGAAGTTTCAAAGGCCCTTTCAACAAACACATCTGTGCATATCCTGAAATCATTGCAGTCCAAGGAACTACATTTTTCCCATGCATTTATACGAACAGTTCACACGTTTCCACATTTTTGCATGAAAATCTATTAGGGCACTTGCAACTGCAACAACTGACAAAGTCTCTTTGTTTTTTTCTTGATTTACTAGAAGCCCACGCAGGTCTGGGCACAGCTGGGAGTATGTTGGCATAGTTACACATCAATCAGACACAAAACTTCCTTTGTTTTGCATTGTTCTCCCACGCAGGCATGTGGCGCGGCCTAGGAAGGAGCTGAGAACGGCTGTGGCGTCTGGCTTTACCTGAATCAAATGCATATGCTTGAAAGCTTCCAAGGCCTCTTCAACAAACTCCTTTTGAGTAGATTCCTGCACCCCCAAGCCAGCCGCCCCATGCCCAAAACTAACTCATTCCAAAATCCAAAATGACAAAACCCTAGCTGCGTTTTCAAAACGTGGGAAGGGTTTTTCCCTAATCCGCCCCCACAGAGAATCACGGGTTTTCTTAGTTTTTTTATTATTTTATTTTATTTTTGCTTGTTTGTTTTAACTAGATAAAAACACAAACAAGCCTAAAATGAAGAAAAAGATAATAAACACACAGTAACGATCACCAAATTATTAATAATGATAACACGAATTTATTAATAGTAATAATAATAATAATAATAACACAATTTTATTAACCGTATTACTAATGATCACCCGACAACGAGGAGTAATACAATTAATAAGCACAGATCGACAATATAAATTATAATATTATTACAAACATTATTATTATGATTTTACGGCTTAAAATAATGATAATAATTATTAATCCTATTAATGTCGACGACCCGACAAACTCGAAGAGCCGAGAACCAAATTTTCCTTTAACCGTATAACCGTCCATGATGCTACGGGGTCCACAGTTTGGGGTGTCGACAACGACCCGAAGGGCAAGAAGGAGAGAGAAGGTGAGCAATCTTCTCTGCGACCTGGACACGGTCAACATCGGTCAACGAAAGCACACACACACCAGTCTCCCAGACTTAGCAACAAGGTTGGCAAGTCGTGGGACCTGGGAAACATTGAACGGGCATTACGGTGTTGTTTCAAATGAAAATTTCCGCCAACAAAACATTCCAGTATAAGTGTATGACTCAATGTTAACCCATGAACATGGGTTATGAAGAAGAACACTTACCAAGCTACTCAAATGCCTATGGAACTTCCTTCCATAACAAAATCTAAGATTGGCCTTAATAGCTTGTCATGCGTATCTCTAAACCCTCTGCTATGACACAATAAAGAAATCAAATCTCAAGTATTAACATGCGAACACGATTTAATTTGTTTGATGGGTATGACTACACCATCCTCAAGATAATTATAGGAAGCTTACCACATAATCCACTAACATGGATGACTAACTCCTTTCTTAATATCATAGAAATCGTTCCTTATGTCTTATAGAGGCATTACCTTTAAGGATAAGTTTCATGCACATGATAAGACTAACATTAAATGGTCATTTCCTATAAGTAGTGATGAATAGGCCATGAAAGAACTTACCTCGATTATCACACTATACTCACAATTATCAATTCCTTCAAATCCTACACTCGGGTTAAACTTGGATCCAAAATAATGGCCTTTTTATTCAACAAAATAGAATGGTTTCACCCTACTTTCACTTGTTCCTAAGACCAATCCACGATAAGGCCATTATAACATATTGCTAACATGTTTCCCTATATATAACATTAAATTACATCCCTTTAACTACATTTAAATTGTTATTATATGAGACTGTTATCCCATAGTTATCTTGTTAGTTGAACTTAAAATCCCACAAACACATATTATGGTAACTAACTAAGAGAGAGGAAAGGTTTCCTAAGATTTCAAGCCATAAGATTGGTTCTTTTAATCTAGAAATGAATTGTTCATTGACCTGCTTACTTGGGTGTATATTGGTTATCAAACCTCTCCTAAGTTCTACTTCACAAGGAAGTTCCGTTAACACATCCTTTATAATCAATATCCTCCCTATGTGGGTATGAGTTATTTACTGCTATGGTGGTTCTCAACTCAGATTTGTACAACCACATGACACAATGTTCATAGGTTAATAGATTTTTCTTCTCAATTGATAAAATAATCATCTACATATAATACATTACCTACCCTCTTTGAAGACATACATTAATATGTGACTTAACAATGGTCAAGATAAGGCTTAATTGCTAGCTTACAAATTTTATTTTTATTTCTTATTATCTTTAAAGGTATACATTTTTTCACTAACAGATTAAATCATATAGCATTACATTTTCCTCTTTCTTGCCATTATTCAAAATTAAAACATTATTATCTTATGATCATGTTAACACCTCTTTTACCACTTTCATCTATCATACACTAGGTCCTTAAGTTGGTTGATTATCTCTCCTTTTTACTACTCGTGAGTTCTTAAAAGTTTGAAACCCAAGAAGATTCGTGTAAGGATGAGGCTTCTAAGGATCACCTAGATGATGAGATTCCCACCGGATTTACTCCATACTTGAGACAATACAGTTTACCCCGTGAAGTGAGGATGTGTCCATGGCTATTATAACAAAAAAACTATTTAAGTGCAACACAAGACAACCTTGATCAACTATTTATTGAGTGTCATAACAGCACCTATAAGTTGATTCATGACCTTCCCATTTGTAAAAATAATATTGTGAATGATATGCAAGAAGATAAGTGGACTAAAAACAATATCTTGGAATCACATGACTTCTTTAACAAGATGGTAAAGGTGTAAAAAGGTTGTCAAGGGATTGACACAAGTCACACTATCAACAACATCCTTTATCTTTACATGCTTACAACATTAATAATTTTCAAGTTTTAGCTCCCTTCCATACAAATATACAAAATTACAAGAATTTACCACAATTGACTAATTACACTATTCTACAATGTAGTTGAATTAAAGGTTACAAAATGAAATTTCACCATTTATTTATTTAACACACATGCACAATGAAATGAGTTTTGCTTTCTTTAATGATGCAACATATATTATATTATTAAAATAAGATACATTTCTATTCCCATCCTGATTACACATTTTTAGTAATGAACATTAAACTTAGATTTCCATCATCCCTTCTCATCTCGCTTATGCTACACAAACCTTTCAAGTTAGTGTACACATGGTCGATGAAATAAATGCCGACATGGCATCCCAAAGCATAATTAATGTTATCATAGTTTTCCCATTCACATGATTATAATACTTACCACACAACAAGATAGTGTTAGAGGTACATTCATTTCATTTATTTTCATTTCATAATTAGTTGGAGAGAGAGGAGAGATAAATAAAAACACCATTTTCTTGACAATCAAATTTCCAAAAAAACAACAAAGAGAGTTCCATACAATCATATATAAGTTCCTATAAGTTTTCTTGTAAGTTATTTGACTTGGGAGGGCCCCATGACCTTCTTTCACATTTACCTACTAGTTTGTAAAAATGACCAAATTTAGCCCAAGGGCTTAGAAATCATGTTCAAAACTGATTTTTGATGGCTGAAAACACCACGAGGAAATTCCTATACACTCTCATATATACAGGGAATTCTCAAGAGTCGGCGGAACTTAGAACTAGAAAACATGATACAAATGACGACTACTTTTTCGGAGTCACCAATCGTAATTGGGCTAGTTTGACATGGTTAACTAGTGATAATAGGCCTACAAACCCCTTGCTAAACTAACTTGCAAGATGTTTTTACCGAACTAATGGTTGTAAGAAATTTTACCATATCAATACTAGAGGTCTATGGAGACCAATATCCATTTCTTCTCCCGGGCCCAAACGACAAGCCAAAACTAAACCCAACATCTAACCTTTAAGAGCACTACCCAATGTTGTAGCTAGATTTAATAACGAGGGCTCTAGCTAACGCGCACCGTTAAATGATCAAATGATGAAATAGGGGAGTTGTAAAAGTTTTTGTGGCATCTCATTATAACAAGGAACAAGGTAAAACCTTGACCTTTCGAGATCGAGGGTTCAAATAGGTATTTCCCATATCAATGAAAATCGTGATTTATTATCTTTTACAATGCAACGATTGACATGTTTAAAAGAAAATTCAAACTCAACTTGTCAATTAAAGGGGATATGGTTATCCAATTTGGTTATTTAAGGTGTCAAATCATCTCGAATGGGGTTTAAGAGTATGGTGACAAACCAAAATTCATATGGGTTACGTTAAGCATGAGGTAGATTTAACTATTTTGCACTACAAATTTCGTTTTTTAAATGACCAAAAGTATAATATTCCTTTGGTTTAAAATTTATATTTCATTGTGAAGGAAAAACTAAAAATATGAAAATTATACGAGACAAAGATAAGAAATCCATATATGTATTGTTCTTGTGAGCGAGAAAAGAGAAGTGAAGTTACACACGTTTGGTAATTGCTTCCACGTTTTGCATATTTTTATTCTAGCACATTCACAACTACAAGCTCGACAATTTTTTTCCAAAGGTCTCTCTCTCTCTCTAACACAAGTCGAATTTGGTGTCAAGGGTGAATAGATCCACTTAGTTCTCTTATCAATAAACCCACTTTGTGAAATTCGTAAAACCATTACCGTCCATCGAACACAATTCAATCAAGCATTTTATCAAACAGTTCACGTGCTACGTGCATGATTTCACATTTTTATACACCTCTCTTGCTTGGGTACTAAAAAAACCACAACTTATGGCAAAAATTGTGCTCTAACAATCTTGTATTGTATTAGTTAACTTGTAATTCATATCCAAACTAGGACCTGCATTTTTTCATGCTTTCATATATTGTTTCTCCCTCGCAAGATGATTTCATTTTATATTGGAGTTTCAAACGCCTTTTAAAAAAACCCATTTTGTGTATATACTACAACAACAAAAACCAAGGTATGACATATGGATGACAATCCTTTGAAATGCATTAAAGACTAGCCAAGATCACTAGTTACTCTACAATCATCATGCTCCATGAGACCAAATTTCTTCAATACATTGCCACACAGTCCATGTTATTTTTTTGTACATGTCCACATTTTTCATACATTTCTACTTGACATTTACAACTACAACATCGACAAAATACCCGTCCATTCTCCATTTTTCTTGGTGTAAGTCCATGCCTTGTTTCTAAGCTCCCATTTTATCAAAGGCTGAGCGTATGCTAGAATTGGTGATCCAAATCATGTGTAAACCTATCAAATTTATTTCTTAAGTTTCCAATTGCCTTTGAACAATTACCTTTTGTGTAAGCTAAATTTATTGTGTTACTTGAGGCATGCAACATTGGGCATTCAACCAAACAGTTTATGTGTCGGGTTTGCGCTTCCACATTCATTCACATGAGATACATTTATATTAGGCAACTTCATCTAAACCATCTAACACCACTCCTCTTCCTTTACACTGTGATGGATGCCCATATCTGGTTCCAAATCCTTTTTAACAAATTCATCCTATGCATAGCTTGAAAACGTGGCACCCAAAAGACACAGGTCGCTCACCCCTCTAAGGTATTTGAAAATAGTTTTTGGTGAAATAATTTTTCATGTTGTAGATTATGTGTTTCAACCAATGCTCATGGGGATATGCCCCTCCTTCTTGTGTATGGTATGGATCCCATTATTGAATGTAACTATCATAATTCTATCTAAATGATTTGAGATGGTTAAATATGTCGGGATCACACCAAAACAATTCACTGAACCCATGGAAAAGTTATTTTATGATGTATAATGGAGGAATCGGAAACGATGAGGGATAAAGGAGGGAAATTAGGAAAAGGAAGGCTATTGTTGTGAGTAGGCAATTGCGAGAGCTCACACCCGAAACCCAAGTAGTTCAACATTCAACTAGATAAAAGTAAAATGAAGCATCTAATGTGAATAACAAACCGAGAGACACACAATTATTCAGTTCATCTATCAAAGACACCAAGTTCCTTCTTGATCACCATACTTACAAAGTTAGAGAGAGAGAGAGAGAGAGAGAGAGAGAGAGAGAGAGAGAGAGAGAGAGAGAGAGAGAGAGAAAAACATGAACAAAGAATATAGAAAAAAATTGTATTTTTCTTTTCTTGTATTGGTGATATAAATCTCAACACCCAAACCACAATCCACAATTGCTACCAAGAACTAAAATTCAGGATCCCTTGGAATGGAGGAGCCATTCCAATTTATAGCATTATGAATTGCCTCTTCATCTACCCCCCACATGACTCTTCATGTCTCCATTCAACTTGTGACTTTACATCTTCCTAGGAAATGAGAAACAAGTTCCCTTTTTATAAATTAAAGGGACTTTTACAATTCAACTTTAGGAAGTCACTTAAGTGAATGAGATGAATTACCATGATTACACTAAACAAAAATTTAGAAAAGGGAAGAGAATAAAGAGGAAGGATGAGATAAGGAAGGAGTGAGATTAGAAATATCTGATGAGGAAGCTCCTTGTAATGAAGAACTTGTCGATGATGATCACAATATCCTCCTTCTCCATGATACACATCCACCTTGGGCTTCCAATGAGTGTTTAGAAACACTATTGAGATATCTCTGATGTGAGCTCAAGATGACCGCAAGCATTGCTCATGATGATCCCTCTTTGATCCATCGTGAGAGTGAGGATCACTCTTTCACTCCTTAGGTTTTCACTATTAGCCCTTATATATCATCATGCTCAAGTTTCTTGATGTTCCTCTTGATACTTTATTTATTTGATCAACTCTCTTGGCTCACTAAGCTCATTGAGCCCATTGATTTTACTTGACCTAGGTCACTTTCATATGCTCCTTATGGAAAAGGATTAGATATTCACTAGCTCACTTGACCTGGATCACCCATCTCACTATAACCATCTCAACTCAATTTAAATCAACTCAACCTACCTCACCTAACCAACCCACCTTTGATCTCAACTAGCTCAATGATCTCACCTCAACTCAACTCAATTTTGGAGAGATGATGGTGACATCATATGATGAATCATGGTTTTAAACAAGGTTCTTAGCCCTTTGCAAATCTATGAAACCTACACAATGTCTCATACTTTCACTTGACATGCCTCAAAATTATCTACTTTGATCTGGGATAGCTCAATCAACTCACTTGTAACCAAATCACCTATCTCAACTCAACTTGATATGTTTCAAGGTTCAAGTGAAGAGTGAATTCCTTGTTTTTTAGTTATATAACAACCTTACAACCCTATGAAGATTCCAAAAGTGGAGAGATGAGAAAAATTAGAGCTAGTTGTAACTTTCTGCATCCAAAGCGGAGACTTTCTATTTTTAGTCAACTAGGATCGGGACTGCTTATTTTGGGACATATCACCTACTTTCCTCAATATGACCTTTTGAACCTTCTGTACATACATTTCATTCTCCTTCATTGATGATGCCTTGTTATTTTTAGTAAGTTTATTTTTAGAAAGTGTTTTTTTCTTTTTCGGCAAAATTTCCATTTTTTCCCTACCTTCCATTTTGCATCGTTTCTTCATCTCGATTGTTATGAGTAATCGAACTTGCAATTTGAGGTACTTACTATTTTTAGCATGTGAAGGGGCATGACATATGCTATTTTTAGAAATTGGTAAAAATGACCCCAAACTTTACATTAGAAACATATTTTTCAGATTTAACACCTCATTTTGATTATGTAGTCCAATTTTTGTCATGTTTCGCTGGAAAACTATTTAAATCAAAAAATCAAATTTCGCGGGTTAGGGTTTTAGGTCTAGATCTATGATGGTATCCATTAATGGAGTCTTTGAGCTTTGAATAACTTGATATGAAGTCTTATATGAAAAAAATTGATAGTTATGCACTCCCAATGTAGGTCTTTGATGATCATCCGACAATGGAAATTTTGGAAGCGGTAGTAGCTAGGGCACGGAGTAGGGTTTTGGATGCATGGGGGAGGGGTGAATTTTAGTGTTTTGATAATATCCCCATTTTCCTAGGGATGGGAGGTGCACAAAAATGCACCTAATTTTGGGCTTGTCATGTGTCACTACAAGGTTAAATGAGAGGGAGATAGATGAGGGATAGTTTCAAGCATTGTGGAGCTATTTTGAGGTTATATGAAGAACCACGAAAGGGGATGAAGGGTGGGGCACATTTTATTTTCCCCACTATCCCCACTATCCTAGGGACAGATAAAACTACTACCCCTCTAACCGAGAAAATAGCTAAGTTGAGAACACCTTTCCTAGAGCTCCATGAGGTCTTTTAATTCAAAATTATATATCATTTTGACTCCCAAGATCATTCTAAGATTAATGGGATGATTCCAAGACCCGATTCTACCTCCTCTAAAATAATGGCATTTTTTCTTTCGAGAAAACAAAGTATATCTGTGAAAATCAAGTTTTTTTGAAAAGCCATTGGACATTGTGAGGATGACTTAAAAACTAAGATAAAGAAGGGGAGGGGTGAATTTATTTTCCCATATATCCCCTCTATCCCGAGGCAAGAGGGACAATAAAACTTGCCACCCATCTCTAACTCGAGAAAATGACTAAGTCCTTGAAACTTGAGGGTACTTTTCCCACGTGCTCCAGAGAGGCCTTTTCATGAAAAAATTTATATATCATTTTGACTCCCAAGATCATTACAAGATCAATGGGATGGTTTTCAAGACATGATTCTACATCATTCTCCAAAAAATTTCCCCTTTTTCATTCGGTACAACAAGATGAGTTTGCACAAACTGATCTTCCTAAGAATAAACCATGTCTTGTAAAGAATTTTGTGATTCCATAATGAAGAGGGCTCTTCAATATTTCCAATGGTTACTTGTTTGTCTCTTGAATCATCACGGAGCTCCTGAATATTCCCTATTAAAGTTCAGGTACCATTTTCAACTACAAGCTCTTTACCCCTGAAAAACATTCATCGTAATTGCTTCCAAGACTCTCAAAATTTCCTAAATCTTCCAAAATAAATTCCACCACTCTTTAAAATCCTCAACACGACCTTTGGATGATTTTGAGACTTTTATTTGTTCCCAAAGGATGCATGCCTCCTGGGAAGGCCAAAATTGACCTTTATAGGCTCACTGAGAAACTAGCCATTGGAAATACTTTTTGAATGATATGAAATGGCATTGGCACCACATTTCAAACACTAGAGAAAGCGTATTCAACACACACTAGGAGAACTTACAAGGCCATGATGAACATGATACACATGTAGAAATACTAGGAGAGGGTTCAAGAAGGCTTAGGAGTAAATTTTGACATTTCGGTCTTTGTCATGCTTGAAAATTTGAAATTTTCATGTTTCACATTTGCATGACAACAAATAGTTCTAGATTGTGGGGGACTTCTTCTAGATCAATTATAACGAGGACATGATAAGCAAGAACTCTAGAATCTCAAGACACCATGTGGACTAATTCCTTATCTATTGGGCTATACTGGAAATCACCATAGAGATACACAACAAAACTCTCTTTATTGAACACACACACAAGACAAAAACAAATACACAATAGGAAAAGGAAACACAAGACAATAAGGGAAACACACAACAAAAAGGAAACACAAAATGACAAGGGAAACACAAAATGATACGGGAAACACACAATGAAACATCCTAAGTTACCTATGTACATGCAGGGGACAACGCACTTTTATTAAAGCACTAATATGGGCTGAATGTTTACTCGTAAATGAGTATCACTAGATTCCCTACTTTCACAAACCAGTTCACAGGATCACTTGAATATAAACCTCTTCTTAGCTTCTTGAGAAATCTATCATGATTGCTAGTGCAATTGATGATCCACTCATTTATTTCATTTCCTTTGTTGCTTTGACATATTCTTTCCATTTTCTCATTGATTCCCAAGTTTGTTCCACTTGTTGATTTTCCATTATTGTTGTGAAGATGAGCCTTGATCATACTTGCTTCATCATTTTCATATCAAGACATTTGTCTTTCCTTGTCCATCTACTTCATGAACACTATCCTCATGAGATGATTCTCAACAAATTTTAAGAAAATTTGACATTATCACCAACCGCTTGATGTTCTTTGTTTCTCAATTGTATCAAGAAATAATCTTTCTCATACCTCGGCTCTTTTACAACATGCTTCCTTACACAATGTGTCAAGTGCATTACATCATCATCTTGAAAAGAGAATGAGCTCAAGGTTGGGTACACAACATGGAAACTATCAAATTCCTCATTTTGAGCTCGACATCAATTATTGTGTTGAGATCATTCATCTCTTGAGCAAAGTGAACATTGAAAGGTTGAAGTCTATTGAGAATGTTTCCATTTTGAACAAAATCAGCCTTATGATCAAACAACATTTCATTTCTCCATTTTTTTCGAGAATGTTTCCATCCTCATGAAAAGGGAATGAACACAATATTGGAGCTGAAATTTTGTCATTATCATTTTCCCATTCTTGATCACCAAGAACTAGGAAATCCATTTCCTTGATGAAATCATCATCTCCTTGGATAGGTTCTCTGTTTAAGAGGTAGAAACATGTTGTCATTCTCATATTTATTGTCATATTCTTCCAATGAGAAAGATAAATCTTCATATTCACAAGCATACCCATCACATGGAACCTCATACGATAATTGGAAACATGATTGGAAACATCTAGGTTTCTGTCAAGAAGTTGTTGAGCATCCTCCTTCTTCTTGATCCACATTTTTCATCACTTCAATATTTCCTTGTTGCAAGTCAATATTTTCATCAATCATCTTTGACATCCAATGGAGCAACTCATTTATGCTCTCATCCCATGGGAAGTACATACTCTCAAACTATGATTTCATCAAATCATCATGATGTTCTTTGATCAGATCCGTGATGCTTGGACATTCTTCCACCAATATGGGCAGCTCAAGATCATCCTCGAAAGTCATGAAAAAGTTGCAATATTTTTAATTTTGACACATGATATGTTTGTTATTGGGTCATCTGGTCTTTGAACAGTATACTTCATTTTCTGATGGGAAGGAGTTTTTTTCCATTGAAAGGGATGGTGGCATGCACCAATCAATCAAGCAACATTCTCCACCAACATCTTGACAAAAACTTTAGCCTAACAACATACCATATAAGGCGAGGATGTCTACTACAAGTATTCTCATTATGATTTTCTTGTTAGGGAAGTCCGCCAATGCTACCTAAACATCTTGATCTAGCCCATAAGGGAAATTATTTCATTTCCATGGAGAGACAATGGCTAGAGGTGGGAGAGAGAGAGAGACCGAGAGATTTATAAAATTTTGCATGAACGACGTTGTCCAAAGCACCGAGTCAATGATGAAATTTTTCAGCTTATACCCATTGCCCAACAAGACTATGTGAAAGGTTCTAACTTTCTAGAGGTGTAGGGTGTGGAAGCGAGGCAAAATAATGGTGGTTCAGGCAATTGAAATATGGATTTGGTTGAGACACACAAGGTGGTTCTTTGGTGGTGGCATCTTTAGGATATGAAACAAAACTACTTCCTTTGATATGTTGAATGATTTTCTCAAGTTTCTTGGGATGAGTTATCAAGTACTCATATTTAGAAATTTGGACTTTGGATTTTTTGAAATGGTCAATGATATCAAAGGATGAGGAAGTGGTAAGAACATCAAGGGTTGTGATAACCTTGACATGAATGTTATTAGGATTTATAGAAATTGATTTTTTAGGGGTAGGTGAAGGATAATTACCCAAAGAGACAAAAAGATTCTTTGTTAGAGTGGTCTTATGCTTCTTCTTAGGTGACCTTGTGGAAGTGGACTTTGATGATCCTCCTTTTTGTTATTGTTTTTCACATAGTTACCATTTGAGGATTCAATTTCTTAAGTGGAAGAAGAGCCTTATTTCTATTTTTATGATCAAGTGAACACCACATAAAGTAACTATATCTATGGAATCTTCAAAATAATCATCAAGCATGCATTCACAAAATATTATTCGAGCACATTCCTCTTATCTTTCCTTTTCAACTTTTGATTCAAATTTCTTGTTCCTCATCTTTATTGATCTCGCATATTGTATTGACTAGAAAGAGCCTCCAAGGAAAGCCTTTGGGTTTCTCCTGCAATCTAGTTCCTATTTATGATTTTGATGAGGATCTTGTTGAGAAAATTATTTATTCAACATTGTTAAAGTCATTTTCCAAAACTTGCAACAATTTATTAACTCTCTCATCTTTGGAATCTTGGGCTTTATCCTTTGTTAAAGGATTCTTGATCTTTCCTGACAAGATGAGGTCATCTTCCACCTCAACAACAATTTCTTGAGTGTTGTTCAAATATCATGGTTGAACTCTCTCATAGAAAGAAACTCATTTTGAGAAATTGAGCATTCATGAAGAGCATCTTCAGATTATCTATGGTAGGAAGAGCAACGAAAATCTTAATCTTGTTGAAATTTTCCATGAAATCTCTCATGGACTCTTGAGGCTCTTTCTTCATCTGAGTAAGTTGAGAAAGGACGACATGAGCATCTTTGACCATATTGAATATTTATTCAAACTTCTTTTTTATACCACCCCAATTAGAGATTGAGTGTGAAGGAAAATAGTAGAACCAGTCTACTATGACATCTTACAATGTTTCCACAAACAACCGCACTGCAACATCTTCATGTTACACTTCAAGGATGTCACATGTTGTGGTTGTGATGAATTTTATGATATGATTGTCCAGATGTTGTTTTCCATCTCCACGTAACTTAAAAAAATTCTTTTCTTGATCCTTGTGGAAGTTCATGGAGTGGTGGATTCAAAGCCAATGAACCAATATTCTATCTCCATGGAACAAGTGGTCTTGCTTCCATTTCCTTTTCTTGTTCTTGTTCTCTTTCTCCTTCAGGAGGAATGAGGACTTGTGGTTCAACAATTAGCTCTTTAGTATGACCTTCAAGAGTATTTTCATGAACTTTCCTTCTTGCCTATATAATGAGAAATATTAAATTAGCTCTTTGCTATTCCTCAAATGTGGGGTCAACAACACCACCTGCATGATCAACCTCAGTGTACCTTATTTCTGCAATTTTCCTCAAGTACTTAGAAAAGGATGAAACTTGAAAAAGTACATATTTGTCATCGGGATTTGTAAAAAGGATTTTGAGCATATATAGTTTTTTGGTATTTTAAAATATTTGATTTTTTTGTATTTTCAGAGAGATCTATATAGGTGCATAAGGGATAGATCTCTCCCAAAGAGAGTCACCAATTTTTTTTGTGAAATAATTTTTCGTGTTGCAAATTATGTGTTTCCACCAATGCTCACAAGGTTATGCCCCTCCTTCTTGTGTATGGGGAGGCTCCCATTATTGAATGTAACTATCCTAATTCTATATAAATATTGTGGGGTGGCCAAATAGGCTAGGGATCACACATGAAAACTTCATTGAACCTATGGAAAAGTGCTTGTATGGGGTACAAGGGAGGAATTTATAGTGATGAGGGATAAATGAGAGAAATTAGGAAAAGGAAGGCTATTTTTGTGAGTAGGAAATTGCAGAGTTCACACCCAATAACCAAAGTAGTTCAACATTCAATTAGATGAAAGCAACAATGAAGCATCTAGTAAGACTAAAAACTAGAGACACATAATTCTTTAGGTTCATCTATCAAGGACACTAAGTTCCTTTTTGATCACCATACTTGCAAATTTACAAAAGAGAGAGAGTAGAGGAAAAAATGAACAAAAATATGGAAGAAAGTAGATTTTATTTATTGTGTTGGTGATACAAATCTCAACACCCAAACCAAAATCCACAATTGTTACCAATAACTAAAATTCAAGATCCCTTGGAATGGAGGAGCCATTCCAATTTATAACACTATGAGTTGCTTCTTCATCTACCCCCACATGACTATTCATGTATCCATTCAAATTGTGACTTTAAATCTTCCTAGGACATGAGAAACAAGTTCAATTTTTATAAATTAAAAGGAATTTTATAATTCAACTTTAGGAAGTCACTTAATTGAATGAGATAAATTACCATGATTACACTCAATGAAGAATTAGAAAGGGGGAGAGAAGAAAGAGGGAGGAAGAGAGAAGAAGGAAGGAGCAAGATTTGAAATATTTGATGAGGAAGCTCCTTCTGATGAAGAAATTTTTGATGATGATCACAATATCCTCCTTCTCCATGATGCAAAACCACCTCAAATCTTTGAATGAGTGTTTAGAAACATTGTTGAGAGATATCCTAATGTGAGCTCAAGATGACTACAAGTATTGCTCATGATGATCCCTCTTTGATCCATCATGAAAGTGAGGATCACTCTTTCACTCCTTAGGTTTTCACAATTAGCCCTTGATAGCTCATAGTGCTCAAGTTTCTTGATGTTCCTCTTGATGCTTGATTGGTTTGATCAACTCCCTTAGCTCATTAAGCTCATTGAGCTCACCGAGTTTACTTGAACCGACTCACTTTCATACGCTCCTTATGGAAAAGGATGAGATATTCACTAGATCAACTGGCTTGGTTCACCCATCTCACCACAACCATCTCAACTCAATTCAAATCAGCTCAACATAACTCACCTAACCATTGCCCAGATCTCAACTAGATCAATGATCTCACCTCAACTCAACTCAACTATTGGGGAGATGATGGTGAAATCCTTTAATGAATCATGGTTTTCAATGAGGTTATTAGCACTTTAAAAATCTTTGACACCTACACAATTTCTCATACTTTCACCCGATGTGCCTCAAAATTCTCTACCTTGATCCGGACTAGCTTAATTGGCTCACTATAACAAGCTCACCGAGCTTAACTCAACTCGAGATGTTTCAGGGGTTAATGTGAAGAGTGAATTCCATCATTTGAGTTATATCATAACCTTACAACCCCGTGAAGATGCCAAAAAGTGGAAAGATGAGTGAAGTTGGAGCCAATTGTAACTTTCTCGCATCCAAAACATAAACTTTTTATTTTTTAGCAGGTAGGACCGGGACTTGCTATTTTGGGACATATCACCTATTTTGCTCAAATATGACCTTTTAAACCTTATGAAACATTTAATTCTCCTCCATTGATGATTCCTTGCTATTTTTAGAAAGTGTTCTTTTTGCTTTTTTGGTAAAATTGTCAATTTTTCCCCACCTTCCATTTTGCATTGTTTTTTTATTGTTATGAGTGATTAGAAATTATAATTTGAGGTACTTACTATTTTTAACATGTGAAGGGGTTTGAAATATGCTATTTTTAGAAACTAGTAAAAATGACCCCGGTTGCATCAAAAACATCTTTTTCAAATTCAACTCCTCGTTACACACGGGTTAGGGTTTTAGGTCCAGAGCTGTGATGATAGTCATTAATGGATTCTATGAGATTTGAACAACTTGACATACAGTCTATGAAAAACACTTGATAATTACGCACTCCCGAGGCTTTGACGGTCATCCGACAGTCAAATTTGAAGCATGAAGTGTATGTAGCAGATTTTACAGAGAGAGAATTGTTAACATGAATAATATTCAATAATTACTTCTCAAACTTCATATTACAAGCACCCATATAAATAGGAAATATCTCCCTATAATTTAGGAGGAGGCTACAACAACTTACTAACATGCGTGAGTTTCTAACTCACTCAAAATACATAATTGTTATTTGTTGTTTTATATAACAACAATAACAATTTACTAACATGTTTTACTAACATTACATTTTCCATAATAATAATTACATGTGTAATTATTATTATGGAAAAGGTAATTTACACACATACATATGTAGAGCACTAACCATAATTTTCCTAACATTCCCCCTTAGTGTGAACATGGGGAAAACCTGCCTTATACTTGCACATGTTCATGATTTGGTGATTTTCATAAGATGATCACAAACCTAAAGGATGGTTTCAGAACGGTTGACTACAAACCAAAAATACTGGTTTTACGTTTGGAGTACCACAAACCACAAGGTGATGGTTTTGCAAATGGTTTATCGATAATCAAGAATGGTGGTTTTGCAATTGGTTAACCACAAACCACAAATGAAGGTTTTCAAGTGGTTTACCTACAATCAAATCATGATGCGCTAAGTGTTATTATCAATTCTCATCACATCTCATTGCAGGGAATACAATAGGAAATTTTCTCACATTAGAAACTAAAAAATGGAAATGGAACATTCGATCATGCTCCCCCTCAATGTGAAATTTCCAATTATTCAATTAGAACAACTGTAAATGGAACACAACACATACAATTGGAAGCAAAGACACAATCTGAAAAAAATTGCTCCACCAAACCTTTGATGTAGCCTCGTCGTTAGCAATTGAAGAGAGGTTTTTATTGACCTCTAACCTCTATTTTCCTCTGTCCTCCAATGATTTTTCTCAATACAATAAGTCCTAAGAGCCACCGTTGTCATTTACTTGTTCTTCCTCATTCTCTAATTCTTCTTTAGTAATTATATTGGCCTCATTTTCCTTGATTTTTCCACTAAGTATATCTTGAGCTCGAACTCTACAAAATGAAGATGTATGTCCCTTTTTCTTACAAGTAGAAGCATTCCCTTTCTTCTTTATTTTTAGAGAAATTTTTGTATTTCCTTTTTACATACATTGCAATTTCCTCTTCTACATCTTCTTTGGTTCTTTTTTCTTCAGCTAGAAGAGTTGATATCATATCTTCCAATGACTGTGAAGGAATATGTCCAAGAGTAAAAACCACATTGCTATATTTGGAAGGTAAGCTATTCAACAATATAGCTTTTGCATCCTCATCATCAACTATATCTTTAACTTCGCTAATTTACTTTGATCCGATAGAGCCAGGTTCTTGACCATTCATAATTCTCCACAATTTTTGATTTATTAACTGCATTTGGATTTTGACTTTCTAGGCATGGAAGTTCAAACCATTGAATTTATCCAAAGGAACCGACATGTCCATTGAAAAACAAAAACACTTACTTAGAAAGTAGAAAGTAAACTCATTGTTTTGGGTCGGTTCTTGATTTCAAATCTTTATTGTAGTCTCTTTCCTACTATGGTAGACCACACATCCTCCTTTCTTCTCAAGGTTGGGCACTCAATCGGAAGAAGAAAAAAACATGGCAAGTAAGAAACTAGATGAATAAATCCTTTTTCTAGACCTTCTCTCGATACCAAATGAAGAGTATGCAAATTTTTTTACAGAGAGAACATAGAGAATTGTTAACACAAATAATATTCAATAATTACTTCTCAAAATTCATATTACAAGCACCCATATAAATAGGAAATATCTCCCCTATAATTTAAGAGGAGGCTACAACAACTTACTAACCTACGTGAGTTGTTTCTAACTCACTCAACAAAATACATAATTGTTATTTGTTGTTTTATATAACAACAATAACAATTTACTAACCTATTTTACTAACATTACATTTGCTTTATAATAATAATTACATACGCAATTTTTATTTACACACATACTCATGTGGAGCACTAACCATATTTTACTAACAAAACGGTAGCTAGAGCATGGAACAAGGTTTTTATGCATGGAGGAGGGGAAATTTTTTTGTCCCCACTGTCGAAGAACAGGATGTGCACAAAAATGTGCCTCATTTTGGGCATGTCATGTGTCACTTTGTAAGGTCGAATGAGAGGGAGATAGAGGAGGGATAATTTCAAGCACCGTAGAGCTATTTTCAGCTATGTGAAAGAAGCTAAAGGGTATGGAAAATTTTCTTATCCCCACTATCCTAGGGAAAGTTGGGCGCAGTAAAAATCACCATTGATCTAACTGAGAAAATGGCTAAGTTGAGAACACATTTCTTGGAGCTCCAGGAGGTATTTTCATGCAAAATTTTATATCATTTTGACTCCCAATATCATTACAAGATCAATGGGATGGTTTCTAAGACCTGATTCTACCTCATTATCCAAACAATGACATTTTTTTATTTTGGGCCAATAGAGTATATCTATGAAAATCAAGTTTCCTTGAAAATTCATTGGGCCTTGTGAGGATGACTTCAAAAATAATCTAAAGAAGTGGAGGGTGCATTTTCTATTCTCTTTGTCCACTCTATCCTAGGGAAAATTGAGATAGTCGAATATTTGGGACAGTCGAGAGGGTAAAACCCGCCACCCATCTAACTGAGAAAATGACTAAGTCCTTGAAACTTGAGAGCACTTTTCCCAAGGCTCCAAGAGGTCTTTTCATGCAAATTTTTATATCATTTTGACTCCCAAGATCATTCCAAGATCAATGGGATGGTTTCCAAGACCCAATTCTTCCCCATTATCCAAAAATGCCCCTTTTCATTTGGGACAACAAGATGAGTCTACACAAACTGATCTTCCCTAAGAAGAAACCATGTCTTGTAAAGAATTTTGTGATTCCATCATGAAGAGGGAAATTTAAGCTTTCTAACTATATAGAGATCCCTGGATAAATTGGGCCCCCATCTACATGGATAGAGAGGGGGGCATATCCAGAGAATGGTTACTTTTTTTTCTCTTGACTCATCATGGAGCTCCCAAAATTCCTTGTTGAAGTTCATGTACCATTTTCAACTATAAGCTCCTTACCCTTGAAAAATATGCTTTCACTACAACTACTCCAAGACTCCAAAACTTTCCTAAATCTTCCAAAATCAATTCCACCACTCTTAAAACTCCTTGACACCACCTTCAAATGATTGTGGGCCTTTGATTCATTCCCGGAGGACATATGTCTATCTTTGGGAAGGCTATAATTGACCTTTCTAGGCTCATTGAGAAACTAGTTGTTGGAAACACTTTTTGAATGATATGAAATGACATTGACACCACATTTCAAACACTAGGGAAATATTATTTAACACATGAGGAGAACTTACAATGCTGAGATGAACGTGATACATGGGTAGAATGATGGGGAGACGGTTCGTGAAGGCTTAGGAGTAAAATTTTGACATTTGGGTCCGTTGTCATGCTTGAAAATTTGAAATTTTCATGTTGCACATTTGCGTGACAATACGATTGCATGCCAATGCATGCTTCCACATTACACACCTTCCTTCCCTAACAAATCTAACTACAAAAATGAAAAAAATCCTCTAACCATTGTGCTTTGACCTAGCGGAAAACGCCTAGGTTGGGAGTTTAGATCTTGCTTTCAAAACTCCCATTTTAATAGAGGCTGGGGCGGATGCATGTCAAGGAGAGGAGTTTCATGCCATCCTTGTGATTTGATGATTTCCACACTCTCATTCTCACGTATCATGAGAGACGATTTCAAATGCATGGGGTTTTGTTTTACACCTATAAAAAGGCATTTTCTTTAAATCTCCAAGATCTTTTCAAAAATCCATTTTGTTTATTCCTGTAACTATTGGCATCCAAAACCCATAGGAAAAATTACCACAAAAATTTTAATTACAACATATGATAAAAATTTAGCCCCCATATACTTTGATGGACTGGTCATACCCTATTCCAAGGCTCGCAGCTTAACATAAGCCCGATACTCCTGCCACACATCTAACCTCACTCGATTTCTACCAAACCCATTAAATCCCCTATTCCCTCTCTCCCTTTTAAAATTTATTATCATTATTATTCTAATCATTACATTTTATCACTATATAAGTATACTTTGTTTGAGCCTCATTTAATTATACTAATATTTTAAATTTTAAATTTTAATAATGTGTCTTTTTATTCTTATATATATAAAGGAAACGAGTACTTCGCTATCAATGAGGCATCGTCCCAAGATCAAAGTCAAACCTATTGTGGACATAAATTGTCAAAATTTAACCAAAATAAGACTTTTAAACCCACACCGCAAAAATCAAACACTACCCGAATTAACAACAAGGATACACGCTAAACGCTTTTTTTTGTCTCTTATGAGAATATCTTCAAGATACCATTATAAATTAAACAACCTTTAAACCATGTTTGTTGACTGGTACGACAAAACAAGACACTACATAAATTGTCATTGACATTGTAATGTATAGGAATCTACATATCCAAAAGTAAATGTTAGACCATGGAGTTGGTAAGTAACCAATCGCATGAAATGTGACAAATGTCTTGAGGTACAAATAGGCATTGTACATTAGTCATTGCCAATTGGTCATTGACATTATAATGGATATGAATTCATGTAAGGGAGAGGAACTAGTCTTTGTGCACCCTAAGTTTAAGGGTGCACATAGAAAACAAAACATCATATAATTCAAAATAAAAAATACCCTTTAATAGGTTATGTTCTCCCTATTATATATATTTCATTTTAAATATTAAAATAATGTGGAAGGGAATTTTTTAAATATTTAAATTTGGTTATTTTAAATACAAAGAAAATTCAAGGTGAACCATTACTTGAGAATCAAGTCACATAATTTTTCTACCTATTTGTCATCATTTGATTGGCTAATTGGGGTGAAATGACTTGATGTGACTTATTTTATTAGGCACCTTTTATTCGAAATGTAAGTGGTAAAGTGACATGTACTACCTCCCTCATTTCCATGTACCCTCACAAGTATTGGTCTATCCTAAAAATTGGTCCCTCTCCCTTATTGACAATAATTAGGAGGAAATGAAGATTGAAAGAATAAATATTGTGATGAATAGGAGTTGGCATGTCCAAATGTTAGACTTGAAAGCTACAATCCAAATTGTAAAGCAAACTAGTTTCAGATTGGAGATGCGGGGTATCAAACCTCATACCTCTCATATGAAAAGAGAGCACTCTACGCTTTGATATACATCCCCGATTATGATTTTTGCACATTTGCAGACCTCCGAAATAATCGTGTTCTCTTTCATTTGTGCTTTAGACTACTTATATTTTTTTATTTCCCGAGTTAGGTATTGATTTATACTTAGTTTCATTCCCAAGTAAGTTATGTATTTCTATTTTTATTATCGTATACGATTGATCTTATTTATTTATTAATCCCACATGCATTGTACATGAGAATTACTAAGGGTAAATATATGGAATTATGCATCCTTACTAATGTTTCTTTTGAGAAAAGTAGAATGACACGAGAGGAGATTAGCATGCCCCCAATGTAAAGATGACACACATGAATCAAGAAATGGTCCAAATTATTTTTATTACATGTATTTCCTTTTTTGAATCATCCATCCGGAGAAATTGTCAAATGATTAATGTGATTCATAATAGATGGAGGTCATCCACACCATATTTCTCTCTTATTAATTTTGTTTAATTTCATATTTAAATAAAAAATTGTATTTCTAGTTATTGTTTAAATTTTTGGTTATTTGATCTATATAATTTTTTTACATAAAGTATCATATTAGCAATTACACTCGACGTACAAGAAATTTCCAAAGGGATGCACATTATGTGATATGAAGGATCTTGTGAAATCTATTAAGTCCAGGAACATTTTGTAATGAAAAAGACAAGGCACAAGTACGATGACATGCCGTATAGTTGTGGAATGTCATGAAACGATAATGTCGATTCTGAAATGCCACACATATTTGTGTGACATTACGGGAGTTGCAGTGTAATGCAAAATAGTTTGTGCAATATTGTGAAAGCCACAAAGGTTGTGAGGTGCTAGCATAAGACTACATGAATTGTGTGAGTTATGAAGTAAACATGCAGGTTTGCAAGAGATTATGTAGGGAAAAGTGCCAAGGGTTGTGGGACTCAACAAAGGATGCTAAGTGTTGAAAAAAGTGGGAGAGTATAAGGTTGCATGAAATGATGCAAAGGGTTACACTATACTTCACGATGTTCTATACTTATTTTGAGATGTTGCAAAAGGTAAGGTTGTAATGAAATTACTTATATAATTCAGATTATGAGAAACAATAAAGCACCAAATAAAAAAATATTTCGAATAATGATCTCAATATGTAATTAGAATAGCTTCACCACTTCGAGGGAAACCTCCAAACCATAAAATAGGAATCAAATGCTCCAATGATAATGAACTTCTACCTACAATCCCATATATCATATATATATATATATATATAATTCATATGTTATGGCACTCCGACACTAAAATTTTCCTCCGTAATTTCTATTTCATTAATGTATGTATTAGGAATATGATGTTGTTAAGTATAATTAGTAGTAGCATCGATAGAAGATAACGGTGCCATCGATGCGGTGCCACCAATAATGTGGAGTACTATGGTAACAGTCAAAGTACAATAGGAATGTTGTAAAAGTAAATATTTGTCGTAAGTGGTCCGGTAATGTTAAAATGTCAAAGTTTGGATAATTAGAGAAGTAGGGTCTACGTGATTAGGAATTAGAAATATTATATTGGTAATAAGGAAAAGGAGTGAGGTCATAAATATTTTGTGTATTTTATTTGTAAAAAGTCTAAAAATGTGGAACCCATGTAAAATGATAAGGTTTATCTTATCTTAGAAGATAAGCTTACATGTACGAGATAAGAGTTAAGATATGGAATATGATTCGTCAGTGGATTTCTTATCCTATCTTAGAGATAAGATGGATAAGCCGGAAGTTCTATAAATAGAGAGGCTACCCCCTCATTTAGCATAGAATAAAGAAGTAGTGAGAAATATTGTAGGAAGTGTGCGAAGGAAGCCATCAGTTAAAGGTGTGTTGAAGAAGCCATTAAGAGGTGTAATTGTAAAGTTTCTCCCATAGTCTTGGTGAAAGGCAAGTGAAGTCAATAACACTCGAAGTGCCTCATGGGTGAGATTGTAACAATTTCATGTTAATATTATAATTTACTTTGGTATTTCAGATTTGTCATCATTCTGTCTTATCATAGTCGATGGTATTCTTGTGTTATGTTTGTTGTTGTGTTTCCAGTTACATCCACCAAACTAAAGGCTCATGCATTAGTAAATAATCATAGCGAGGAGTTCCTATGAAGAATTATCATAGTGCCGAATTGGTGATGACAGGCCATCACCAAGGCCGACCTACTAAGCATGAGAAAGTATAAATGATATAATAAAATGATATGGTAAGCCACAAGTCGACTACTCATATCCTAATATAAGCAATAGGTTAAGGGCGTAACATTCCCTTCCCCTTCAAACCAACATTGTCCTCAACATTGAATAATCCTAGATGTTGCTACAGAAAACCTTCATCCTCCCAGGTTGCATCTTCTATGCTCAGATTATTCCACTTGATTAGATATTCCTTAATGTCTCTGGTTCTCAGCCTCTTAGTACATGTTTGCAGAATCTTCTCTGGCTCCAAAATGATTCTTCCTTCCTCATCAAGTTTTGGTAACTCTGTTTGGGCTTCAAATTTCTATCCAATAACCTTCTTCAGAAGGAAACATGGAATACTGGGTGTATGCGTGAAGATGGAGGCAACTCTAGTTTATAAGCAACACTTTGCCAATTTTCTGTAGAACCTGATAAGGGCCATAATATTTAGGAGCAAGTTTTTTGTCCTTTTTTGTTGCTTTAGGGACATCTACTTGTAAGGTTGAGAGCGTACAAAACCTAGTCACCAATTTCAAAATGTATTTCACTACGATGTTGATCTCGCTTGTTGTTTCATCATGTTTTTTGCCAATGCAAAATTCTCCTTCTAACTAGTCCCAAAACATGTTTTTGATGTTGAATGTGTTCCTCAACATATTTGACCTTAGATTGCACCCTCAAGGAAGAAGTGATAGAAGGTGGATGGTAACCATATAATGCTAAAAATGGGGTCATTTGAGAAGAGGTATGAAAAGATGTGTTATACCACCATTATGCAAGTGGTAGCCATTTAATCTTCTTTTCTCGCTTATCGATACAAAAACGTAGATACCCCTCTAAGTATTTGTTGACCACTTTTGTTTTCCAATTAGTTTGAGGATGATAAGATGATTTGTGAGCTAGCTGAGTACCCAAACATGGAAATAATTCCATCCAAAAATTACTTGTGAAAATAAGATCATGATCACTTACAATTATCTTTGGGGTTCCATGTAGCCTTTGAACTATCTCCAAAAGATTATCTTCGATTGTACTTTAGCTGCAAATAGATGTGATAGGGCACAAAAATGGGCATATTTTATGAGCCTATCCAAAATCACCAAAATAACATTCTCTAGCTAGGAATCGGTAAGGGTTGTAACAAACCTATGATGAAATCCATGGAGACCTCCTCCCATCTCTAGCTAGGAATTGGTAAGGTTTCACTGAGACTTGGTGTCTTAATTATTTCTGTTTGTTCTATTAGCACACCAAACACTCTGATACAAACTTTTGTACATCCCCTTGAGTCCTTCCCAAAAGAATTCTCTTTTTATTCTATGATATGTCTTCAAAAACCTAGAGTGTCCTCCAACAGGTGATGCATGTAGCTCTGCAAGAATCTTATGCTTCAACTCAAAATATTTACTCAAGTATAACTTGTCCTTGTACCATAGCGCATTACCTTTCCACTCAAATTTGTTAGATGTTATAGAGCCTTGCTTGATATTATGTATTAGAGATTGTGTATCCTTGTCCTGATCCCATTCCAATCTTGCTTCATCCACCCAATCGGCCTTCAACATGGACATTCCACATAGTAAGGCATTTGCGGATGTATCTCTTCGACAATGCATCAACTACTACATTTTATTTACCTCTTTTGGATATGATTTCAAAATCATAACCCAAATTTTTTTACACCCACTTTTGTTGTTCCTCGATGATAACCTTTTCTCCAAAAAGTATTTGAGACTATCATGATCAACTTTTACCTTGAATTGTCTACCCATGAGATAGGGCCTCCATTGCTTGACCGCATGAAGAATAGCCATCATTTCTTTCTCATATATAGGTTTGAGCATATCTTTTCCTTTGAATTTATGAATCTCAAATGTAATTGGTCTTCCTTCCTACATTATAACTACTCCCAATCCTGATCCTGAAGTGTCACATTCAACAATAAAGGTTTTTGAGAAGTTGGGAGTAGCCAAAATCAAGGTCTTGCACATGGCTTCATTTAATTGCTCAAAGGATTTAGTGGCTACGTCTATCCAATGGAATTCATCCTTCTTTAGCAATGCAGTGAGTGGGGCTACTATTCTACCATATCCCCTCAAAATATTTTGTAGTACCCTATTATTCCTAGGAACCCACACGATTTTTGAGATTTTTGGGCCTTGGCCATTCCACCATAGCTTTGATCTTATGAGGATCAACTTTAACACCTTCATGGGATACAATGTGAGCCAAGTACTCTACCTCTTGTACACCAAAAGAACATTTGGATGGATTTGCATAGAGATTATGTTTCTCCAAAATTTCCAACACTTTATTTACATGTTGCAAGTGTTCTTCCCATGTCTTACTATAAATCAATATGTCATCAAAGAAAACTAATACAAATTTCCTTAAAATGGCCTAAAAACAATGTTCATCAAGCTTTGAAAGGTTGAAGGACCATTTGTAAGACCAAAAGGCATTACCAAAAACTCATAATGGCCCTTATGAGTCCTAAAATCTTCCTCTCTTATTCTATTTTGATGGTACCTCGAACGAAGATCTAATTTTGTGAAATAAATATCACCATGAAATTCATCAAGTAAATCATCAATTAATGGAATAGGAAAATTATCTTTGATGGTGTACTTGTTGAGTTCTTGGTAATCTGGACACATCCTCCATGTTTCATCCTTCTTACATACCATGACCACTAGTGAAGAATATGCACTCTAGTTATGCCTGATGATACATGCCTTCAACATTTCCTATACCATTTTCTTGATCTCACTTTTCTAGGAATATGGGTATATGTATGGTCTAATGTTAGGTGTTTGGCTCCCTGGAATCAACCGAATGGCATGATCATGATCCCTAAATAGTGGTAGTCCCTTTGGAATTGCATAAAAACAAATGAGTGAGCATCAATAATCTTTTGAAGATCGGGTGACATTGAAGACTTTGTATTTTGTACTTCTATGGAAAATAACTTTGCTATAAATCCATCTACTCCTTTTATGAAAACCTTTTGCATCTGATGAGAGCTAATAATATGTGGAGACTTAGCTACCATCCATTTCAATTGTATTTTCCTTCCATCTGAATGAAATCGTATTGTCCTTCCATCCGATTGAAATCGTATGAACAATTCTTGGAAATTCATCTCTATAGTACCCAAGGTTGTGAGACATTGGACACCCAAAACAATATCTGCCCCTCCCATAGAAATAGCAAACATAGGCGAGTATAACATGTAGTCTCCCATGGAAATATTGAATCTATGGCACTTTCTGTGCACTTGAGTGTCCCATCATCCCCAATCATAACTTGTATTTCTGGAGCTAAGTAAATACAACAATTGAGATGGGCATCTAACTTACTATTTATGAAGTTATGAGTACTCCCCGAGTCAATCAACACCGTCACTTTCTATTTTTTGAGATAGCCAATAACCTTGAGTGTTTGAGGAGTAATAATACCTAATAATGCATGACAAGAAATTGTAGGTTGGTGATCCTCTACTTCATCTTCTATTGGTTCCTCAACCTCTCCTATAATTTCAGCTTCCTCGCCATCCTCATTTCCTCCTTCAATATAGAACAACTTCTTCTCAACACATTTGTGTCCCGGTCCATATTTGGTGTCACAGTTAAAACATAATCCCTTTGCTCTCTTTTCTTCCATTTGTTCGAGAGTAAGTCTAATTGGCCAAGTGAATGAAGGGGAATAGATACTACGAGTCTGGTGTGTTAATGAAAGGTTTCCTCCTACAAATAATTTTTTCCTCTCGCTTGACATGCCATGATAATAGAATCGAGAAAGCTTGAGTGGATTAAACATACGTACTTCATGCTCAATGTAGTCCTTAAGACCCCCAAGAAACAAGTCATTTAGATTCCCTTCGGAATATTCTCCACCCTTAAGGATAGGTTTTGGAATTGATGCACATAATCTTTGATTGATCATGTTTTTGTAAATTTTCCAATTGACTAAAGTAGTTATCTGAAACATTGGAACTATAGTGCAATTGCAACTCCTCAGTAAAAATTGTCCAAGTGACATTGAGACCATTCTTTTGCCTTTGAGCACATAACCATTGATACCAAACGAATTGGTTTGGTTCAAGATATAGGGATGCCAAGGTCACTTTTTTCCTGATGGTGTTTGAAGTAACTTAAATAAGTTCTCCATTTGATTTATCCAATTTAGTGGATCCTTCCCATCAAATTTGTGCATATCCACTTTCGACATCATGTTTCATGGTTGTGAATAAGTTGGATTCTGATTAGGTTGGAAAAGTGATCCAACATGGTTATTTTGTCCATTATTTTGAATTGAAAATCCTCCTTGGTTAATATGGGGCTGATTTGGGCCATATTGTTTACCCTTTATATGTTGCATGATATCATCCAACCGCTGATTGATTTGGTCTATGTCTCCTTTAGAGGCCATCTCAGATTGTACATTTCGTAGCTCATACTCGAGTTAGCTCACCTTATGATCAATTGAGGTAAACCCTAGTGCTAAGGAATATTTATTTACCCCTTTTGACTCCAAATCTTCAATCACTACCCCATTTTGACCTCGGGGTTTTACAGTGTGATCGGATTCTTTTTGGCTCTTGTGGAAGGCCCCGCCATGATGTCAAACCTTAGGGTTTAGGGTTTCAATACAAATTTGGCCAAACAGAAAAAACAGAGAAGATACTAATACTATTTTTTGAGAGATTTCTGAAAATGTAAAGAACTCTGAAAAATTCCACAAATTTCGGTCTAGGGAGTGTTTTTATAAAAACCCTAAATTTGCAATAACTTTTTCAAAAGATATCAAAAAGGTCTGAAATTTTCAGATATTTTTACTTTAAATGATTCACTACTGGAGAAAAATATCCCACAAATTAGATGTGGTTCTCGTAAGATAGAGCGGAAATAAAAAAATTAGGGTTTTTGCCCTAATTTTGGCCCTAATTTTGGCCCGGATCGTAGCTTTGATACCACTTTTATAATTCAAATTATGAGCAACAATAAAACACCAAATAACAACAATATTTTAGAATAATGATCTCAATATGTAAATAGAATAGCTTCGCCACTTCAAGGGGGCAACCTCCAAACCATAAAATAGGACTCAAATTCTCCAATGATAATGAACTAATACCTACAATCCCCAATATATACTATTCATATGTTATGGCCATCACCAATGCCGACCTACTAAGCATGAGAAAGTATAAATGATATAATAGAATGATATGGTAAGCCACAATTCGGAAACTCATATCCTAATATAAGTAATAGGTTAAGGGCATAACAAAGGTAAATTTATTAGATGGAGAAAGTTGGCTGGGATTTCATGAAAAGGTTGGCCATCACCACACACTACCATAAAGTTATATCATTACCCCAATATTTTATGAAGGTGTAGAGAAAATTTTAGTAAGAGGATTGAGGAGGATTGTGTAGTTGGAAGTTATTACGAGGTAGGATGCAATGGTGTGCACAAATTATTCACCCTTTCTTAAGAAACAATGGTCTCTATTGGGTTAGAGGTTAGTTGAGGAAACTAAAACCTGAAGTTGTATAGTTGTCATGAGATGTTGTGAAGGTATATAGCCCAAGTTCTACAAGAGGAGTAAAAAGGTTTGTGTAGTTGTAAGCTAATGTGGGGTATGTTGCAAGGCTACACATGGATCATTGCGGCTCATGTGGTTTCTCTTCCATCATTTGCAATCTAACATAGAAACCCGTAGATATTTTGGATACCTCCACAACCATCCATGTTGACCCCAAAACAAGGTGCAATATCCAAGTATTGTATCTTGACGCATGAGTGATATATGTGTCACAAACGAAGAAATTTATCAACATGTGGTGGCATAAGAATAAGAAAAGAATATGATCTAGGATTATAGAGATACTTAAGGAAGTAGGGAAAGTTCTAGAGGATGTTATATATGTGTTGAATCGAGATAACTAAACATCTTGAAGGAATATATAATGGAATCCTAAGGAATACTCACATGCCAAGTTGTTTTTATATTATCTTCAAGAAATTGCATGGAAATCGCACCGAGATGCTCTATTTTAATAGAGTAAAGTACTCTACCACTCTCAACAAATTCTCCGATTTGGTTTTCCCACTTACGAAATTCTCAGTATGGTAAAGGCAACGCAGCTGGCTTCTTCTTTCCGAAATCCTAACCTTCAAAGGACAAAAAGAAATAAAATATTTTATAGTGGGATCGAGATCATCATAAGATAATTTGAGATCATCATAAGATGATTCTCTAGATTAGAATTCAATCCTTTTCAAGCCGATCATCTCCAAGTTGATCCTCTTAAGGGCTTTGCCTTTAGACACTCGACACTTTTCCCCATATCTCGATATCTAAACCACCCCGACCAACCCGGAATAAGATATCTATATCTAGAGAATTCCCTCCACTATATCACACATTCTATTATATACATGATACAAATAGTCCCCGCTTACTCCTTGTCTTCAAGAGGGATCCATATGGGTAGAAAATCGGTGTGCTATGATTTATTGTATTTTGGAACCATCTATCTATGTAGGGAAACCATTTAATATTTTGGTTTTGAGGCCCTATAGATCTTTTCTTGAGGTTGGGGAGGAGGGGCTAGATAGATAAGGCCCCTTTATCTATATCGAGATAGGACCCCCAACCCCGTAGTAGTAGTAGTAGAGGAGGATCTATCTCCCCTCGCCTCAATCCTCGCTTCATTGCAAGAGCCAAACTATACAACAAACATTGCAATATTTGGCAAGGGAAGAATGCCATTTTCATCACATCTCAAAGAACGGATGGAACAATTTTCCATATTTTATTAAGATTCACCACTTCAATGACAAAGAAAACACTACTAGTATATTTTGGCTAAATAAGGGTCCTAATCTTCATTTGAATTACACTCCATTTATAATCAATCTCATAAGAAGACAATATGATGGATTTTACTACCTTGGGTTGAGGGAAGTGATTTTGGAGAAAGGGCATATGAAGTTTCTCTTCAAATTGCAACCTTTGATGAAAGGATGATGAGGAATGATCATAAATTTTGGAAATACTTTTAATGTTGTTAATAAAAAACCCTCGAATAGTAACTAGTTCCTTTTCTTCTCAAATATATTACAATAGATCAAGTTGAATTGAAGCCCTAATTGTTTTGGGTTTTTATAAAATGTCTTTGGTTTCGAGATCAATTTTCCAAGAAAAATAAATAAATAGAAAAAGATAGAAGAGAGTTAAAATAAGAGAGAGAGGTAAGAGTAAGTTATAGAAGATTGAAAACCAAATACTAGACAATGCAAATGGCCCATTAAAAGGCCATAGTAGAACCGAGTTTTTTCATTGATCTAAGATTCATTAAGCGTAAGTTTATGAGATTATTATTTTTCATCACCATCTTCCAAGTACCTAGATATTTAGTATTCTTCACAAAGTGACATCAACAAAATTGTATTGTAGATAGGTCTCAAACAAGTGGTGAGAAATAAAGCAAGGGATGAAAATCAACTCTATTTTCCAAAATTTGGAAAGGGGATAAATATTGTTGCCTTTAAACATACATAAAATGTTGGCACATGAAATTATTAAAATCCAAAAATCAAAGTAAAATATCTATGATATTTTGTAAAATATCTACATGAAAGAGCATGGTAAATTAAAAACTAAAAATTTCACTAATTCTAGTTCTTTATAAAAGTTACATTGAAATATGTTGGAAAAATATTGTTGGAAACGCTTGATACTTTCTAGAAAAGTATCTCGCCATAAGGGATGCCTCTTGCATGATAAAATTGGATGTTTTTCAAATTTTTATAATTATGGATTGAATTTTTATAATTATAAAATCCCATGGAAATAAGGTTGATACAAATTTCACAAAGGATGTGAATCGACATGGCTTACAATTCATCTTGGTGAAGGAAGAGAGAATTGTTTTTGTAAAAAAATTGATGAGGAAATCCTCTAAGGTTTAGAAAAGGCCCAAAATCTTATAAGGTTTACAAAAGGTCTAGAATCCCATAAGGTTTCATGATTTTTTCTACATGATTTCATGAGGAAAGCTATTAGGTTTGTTGAAATCAACTTTGGTAGAAAAACTATATGCATCGTCACTTATTGGCCAACCTCTCATCAATGTACGAATATTTTTCAAGGAATTCCTTGTGTCGATTAATACAATATTATCCTAATGGTAAATGGATTCTTGGAGGGTATTTTAATGCATTTATATCCTCGGAGGAAATAGTAATTTGTTTTAGAGGGATTTCTTAATCTTATTTAAAATTTTCCTTGTTTATATAAGATCTTTCATTGTTTGAACTCAAGAAAAATCTGTTTTATGAACTTGGATAAAAATATGCATTCACGAGTATTTTGAGTTTCTTATTTCGATATGATGGTTAGTGTTGTGACAATGTGAGAATCAATAACATATATAATGTACTTAGATTTGAAAGGAAACTTTGATAACATTAGTTTATTTTAGTTTTAATTTAGCATATATATGGATAATAATGCACATGTTCAAAGTGATTTTGTAGTGTGTAACTAAAATTTATTCGTAGTTCGATTAGGTGACATTTACAATGTAAAATCAATTGTTCAATATCTATAAATATTGTAGGTTGTGTTTTATTAATACATCAATAAAATTCAATTTATTACACCCCGATTTCTTTTTTCACAACATTTGGTATCGGATATTCATTTTCTAAGCATCCGATCTAGCGGGGGAGAGAGGGGGGGAATAGGGTGTCATCATGTTGTCATGCATTTGTGATAGCCCAAAATTAAAAATCTAAACCATGACAATTAAGCCAAATGTGAAAATTTACTCAAAAGCCTTCCCAAATCCCTCTTATGGTCAGTCTATGTCATGTGTATGATCATATTGAACTTTCAGTTCTGATAAATCATTGAATAAACATGTGTAATATTTCCAAAGGGTGTGACAAGGTTCATCATTCTATTCATTTAAGTGTAATTGAAGACTAGCTCTCTGACAGGACTCAAAAAGGCCAATTTTGGCCATGTCAAAGCATGTATGCATCCTACGAGAAGGTTCCAAAAGATCATAAACATATGAATGTGGTATTTGATATCATTGAATGTGTTGGAGGGTGTTTATGAAGTTATAGGAAGATCCGATCATTTAGGGACAATCATGCAAAAGTGGTTTTGCAAGTGTAAGGAATGAATCGTCAAATCATGAACTCAACTTCTTTGGATGATTCTCGGGAGCTTTGCAAGGAGTTAGAAGAGAAAAAAGTAGGCAATGGAAATATTATAGAATTATCTTCATGATGAAATAATCATATTTTACACTTGACCTAAGGATTTCTGCCGCCTCAACTTTTAAAGGTGCATCTCATTGTCCCGATAAAAAAGAACCTATTTGTTTTGAGTTGTAAGCATAATTAGGTTCTGAAAACCTATTCAATTGATTTAATAAAGTCTCTTAGAGTAATAATCATATAAAATTTCACCTCAAAATACTTTTCCAAGCTCCGAGAGTGAATTTTTCAATTCTTCACTAGTGTAGAGTGTGTTAATCCCATACTTAGCCAAATTTTTAACTACAACATGTCATGATTTCGATAATTTCACCATTTTATGTCACTATTTACCCTTTTCCAAGGGGATATAGGGGAAAAAATGGGTTCCCAATGTAATCCCTTTCTCTGGGTTCCTCATGCGATTCTTATCTCGCTCTATCGGGTGATTAACTAGCTAAACTCATCTCCCTCACGCCGCACTGAGATCTTACCACTTGTCAAAGATATTTATCAAAGTGAACATTTATGTCCCTCTTGTCCCTTTTACAACAAGATAAAGGGTAATAAAATGAGATCCCCATGCAATCTCCCTCTATGGTTTCTCACATGACTCTTTTTAAGCTCCCGGTGCTTGTCAGCTTTCTCATCTCCCTCCACATCGCACGCAGATTGCACCACTTGTCACAATATATCCCAAAACACCCATTTGTGTCCCTTTTCCATTTTACAAGGGTAAAAAGGGGAGAAAATAGGTTCCCATGTGTAAAAGTGGCTTTTAATTCAACTTACATTCAACCAGTGGTTAAACTACGATTACTGTGGAGACATGAAAATAAAGTTAACTTGTTTTTGAATTAATATCATTAGACAAAGTCAACCTATCCACCATTTTTTATGCTAAAAACCTTTAAAACCCTAAAAATACAAGATATATGATGTAAAATTTGTTCCAGAACAGCCATGACTTCAAAACCAAGCTTTTCTCATAACTCTTCAACCAAAATCATATTCAACTCAAGTTTTCACATAAGACTCTCCTCCCAAGCACCTTTGTGATCACTATTGCTGCATACCAGTTGATGACCTAGTTTTCTACAGGTGAAAATATGAAACCCTTTCTTTGAAAATTTCCTTTATTATTTGTAAGAGTTTTAAAGAAGAATCACCATGAAAATTGGAGCACGAGATCCCAATGTAGAACCAAATCCAACGATGGTGTTTTCATTGCAAACTAACAAAGAATATGTGAAATTTATCAAAAACACATGCTCTATATGGTGAATTACAAAAATATGAATTCTCTTGGAACAAGAAGCTCCCATCACTCAAAATATCTAGAACAATGCAAAATAATAAACAAGGTAAAACATACAAATTTCCCAAAAAAGTAGTTTCAAAAAAGAAACTTGCTAAAAATAGAAAATTTCAAAAATAGTAAATCATCATAAATGGAGGTAATATAATTTTTATAGGAGCTCTAGAAGAAAAATTTTCAGCACAAAAGCAAAAATCCCAAAATAATAGCTCTTAATCCCACGTGCTAAAAATAGAAAGTTTCGAGCCAAAGTGCAAAAAGTTGTTGTTGGCTCCTTTCTCACTCATCTCGCTTATTTTTTCCATCATCACATGGTTGTAAAGTTGTTTCATAGCTCAAAAAATAAAATTAACTCTCCAAAATGATCCTAAAGCATCATTCTAATCACATTTGTGTCAAGGAGCATGACAAAGCATATCGAGGCACAATATATGAAAGTCGTGGGACATTGCATTTGTCAAAAAATAATTTGAAAAGATTCAAGATCCATATTTGAATTTAAATTCATCAAAATGATGCCATCATAATCATAAGTGAAACAAAACCTCATTGGGAAAGTTGAGAAACATCATGTCTTGAATCCATTGTCATCTCTTCGAGAAGCAAGCTAAAGTGAGCTAGTCAAATCATCAAAGTATTCAAACCACCCTATCTAAAGAATTAAGGAATCATGTTTTCCAATGGGAAACATATGAGGAAGAAGGTATGTAAGCTTCCCTAAATTTTATTTCACTCAAGAATTGATCTAGAATTGAGAAGGGTAGATATGTGATCTTTGTGCGGGGCACTTTGTATGCAAGGACAAAAATCATCCTCACTTCCATGTCATTCACAATAGTGTTATTAAACACTCAATCAAATATTTGGTAATGTGGTCACTCCCCAAGGAAGAAAAAATTTCAATCAAACCTCATTTCAACATAACCAATAACCACCGAGCACGAGCCGTTAAAAGGGAAGATAATGAAAAGAGGATGCACAAAGGTTCCATATTACAGAGGATTCATAAGAAGGTAAAGTTTATCATAGATCCCATAGAGCCTCTTAAGTCAAGCAAGAGTGATCCATTGCAGCCTCCTTCTCTTCAGGGGCATCCAAGTATGTCTTCCCTAGTGGTGGAACTTCCCCATATTGAACAAGATGTGATCCTACATCAAGCTCTTGAAAATTCTCCCGTGACCAACATCATGTCCACTCTTGAAGAGCCATTCCCATGGATTCAAGAATTTATCAAAATTGAACCATGAATAACACACCAAGCTGTAATTCTTGACCTTGGAGCTATCAAAAATATTGAGCTCCAAGCGGAGGAAGAAAACAGCTTCTCGCTTCTTCAAAGTGGTACCTTAGAAACCATTATGTAGAAGTTGCTTGACCAAAGGTAGTAAATCCTATTGAGGAGATGAATGCATCAAAATATGAGATGAAAAAAATTCCCTTGGGACCAATAAAACATAAGGGTGGATCTCATTTGTTTAAGTAATCCTTTACCCACCTTCTCGCTCGAAATGAAGAGTACAAACGAAAAATTGAGCAATTGGAGGAGCATGTAAAAACTCTCAGTTCCTACATTCAACCTTTCTTAGAGCCCAATTCAGTACCTCATCCATCGATGGAAGAAATTCCTACAATAAATAGCTTTTACCCTAAGGTGATCAAGAAGGCATAAAGGCATATGATGCAAGGGAAGGCTAATGAGAAATGGATTGAGAAGATCATCCGAAAGGAAGGACATTGCCCTAGAGATTCTCTCTCTTCTTACGTATATTCTTGCCACTTTATCAAAAGTGAAGAAATAAAAGGAAGGGAATAAATAAGAGAAGATTCACTTGAATAAGGTGCTCCAAATTGTCTCCGAGATGAGCTCCCTTGACTCTCACACTCTCGTGAGTAAAAGTGTGTTTCAGCATCGATTCTTTGAGAATTTGTCCTCGGTTTGGGTCTATATCATGGATGTTAGACATGCAATGATCAATTATGCCATCTCCAAACTAGACTCCAGTGGAAAAATTACTTTTGAGATTTTGAATGATGTTTGTAGATGTGTACGAATCTTGGTTTACCTCCACTCACCAAGATTTCATCATTATAAGAACTCGTTTCTTCCTTCCGAGAACTAGTCAAGAAAGAGGAAGGTGATCCTCTTTCCTTCAATGAAGATACCTTAGAGTCCCTTTCCAACATTAGAGGATCTATTTATGACATTGTAAGAGATCATAAAAGATGGCTCAGTTAGTGCAAGAATATCAATGATGTTCCCTGGACATGGATCAAAGTGTTGAGTTGTGTTTGCATTCCAGAAGTAGATAAGGTGGAACCCGTGGTAGCTCAGTTTAGTAAAGAATTCAAATGACAAGAAATAATTCTTAGAACTCTTCCTCAAGGATCATGAATTAAAAATTCTCCATTGGACAAATCTTCTCTTCATCATATTAGTCAACTACTTCTCTCTCATGTTCTAATTCTCCGTTGGGAAAGGAATTTTCACTTTTTGTCTTATTCATTTAAATGTGACCTATATTCAAGCATTGTAACGAGTTCCCTTTAATTAATAAAAAGGGACTCACTTTTCTTTCCTAGAAATATGAAAGGTCACAAGTTGTAAGGGTAAGTGAAAATTCATGTGGGGGGTAGATGGAAGGACTATTTGTAATGCTATAAGTTGGAATGGCTTATCTATTCCAAGGGGTTGGAAATTGTTGATTGAATTTATGTTGTTGAGATTACCACTTCTACATCAAGCAATAAAAGATGTAATTATTCTATTTCTTTTCTTATGTTCCTCTACTCTCTCTTTCCAACTTTTCATACATGATAATATTGTAAAACCAAGAAAGGTGTATGCGCCTTTGATAAATGAGTCAATGGAATTCGTGTCTATGATTTTTTGGTCTTATCATTGTTTACATTGTTGTGTTCTTTTAATTGAATGTGGACCTACTCTGGTTATTATATGTGAACTCTGCTAGTGCCTACTCACAACATTAACCCTCTCTCTCTCTCTCTCCTTATTTTCCCAACTCCCCTTTACCTCTCAATTGTAAATTCCTCTCTTACCTTGTACAAGAACTTTTCCACAAGTTAAGTGGAGTGTTCTGTGTGATCCCCCTTATTGGCCACCCAAAAATTTAGGCTAGTTTACATTCAATAATGGGAGCCTCCCCATACACAAGGAGGGGGTTAGCCTAGTAAATATTGGTGAAAACTCAATAATTCACATCATGATAAATGATTTCATCAACAATTTTTGGTGACTCTACCCGGGAGAGATATGACCTATTGCACCCGTAAAGATATTTGGAAAATACCAAGAAATATATATTCCAAAAAAACAAATTTCAAAGAAAAATTAGATTTTGAAGGTGACTCTATCAAGGAACGAATCCATGCCATGTTCGTTTCTTGCATCATGATGATGAAGTTTCGAGATTAGTTTTTAGAAGCAATGGGTGACAACAACCATGAAGAAGAAGATGACTACCAATAAATCAATTTTTTTGATTGATTAGCCATCATTCTGACAAACTCTTGCAAAGGTAAGTATTTTAGCACAATGAAGGAGTCTCTTACTTCAAACAAAAATATGCAATCAGCTAAGGGAAATAAGGTCAAGGTACCATTTGTGCGAGTAGTCATGAAAAGAATGTCTAGAATGGAAAAATGTGGTTTTGAAGATCCTACCATCAAATACTTTTGGATTCAATTCAAACGGACTACTTTGCTAGAGGAAAGAGGAAAGAGGAAAGGAATTACACCTATTGATGATCAAGAATCCAAGATCTTGATGATAAATATGCGAGAAGAGAAATGAAATGTTATATGAAGGGAATGCCATTGAATAATCCACTAAAGGTAATGTTTTTTAATTTCACGCAATTGACTAAGAACCTCAAAGCTTTGTCTTTTTCTCTCTTCCTTTGAATGAATTTATTGCATATGGAGATGAGGAAATGGCAGCCCTAAAATATATATCATGCAAATAGTTTCGAGTGTTGCAAAAAGAAAATTATGATCCCCAAATCAATCTTGAGATTCTAAATTATGCCTTAGCTATGCAAAGAAGGTATGAGCATCTTGAAACACTCTGTAATGATGAGGAAGAAGAGATTCATCCTTTGGAAGAAATTCTTGATGATTTCTCGTATTATGAGGTGTTTGTTCTGAAAGGCTCTTGTGCACTTCTCATGAATTCTCTATCCTTGACCTTCCGATGAAAGTCAAATCAATACCTTGGAGGATGATGAAGAAAACATTAAAGTTAAACATCCATTCATAAATTAATTTTGGCTTGAGGCATAACTCTTTGGAGAAATAATGTGTACAAGAGATGAAGATTCTTGCTCATATGATTGAGTCCTTGCTTGAGGAATCCACCAACCATGAATATGTTTAAGAAATCAATCTTCCATCCCATACTCAAATTCTTTAAGAGGATGACTTTAAGGTAATCACGAAAACTATTCTTTCCAAATTTGACTCCACATTTGATCCACAAATGATAAATGATGAGATGAAGAAAATTGAAGAATATAATTCCCTTCTTAAGACAAAGGCAGATGAGAAAATTGAGCATGGACTCTCCGAGGATCTTATTTCCTTGTCACCACCAAAAGAGTATAATGGTGATCACCATAAAGAGTATGGAATTTTCTCACTTCTTTGCAAAGAAGAAGACTCTATAGGAGATGTTCGGGTGGAAATTTTTCCCCTCATGTTACAACATTGTATTCCTTCTCATGTCATGAAGATCATTTGAAAAACTTTAAATTGAAATGTGTGCCCTTCATGCGAGAAACATGGATATCTTCTCTCTATTTGAAAATGATGAAAAATAGGTATTCCTGAACTTGCAAGAAGGTAACATTTAGATGATAATAAGTTTGCATCGGAGAAGGAGGATTTTACAAATGAGTCCTAGTCATTTGAAGATCATATTTCCAATATTTTCCTTGAGGCCCAATTTGAATATCCTCAAACGAAGGTGAAATGAGTCTACGAAAAATTTGAAGGAGGAATCCATGCAAGAAATTTTGAAGATTGCGGAAGAGATTAAAGACCCTTAAATGAGTATCAAGATCCTAAACCATGCCATGGCTATACAAGATAAGTATGATTCTAGTTGTGTTTCTCCTTTTGATGCACATATGTCTCATAATGGAGTAGAAAAATAAGTAAAATCAACATTGTCTTCAAAGCTTCGGTAGATGACTATGAATGTGAAGAAAAGTATTCTTCTTTCCCATTTTTTGAAGAAGACTATGAATGAAAAGGAAAGGATATTATTGAATCTCTTATGAATATTTTCAGTCATGAAGACAACTTTTCCATAGAAAATAATATCAAGGCCAATGTTGAGATGGTTTGTATAGAAGATAATTGTTCAAGACAAAAAGTGAGAGGCTTGAAGAAGCTTTTGAATGGAAGAGAATCAACTTGTTCTCACTAATTCTAAGTGGCCCATGGTCCTTAGAATGATTTCATGCTACCACCTTAATGGTGAATTCCTTCAAGACAAAATCAAATATTCTACTTTTGAGAACATGGAGGAATGGATTCTCATATTCACAAAGCATCAAGTGGAGGCATTAAAAGGAAAGACTTTCCAACATGTTACAAAGTGTTCATTGAATGAAAGATTGTTTTCTATGAAATATCAATATGAAGATGGAATCTTGGTTTCTATCCTTCTTCTCAAACCAGATAGAGCCATCATGAGAGCATGACATGATTGGATAATGATCTTCAAGCTTCAGAGGTTTGAATTCAACCCATTGTTCCATGATGGTACATAATTTTCTCAAACCCTTTCCAGTGTGTGTAAATTCTTCTCCCGACTAAATTAATTTCTCTCCTGTAACATAGTTTCCCTTTCCATTGTGTATTTTTTTCTTCTTTTTGCGTGTTTCCCCTTTTTTTGGTGTGTGCATTCTGAATTTTCCCTTTGTGTGTTCATTGCTTGTATTAGTGGTGAAGAATTGACTCTATTACCCAATTTTATAAAGCATTGGTCTACTTACCCAAGATGAAGTTGAGGTTATCTATTGTTCCTTATGGTCCAATGTCCCCAAGTTAGAGCCAATTGTTGTCATGCATTTTTGCTAGCCTAAAAATTCAAAATTTGAAACATGAAAACTAAGCCAAATGTGAAAATTTGCTCCAAAGCCTTTAAAAATACCTCTCCGATCGAGTCTTCCTCCGCATATGATCATATTGACCTTGAAGTTTCTCCTAAAGAATTGATTAAACATGTGAAATATTTACAAATGGTTTGATAAGGTTCATCATTCCATTCATTGAAGTGCAATTGAAGACTAGCTCTCCGACAAGCTTAGAAAGGCCAATTTTGGCCATTTCAAGGCATGTGTGCATCCTCCGTGATGGTTCCAAAAGATTATAAATGTCTGGAGGTAGTATTGGATATATTTTAATGTTGTGGAGGTATTTTAAGAAGATATATGGAATATCTTATGGTTTAGGAACATCATGCAAAAGTGGCTTTCAGATGTAATGAATGAGTGGTGAAATCATGAATCAACTTCTATGGATAATTTTGGGAGATATATAAAGAGTTAGAAGGAAAAAAAAGTAGGAAATGTAAAATTTATATATTCCTCTACATGATAAAATACTCATATTTTACACAAAACCTAAGGATTTCTCAAGAAAGCTAAACGTTTGCAGTGCACCTCATTGTCTTGATAAAAAAGAGCCATTTTTTTATTTGCATGCCAAATTAGGATCTAAAAACTATTCCATATCGTTAAAGGTATCTTGAGTCATAACCATATAAAATTTCACCTCAAAAGACCTTTTTAAGCTTCGGGAGTGAAGTTTTCAAGTCTTCACTAGTGTAGAGTGTACCGATCCCATACTTAGCTTGATTTTGACCGCCACATGTCATGATTTCACTCATGTACCCCTTTTATGTCCCTCTTGTCACTTTTCCAAGGGAATAGGGAAAAAATGGGCACCCAAGTGTAATCCCTCTCTATGGTTCCTCATGTGACCCTTCCCCGCTCTCGTCGGGTGCTTAACGAGCTAAACTCATCTCCCTCACGCCGCACCAAATCTTGCCACTTGCCAACATCTTGCTCAAATATTAAATTTGTGTCCATATTTTCCATTTTCAAAGGGGACAAAGGGGATAAAATGATCATCCCAATGCAACCCCCTCTTTGGTTTCTCACATGACCAATTTTAACACGCAAGTGCTTGCTTAGATTTCTCATCTCCTCCACATTTGCGAAACTTGTCACAATATCCCCAAAAGTTCCCATTTTTTCCCTCTTATCCCTTTTCTAAGGGGATAAAAATATGCACCCATGTGCAAATATGACTTTTACCTCAACTTTCATTCAACTAGGGTTAAACTACAATTACCAGGAGACATGGAAATAAAATTAACTTGTTTTTTACTTAATTTATTTACAAAATTCAACCTATCCAAAAAATTTGATGTTGAAAAACCTTCAAAACCTCAAAATAAAATAGAGATTTTGGAAAATTGTTCTAGAATATTCATGGCTTCAAAAAACCAAGCTCTTCTCATAACTCTTCAACCGAAACCAGATTCAACTAAATTTTTCATGAAGACTCTCCTCCTATGAACCTTTGTGATAAATTTTGTTGCATACTAGATGATGCCCTAGTTTTATACAAATTAAAATCTAAAACCATACCTACAAAATTTTCCTATTTGATTTGTAAGAGTTTCATGAGAAAAATACCATGAAAAGGAGAGCACGGGATCCTAGTGCGAGTTGGATCCAACGATAGTATTTTCATTACTTAACCGACATTGGTATGTGCAATTGATAAAAATAGCATATGATTTGTAGATTAAATTAATAAAAATAGTAATTATCTCGAAAAATCAAGCTCACATCACTCGAGGCAGCCGAGAACAATGCAAAACAACAAATAGGGTAAAACAAACAATTTCCCCAAAAATAGTTTTGAAAAAGAAACTTGTTAAAAATAGAAAATTTCAAAAAATAGGAAATAATCATCAATGTATGTATTCTAAGTGTGCTACGAGATTTAAAAGAAAAAAATTGATAAAAAATCCCAAAATAGCAGCTCTTGATCCTACCTCCAAAATATAAAGTTTCAATTTTTAGTGTGTTGGTTCGAAAATCATGCTCGAGTGGATAGATCTATGGACAGACGAGCCAGCAAGCAGTGTGCAAGGCATAGCCCTCTTTGAGTCGCAAAGTGAAACTGGTTTATTGCTATTCTACCAAATGGGAATCTTGTGCAAGTCTCACAATATTCTACCTTCAGGGGTTGGGATCTCATCCCAGTAGAGGTGTTTCCAACTGTAAAAGAAGGGAAAGAAACGAGGTGAGGAGATAGGAAAGATCTGAAGGGAGAAAAGAAATGAATTCCAAAGAAGAAAGGTCGGAAAGGTCTATGATTTAGGTTGGTAGTAAATGCAGAGCCAAACCTACTTGCATAAATGAATAAAGCAATACTGATGAATAAATGACAACAAAGTAGAAGTAGATCCAACAGAACAATCATACAGATCTAACATAAGAAAGGTATGATGTAAAACACATGTATTCAACACAAAGTCTAAATATTGTATTAATATTTGTTTCTGTTACAAAAAGCTCAAAGTCTTTTCTTCTTACTTCTATTTCTCATCTGAAAAGTATCCACACTTGAATACAACAAATATTCAAGTATATATAGAAGAAGAGAAGAAGAGAAGGCAAAAATGAACCAACCACTTAATTACAAAATATCTTACAAAATATCCTAAAGTCATTTGTTGACTTTTGACAACTTGGTGGATGACATCATCCCATGGTGCAACATGGATGATGTCATCATTTGTGTCAACATACTTTAGATGTTTACAAAGAGAAGGTCGAGAAGAATGAAACTATTCATCGTCATCCTGCATGGCTGAAAGGGGGTATCTTGCTTTTACTGCTGCTCAGGTGATGAGATGTGGAACTGGGCACGGTATTCCATGAACTTACTGATCATGGGCTGAAGTTGATCCTGGGAAGGATCCTTGTGTTGATCACTGATAGCCTCGCAAGTCTCCCGCTCGTCTGTGAGCTTTTCCGGGAGCTTGGAATATTCATTTTCTGCATCTATCAGGTACCCTATGAAGTCACGATAGGCCAGCAGGTTGTTGATGGATTTGGCGTCGAAAGTGACTTCTGGTCCCAGCCCTTGCGAAACGATCTCCTTGAAGATCCGAATAGTTTCATCAACCTTTCTTAAGGTGAAAGAAGGAGTGAGCAAGCCCTGGAGACATTCTTAGGACAATTTGCTCCATTTGATGCATTGCATCCAGGGCTTCTTCCTTGATTTTGTCAATCTTTTCTAGGACGAACTCCAACTGATCGACCCGGTAATCCAGAGTAGAAAGGATTTTGTTGAGGGCTCTAGGGTGACCAAAGATGCCGAACTTGACCAGATCTTCGACTGAATAGTCGAGCATTTTCTGAAAGGTCTCATGCTGCATCCTAGCATGGTCTAGCTCTTTGGAGATGGGTCTTGCTATCGCCTGGAGCTCTTTGTTCACCCGATTGATATTCTGATACAAACTGGTGAACTTGGTGATTACTCCCTCACTTTCCTTGAGGATTTGGCTCTCTTCGACATTAAAATTTTCTCCATAATTTCTATTTCATTAATGTATAGGATGTTGTTAAGTATAATTAGTAGTAGCGTCTGATAGAAGATAACGGCGCTGTTAGTACGGTGTCACCAATAATGTGGAGTACGGTAACAGTCAAAGTACAATAGGAATGTTGTAAAAAGTAAATATTTGTCGTAAGTGGTCCGGTAATGTTAAAATGTCAAATTTTGGGTAATTAGAGAAGTAGGGTCTACATGATTAGGAATTAGAAATATTATATTGGTAATAAGGACAAGGAGTGAGGTCATAAATATTTTGTGTATTTTATTTGTAAAAAGTCTAAAAATGTGGAACCCATGTAAAATGATAAGGTTTATCTTATCTTAAGAGATAAGCTTACATGTACAGATAAGAGTTAAGGTATGGAATATGATTCGTCAGAGTGGATTTCTTATCCTATCTTAGAGATAGGATGGATAAGCCTAGAAGTTCTATAAATAGAGAGGCCACCCCCCTCATTTAGCATAGAAAGAAGTAGTGAGAAATATTGTAGGAAGTGTGCAAAGGAAGCCATCAGTTAAAGGTGTGTTGAAGAAGCCATCAAGAGGCGTAATTGTAAAGTTTCTCCCATAGTCTTGTTGAAGTACCTCATGGGTGAGATTGTAACAATTTCATGTTAATATTATAATTTACTTTGATATTTCAGATTTGTCATCATTCCGTCTTATCATAGTCAATGGTATTCTTGTGTTTGGTTGTTGTTTTGTTTCCAGATTACATCCACCAAACTAAAGGTTATGCATTAGTAAATAATCATAGCACGAGGAGTTCCCAGTGAAGAATTATCATAGTGCCGGATTGGTGATGACATTTTGGTTCCATTGCCGGGACCATTCCTCGTTGGTGGATTTTCTGGAGAGATATTCCCACTAAGTCAAAAATCAATTGGAGGGTAACCTTGTTTTTCTTGTGCGTATAGTAGTTACCATGGTAAAATCATTTTTACCGTGAATAGTAGTTACCATGAAAAGTCATTTTTGTGTGAATAGTATTTATCACAAAGTAAAATCACTTTTTACCGTGAATAGTATTTACCGCAAGAAACTTCACTTTTACCATGAATAGTGTTTACCACAAGAAAAATCGAGTTTTTACCGTAGTAAGTCAAGTTTTACCATAGTTTACCGTGGTCATTTCTATAGTAATTCTAATTATTTGTGCACATAAGTCTTGTTGATTGTACTTGTGGGTTGGTATTTCACGGTGGTTACTTTTAAAAATGGGAAAGATTCCTGTTTTTTCAGCTCAATCTAATGAAGATGCTTCTTCTTTCATTCAAGAGTTTAAGCGATCTTGTATTTGTAATGGCCTTATAAGAAGGGAACAATGGACTGAATTTTTTCCTACCTTTTTGGATGGTTCAACACTTAGGTGGTTTGAAACACTAGGTGATAATGTGAAAAATTCATGGGATTTATTAACTGAAAGTTTTCTGGAAGAATTTGGTAAACAACGAGAGATATGCGAGATCTCATGATTGATATCACAAAGCTAACCCAAGGAGAGAAGGAGAAGATAAGGGATTATCATGCTCATGTTCTAGAGCTAAGGAGGAAGCTCGATGCCCAGATCCGAAAGGAAGGATTAGCGGATGGGTTGATGAATGGTGTGGATAATCTCCTCTGTAAGCACTTCATTCTTGGGATGAAGCCAGAGATCAAACAACGAGTGAAGTATGACCGCCCAGCTACCATTGAACAAGCAAAGGAGATTGCAAGAAGGCAAGAAGAAAGCATGGAAGAGAAGCCCAAAGAAATTGTTGCTAAAGTAGAGCCTACACCAGCACCTTTGGTCCAGAATCCACAACCACTCCCGGTGAGCACAAATATTTATCCTAGTACATCTACTGAGTATGAAGATCTGCTTAGGAAGATGGGTCAGTTAACTATTAATCTTCTTCAAGGAAAGGAATTTAGTTCTCAGGGAGGAGATAGAGGTCCAAAAAGAAATATTTCTGAAGTTGTTTGTTATGGTTGTTATAAAAGGGTCATTATAAGTATAATTGTCTAGATAGAGCTTCTACATCAGTACAAGAGACAATGATAAAGGAAAAGCACTGTGAATTCTCTTGATGTAGTAGATAAGAGTAGAAATAATGAAGTAGATGTTTTTGTAACAAAAGAAAGAAAGAAAAAGATAATCAAGATGGAACCGATCCTAAGAAGATGAAAGGAGAAACTAGTAAGAAACATAGGAGAAGAAAGTTGGGTGTGCGGGATTTTCGATTTCGCGGGGCAAGGACCATACTCCATCTTGGAAGATCTGTCCAAAAGGCCTACAAATATTACATATGGTCAACTCTTGGCTATGTCTTCGAGAAGAGGCGGGAGTTGTGAGGTGGACTAAATGCTCGAAGAAGGAAGGAGGTTGAGGTCCCCTGTTTTGGGAGGCGAGGCGAGATCCCTATGCTCCACAAGCCGAGGTATTATGTAATGGTATTTCAATTCATGATGTCTTAGTTGATGGAGGTGCTGCGATTAATGTAATGACCGAGTCCGTAATGAATATGTTGGGTTTAAAATTGATCGCCCTTCAACACTTATGTTAAGGTCATTAAATAAGGGAAAAACTAAACCGAAGGTGTAATTTCAAATGTGACAATATCTCATTATGGGTGTTGTATGTGTGGTAGACTTTCAGGTGATGAAAAATGGTACTGTTGCGTACCCAATGTTGCTGGGAAGACCATGGCTAAGGAGAGTTCATGCAAGAAACTACTGGAATGAAGGTTTCATGACACTTGGACGTGGTAGAGAGAGGGTGAAGATAAACGTGATCCCTCGACATCATAAAGTAGAACCTGTGGATTCAAGTGATGAAACTGATGATTGGACATCCTCTGATTACTCTAGTACCAGTGAAGTGGACACTGAAGATGAAGAAAGCGAGGTGGATGTTTCAGTCATGGATATCCTTCCAGTCACACCAACTCGGACCCCATAAAATTATCTGAAGAAGAAGTTGATGATCGTCTCCAACAAATAAAGATTGGCGATGCTGTGATGGAGAGTGAGAAGGAATCCTACCTCCAGCTCTTTCGAAGGTACATACACCTATTCACTTTTGATTACAAGGAACTCCGTCAAGTAAGTTGGGTAGAACATTGTATTGAGCTGGTAGATGGTGCTAAGCCCATAAAGCAAATGCCATATAGAATGAATCCTAATTTTTCCAAGACTGTAAAAGAAGAAATAGATAAGTTACTTGATGCAGGATTCATATTTGTTGTGGAGAATTCAGAATGGGTTTCTCCCATTGTGATCTCAATAAAAAAGAATGGGAAGCTACGCATTTGTGTTGATTACAGGAAGCTCAATAAGGCAACAAAGAAGGATCATTACCCTCTTCCATTTTCAGATCAGATCTTGACGAAGTAGGCGCGGGAGTGCTTATAGTTTTGTTGATGGATATAAGCGGCTACAACCAAGTTCGTATAGCGAGAGAAAGATCAGTTGAAGACCACGTTCACCACTCCTTGGGAACGTTTGCTTATAGAGTTATGCCTTTTGGGTTGTGTAATGCTCCAAAGAACATTCCAACGTTTGATGAATAGGGTGTTCGAACCCTACATTTGGGACCTTCATCGAGTATTTACGGATGATTTTGCATCTATGGGAGCAAGTTGGACCACCTCACACTCGATGGAGACAACATTTTAAAGGTTAGATGAAGCACAAGCCTCACTAAACCCTACAAAGTGTGTCTTTGGATGTTCTAAAGGCATTTTTTTAGGGCATGTTGTATCCAGAGATGGTATTGGTACTGATCCTAATAAAGTTTCAAAATCAAAGATTTACCATTTCCTCTTAATAGAAGTAAGTTGAGATCATTTTTAGGTCATGTGGGTTACTATAGAAGGTTCATCAAGAATTTCTCAAAGATTGCATGACTACTAACCCATTCTTGAAGAAGGATGTTACTTATGAACTAGGAAATAAGGCGCATGAAGCTTTGGACAATTGAAGGAAGCCCGGTGTCTTCACCTATTTTGAAGAATCCAGTTGGAGCAAGCCATTCATCAGTACACTTTGATGCCTCGGATGCAGCACTAGGAAGTACTTTGAGCCAAAAGGATGAAAATGGGAATGAACATCCAATTTACTTTGGGAGCGCATAAATGAGCAATCTTGAGGTAAACTATATTAGTGAATCGAAAAAGAGGCTCGCTATCATTTTTTTGTAAAGAAGTTTAGAAATTACTTGCTAGGGAAAAATTTCTAGTTGAATGCATCATCGAGGCTCTGAAATATATTGTCAATAAGCCTAACCCATCGGGAGGATAGCAAGATGGATAATTTTGCTACAAGAATTTAAATTTGATATTATAGATAGGCCAGAAAGAAGCATGTCAATGCGGATGCACTCTCTCGAGCCTATGATGGTTTAGGATCATCTTGTGATGATGATGATTTTCCCGATGCAAAGCATTGTTCTCCTTGACACAATCCCTAGTGTATACATAGATATTTGGAATTATCTGAATGAATTCAAGTTTCTGATGGTGCCAATGCAAAGACTAAGAGAAAGATTACTCAATGCCGTCGTCCATATTCTATTCTCGCATGGAGCATTATTTCGAATAGGACTCGATGGACAAGATCAAGGGGTTGAACGTGATCAAGGAAAGGAGCTGCTAGAAGAATTCCACAATGGTACATGTGGAGGGCACTTCTCTGGACAACTTACAGCAAGAAGGATCTTGGATGCAGGTTATCACTGGCCCACTCTTTTTAAAGATTATTATAATTATTGTAAGACATGTGATATTTGTCAAACACATGGTAACCGTAAGACTTCATCAGCTCCATTATGTCCTATTCTTCCACTTGGTCCCTTTGAAAAGTGGGGAATAGACATTGTAGGTCCACTTCCAACTACATCACGCCAAAATAAGTATATTGTAGTTGCCACAGATTATTTAACCAAGTGGGTTGAAGCTAGGCCATTGAAAACAGCTTCCATGGATGAAGTGGCAAGGTTCATATATGAACGCATTGTCACCAGATTTGGTTGTCCATTAGAAATTATAACAGATCAAGGAAGCCACTTCATTAATGAGGTGGTAGAAGCCCTAGTCAATAAGTTTTCTATTAAGCACAGGAAGGCAACAACATACAAGCCAAGCACAAATGGATAGGTGGAACGAACAAATTTTGTCTTTGTGTCAAATTCTAGCAAAAGATGCACCTTGCGGTACATAAATGGGATAAAAGGATTCATGCAAAGATTGTGGGCATATAGGGCAACATCAAAGTCAAGAACAGATACTCCCCATTTCGGTTGGACTATGGCATTGATCCAGTTCTTCCTATTGAGTTTCATATTCCCACTTGTGAAAGTTATGAAAAATGAAAGGATGGATGAAAGTGATTCAGTAAAAGAAAGGTTGGTACATCTTCATTTGCTAGAGGAAATGAGGGAAATAGCAAAGGATACAAGCCATAAGAAGAAAATGAAGCAGAAGGAATACTTTGATCAAAAGATCCGATGGTCTCCATTTCATGTGAATGACTTGGTCCTAGTATATGATTCTAGATACAAAAAAAGGCGAGAAAATTTCTTCCAAAATGGATGGGGCCCTACAAAATAGCAGTTGTGCATGAAAATGGTACGTACCGACTGGAGGAATTGGATGGCACTCCCATTACGAAATGGGTCAACCACGACAAGTTGAAGATTTTCCAAGCACCAAAATAGTCTACTCCCAGGATGGAGTAGAAGCTAGAAGGGGAAGATGTCGACATTAAAATTTTCCTCCATAATTTCTATTTCATTAATGTATAGGATGTTGTTAAGTATAATTAGTAGTAGCGTCGATAAGATAACGGTGCCGTCAAGCGGTGTCGCCAATAATGTGGAGTATGGTAATAGTCAAAGTACAATAGGAATGTTGTAAAAGTAAATATTTGTCGTAAGTGGTCCAGTAATGTTAAAATGTCAAAGTTTGGGTAATTAGAGAAGTAGGGTCTACATGATTAGGAATTAGAAATATTATATTGGTAATAAGGACAAGGAGTGAGGTCATAAATATTTTTGTATTTTATTTATAAAAACTCTAAAAATGTGGAACCCATGTAAAATGATAAGGTTTATCTTATCTTAAGAGATAAATTTACATGTACGAGATAAGAGTTAAGGTATGGAATATGATTCGTCCAAGTGGATTTCTTATCCTATCTTAGAGATAGGATGGATAAGCCTGGAAGTTCTATAAATAGAGAGGCCACCCCCCTCATTTAGCATAGAAAGAAGTAGTGAGAAATATTGTAGGAAGTGTGCAAAGGAAGCCATCAGTTAAAGGTGTGTTGAAGAAGCCATCAAGAGGCGTAATTGTAAAGTTTCTCCCATAGTCTTGTTGAAGTACCTCATGGGTGAGATTGTAACAATTTCATGTTAATATTATAATTTACTTTGATATTTCAGATTTGTCATCATTCCGTCTTATCATAGTCAATGGTATTCTTGTGTTCGGTTGTTGTTTTGTTTCCAGATTACATCCACCAAACTAAAGGCTGTGCATTAGTAAATAATCATAGCACGAGGAGTTCCCGGTGAAGAATTATCATAGTGCCGGATTGGTGATGACAGCTCCTCTAGTGCAAACCGCCATACCACTTTCGCCAATTTTGGTGTATTCATTTATCTTATCCTGCTCTCGAGGCTCGGGAGTTTCGGTAGTGTACTTGATTGTAGGAGGTGCACTACCCATTTTCTACAAGGTGCGGAGAAGATGTTTATTTTGCTCCTTTAATAGCCTCTTTTCTTCCTTTTCTTCCTGGAGCTTCTTGCAAAGGGCGTCAACTGCAGATAGGGCCTCTCCTTGAAGGCTTTCTGAAGATGTCCCCATTGTGACTTGGGTCACTATATAATTTGTCAAAGATAGATCCTTTTTATCCTTTAAAGGATTGGGATATGCTATCTCCATTACTCTCTCTCCTGACGCACTCTGAGAGAAGCGGGCTACAGGATTTTGCTTCTTGGCCCCCTTTGATGGGATGATAGAGAAGTCCATCGGTGTGATGGGAAATTTCCTCTTTTGTTGGCTTAAGTGCTGAGAGATCCATGCTGGACTTATGGGAGAGGGGCCGGAAGTAGAAAAGGGAGCAACTGCAGCAGTAGAGGGAAAGTGCGTTGAGACACTTGGAGGTGGCATTAAGAGGGAGGCCGAGAAAGTGCTCATGGGAGGAAGAGATACTGCAGGGGAGGAAGATATGGAAATGGAAGGGAGCTGAGAGATGAGGGAAGAAATGGTGGGGGACAGCTCCGTGAGAGAAGAGAAGATGGATGACGAGGAAGGGGGAATAATAGAAGATGGGGGAGAGGATACGACCAAAGGAATGGTCGCTTGGGTCACGCGAGGAGGGGAAGGAGGAGAGGGAGAAGGGATAGAAGGGACCTCAACAGTTGTAGTAGTGGCAACATCCTGAGTGGATGTGCCCATCTAACATCTTCAAATGCTTCTTTCTCTTGAGAAACCGAGTTACAACTTGTTCTTGCACGCGAAGGGGGACTCTCAGGAGCCTCTTCTTGGGTAGAGCTTGACTCGCCCTCCTTGTCTTTACCTCTGCTCTTTGGTAGATGTTTTGGTCTGGAAGGTGTGTTGCCCAATGGAGATGTGGTGAAATCAACTCCGAGGTAGATGAGACCATTCATCCTACACCAGTGCTCTGTTCTCCACAGAGTTTCTTTGACCCTTTCTTCTATCATTTGAGGCACTTTAGTTACGTCAATCACAAAGAAATGACCACATCCCCATCCGTGTCAAGATATACCTGATCAACTTCTTGATCAGCAGTTTGATAACCTTTTGGGATGATGGCTATCTTTATCTTGAATGATTTCGGCCAAAGCCAAGTGGGAGTGATCTTTCCTTCTGAGCTCGACCTCATGATACAGGTTGATATAAATATCCTCGATCTGTGGAATGTGGATTGGATCGAGTTTGGCCTTGGGAAGGCAATTCCTTGGGTCGAAAGTGGGCCTTGCGTGGAAGTTGTGCTTTAGATTGAGCAGTTAGAAACTCTGTAAACATCTCCCAGGGATTTTTGGTGGGAAAGACAAGTGTACACCTTCGTGAGGGGGAAAGGAGTTTCACCCTTCTTTCTCTTCAAGCACTTTTCGTGGTAGGTTATGAGCTGTCTTGATAGCTCCAACAGGATCAGCTTGGGGCCGGCATATCTTGGCAATTTGGTTGGTTCCCCCAAGAAGTTGGCTGCCCTTAGATAAGTGAAGGTGGGGAATTGCATGAATAAGGCTCCCCACTTCTCCGTTGCTGCAACAATACTCTTGGTCATTCGACCATGAGTCATGTTTGGCCTCAAAAGGTAGATGATGCCGTAGAAGAAGGCATCGTTAATCTTTGTAAACTGAGAAATACTATTTTCCAGCTTCAGCTCTGGATAGTATTCATATATTTTCACTTGGGGCCAAACCCCGCACCGCATCAATGCTTTGGATAATCCCTCTCCGAGGCTGCAACATAAACTACGTAGGAGTTCATGTAGAACCTCCCCATTGTGGTGAGTTGTTGGAGCTACTCGGATATAGTGCTGCTTATGATCTCCGCCCACTCGAAGCGTTGATCTGGCACATTTTGTTCATTGTCTCCAGGTACCTAAGCATCCATTTATGAAAGTAGTGGGCGTCAGAAAGCCCAAATACTCTGCTTAGGAACGTGATGGTATCACTTAGTTCCTCGGAGAAATCGCTGCGATGAATGACTTGTGGCCATCTGGTTACCACCTTCTTGTTTTTCAGGTATACCTCATTCATCAATTGCATACACTGGTCTTCATTATCCTCCCAAGCCTTGGTGCAGTCTTCTTGGCTTACTGACCACAAAGTGTCGATGGTGAGGAATGCCAAGCATAATTTCAAAGTGCCGGGCAGTGAGGTTGATCATGACCTCACCCTTCTCATTCTGGACACACCTTGTGTCTTTGTTGTAGCAGCGGGCCACTACCATCATGAATTCATTGTTTATCGCACTGACTGGGATCCCCCAACAAAATGCAGGCCACTACCTACCAGTTTATCCATCTAGGGACTTCCTGTGACCCTCCTGGTTCTGGCCTAGAAATCTTCCATATCAATGTGCCCGAGCTCAGAGTCTCTTATATCTAGGTCACATTCTGCCTGGGATTCGGGCATCCTGACCCTCTGATATTTATACTTCATCTCTTCCTCTGTAAGTTTGGCTTTGCCCTTAGACTTGGTTGGTCTCTTGCTTGATGTAGACATATGTAGTTCTGAACTCAGTTGCTGATCTGCAAGAAGAAGAAGTGAAACCCAACGCAAAAGAGTCATGTTAACTTTTTGATCTCCCATTAAAGCATTGATAGAAGGAAGAGTTAGCAATTTTAAGGCATCAGGGCATAGGGCGCATGAACACTGCAGACTCATAGGGTTAAATAGTATGGTGCATAGAAAAATGGTGTTATAAGGGACAAATTAGCGCCAAAGGGCATAAGGCACATGGATACTGCACATGAAATTTTTGTTGTTGCAAGTGGAAGTGCGCTTGCGCCATTTACATGCTTTTATAACGGCGCAGATATTTTTCATGTTACACGGGTACAGGATGCGCCAAAGGGTGCAGGTTTAGTGCGTGTAACATCATCTTTTCATGCGCAACAGGGGAACTTGGCGTGGCACATGAAAGGTTTGCATGGCAATGTGTTACTGTAACAGGGGATGTGCCTGCGCCGTTAATAGTTTTATACTTGGCGCAAGTAAGGTTGGTGTTGCATGGATGCAGGGTGCACCAATGGCACAAGTTTTTTGCAATGTTACACATGAGTTTGGTGCACCAAGAGGGCGTAGGGTTAGTGGGTGTTACGAGGAAGGAAAGTGTGCTTTGAGGGTGCAAATGTTTTTATGCGAAAACATGGCGAGATGCGACGTTGGCGCGACTATGTGCTTCATGTTGCAAGGGTGGTGATTGCGCCAAAGGGTAGAAAATGTAGTTTATCAAATTTTAAGTCTTGGTTCCTTCTCTGGAGGGGTTTGCATGAGTTTTAAGCCTCTTCTGCAGGGTTTCTTGGATAGTGGAGAGGACACAACGAAAAGAGCCAAGTGATTTTTTTGAGGTAGAGTCCTCCTTACCAGCAGATCTGGAAAGAGGAGGGAGAGCATGGAAGAAAGACAGCCAGGACAGCAAAAGAGGGTTTTGACAAATCCATGCCACCTACTACACAAACAAACAACAACCAGCAAAAACACAGGAGGAAAAAGACCACCTACCCGGAATATATATAATCGTGAGAAACGAAGCGGGGTCCATGAATGTGATACGAGGACGACAGGCGCGCTGATAGGTGTAGAGGAATAAAATCTATCACGTGTTTTTTTATTGTGAAAGTGACAGGCGGATGTGCCTATATATAGGCAAGGGTGCAATAAATGTGCCAACCACTTTTTGAAGAGGCGCATCAAAACACCTGTCGACACTTCAAACCTTGTGCCCTTTGGCACACCAAAACGCGTGTTAACACGTTGTTATGTGCACTTTGGCGCACCAAAAATGGCGCAACAAAAATACTGCACAACATGGAAATACGTGTGCCCTTGGCGCGTGAAAATGCGGCGCAACAAAAATGTTGATGACACGAAGGCGCATGCAAAAAGGCGCAACACAGGAGGCGCACCAAAATGTGTGTCGAAACATCGAAGGATGTGCTAAAGGAAATGAAGGGGGCGCACTAAATGTGTGTCGACACGTCGAAGGATGTGCCAAAGGAAATGAAGGGGGCGCACAGTTACTCTGTGTTGCACAGACATAAGGTGCGCCCAACCAAAAAGGACCAAAAATGGCTAAGTTCGGAAAACTAGATTTTCCTAGAAAGGACTTTGCAACGTTCCGAACGCAAAGGGGTCCTTGATGAGGACCGAACAAACATCCCGCATACCCCACTTAGCCCCCGTGCTTTGTTTTCCTCTTTTCCCCTCTTTTCTTGCCCCTTTTCTCTTTAGTAACGAAACCGCCCGATCCGTGATTGGCGGCGGTCCTGTAGACCGCGCCTGCTCAAACCGCCGCCCGAGCAGGGCGGTGGTCCTTTACGCGTTTTCCAGAACGTTCTTTTGACGCGACTCACGTGAAATATCAACGTTTCACCAGCTTTCCTTGCCGACTTAAGCTTGCATTTATGTTTTTGGTCCCCTGGAATAGTGTTTTTCCTTTGTTTATTGTTTAGGAGTTCAGTTTGGTTTTGATCTTTGGGTGATTGAATTCCTATAAATGCATGGCTTGTGCTCAAACAAATGGTCTACCCCTGATTTCACTTTCATGCTCTCTTTTTCATAGCTTAGTCTGTTATTCTGTTTAGAAGCCATAGTTTTAATTCTTTGCATGCTTAGTTAGCATTGTCCAGCTATTGGTAAGCCACATATCCAGCTTGTGCAAACAGTGTTGCTGTTCTATCTAATCCATTAGAAGTAGAATAGCTTAGGAAGCCATTAAAGTTGCAGGTTTTTCTCCTCAAATAGGATAGTTTCAGGTTCTGGATGCATTATGTTGCATGATTCGCAATAGATCCCGCTAGGAACTACATAAGCCAAGCTCTGTACTCTTGCGCTATCCCTCTCCTATTCGCGTTCTATTCAGTCTGTATTCTAAAGGTTGTCCCTTGTTCCAACACCTACTCCTGTTGATGCAAGCATTACACACTTTTCTGGATCTACGTGAGCACAAAGAACGAAGAGATCATACTGAGGGGACAAGATCACACACACACCATCGGATTCGCCACTGTTCTGTGGAATCCAGGTTCTAGCTTTCAAAGTTCTAGTTAGAATCATATCAAATAGAGTAGTTAATCACTTTATTTCAGTAAATTCTATTCTCGATATTGCCAGGGAAGCTGTGGGGATTGATAGTTTCTGAGAAACTATGATTCACTCCTCACTTCTGAGGTAGGATCGAGAATCTTGCAAATAGATTAGTTATTTCATTGTTTAGAATAGATATACAAATTACACATGACAAAAATAAATACACTCGCTATTTTGTTTGTTTTAAATTATTAGTTTAGTTGTCAATTCTAAATATTTTAAATAGTTGCCTTCTTAAATTCTTATAAATCATCAAAAAAATACAAAAAGAAGTCATATATGCTTAAATATATTTCGTATACTTAGAGTTCACTTTATTACAGTTTGTTTATATTATTGCGTTTGTATGACAATTACGGGACCTAGGGAGCCCAGAGAATACGTTTTCGAGCCAATCGTGCCTCACCCAATCTCATAAACAATAACCGATATTGACTGTAATCTTAGAATCCAAGTCTTCCAAACAACAACAGCAGACTTCCAAGATCGATCTCGCTTAGAGGATTAAACATAGAAAGACGACCAAGCACATACGTTTTGGTCAAATCAGCCAAACTACAGACTACCCTAGAAAAACATCTACATGACAGAGAAGGGTTTGAAAGAGAACAAACATTCGTGTGACCCTTTAGTTCCACAACCAGATGCAGGAGACACCCTCACAGACATAGATACCGGCCTAAGAATCCAGGTTGCAAGAACGCCTGTGAGGTATTCTGAGAAGATCACACAACTGTTGATTCTAAACATAGAAACTGAGAAAGCGTATGATTATTGGATACTAGGGATCAGGACTTGATTCCACGCATGACCATAGCTGGTCCACAACAACCATGAACCTATGGTTGTGACCCACAGATCCCGCAGCCCAACGAATCCATAAGAGAATTAGACATAGATACTGGCCTACGCACACTAGTATTTCAGTCTACTCCACTTCCACCTATTATCATCGAACAATTATCCTTACTAGATATAAAGCACTAAACAAAGCTAGAGAATTCTGACTAGGCCGAGAATCGTCCATAGAGTCAATATATTTACCATCCACCATATGACCTTATCTGGAGACATACACGAAACTATCCCAGGTCATTTCCCACGTATTCCACAACCCATAGATCGAATCACGCCAGAGCTCGATATTGATTGGAGCCTTCGAGCAGTCATCCTTGCTGATCGATCTATCACACCAGTCCAGGTTAGAAGGGCCTTCTTTGCCTTAGATTCACAAATTCCATTAGTGCGTGTCGAAGACATCAGACTGCCTAACTAGTCTGTCTATATACCACGCATATTCCATCCCCACCGGCTGTCTCGGCACGACCTCGGGAGGTCGGGTACGCGGAAGAGTTACCTGTAGATTCCCATGCTCGCTTGTCACTTTTTCAAAGATACAAAAAATTGGTGAACCCAACGTGAACTAACAAAATTAGTTTCACCTTCCTACTTTCTCTTTGAGAAGTTTCATCTCATCTCAATCACCTTCGCTCCTTCCCATTATTCTGCGGGTATTCATATACCCCCCGAATATGTCGGGATTCGATGAATATGGCAGACCCCTCTTGGGTCTCGAGGCATACTACGCCCAACAGAATAGGCAATCATCACCCTCGCTCTCAGTATGGGGTGACAATTATTCAACTAATCAGTTGTCAACACAAACCCCAAGAATCAGATATAATTCATCTTTTCAAACGGGGGAGTTAGATCAACCCCTCGAACACAACAAACAGAGCCTTCAGGCTCGAACAATATGACGTTTACTGAGAATCTGGTTCGTCTCCTCAGATGCTACTTAGACCACAAATTAGTAGACAATCAGACCCATACTGGTCTTAGATGATGAACGGTCAATACGTTATCCTAGGAGTGAACAACATTCTCGGGGTATGTACCCACCTATAGGAGGTTTACAAATACAACCCGAGGTCTCTTTTCAAGAAAATACCTCTATGCCACTGCATATAGGAAATACTCTCGAGAAACTTGGCAAGATAGCGATCAGTTCATGACAGGATATCACATGCCTATACAACACCAGGGTATACAACAAACGCCGCTCAGGCAAAGCACCGTGACTTCACCAAATGAAGTCATTTCAACGTTAGTAGAAAAAGTGAGAGGGTTAGAACTTGCTCAAGCAAGTCAAAATTCTCCGTTCATTCAAGCAGGAAGTTCCAACCCTCCATACCACCCTGGCCAAGTAGATCTCCTCACAGGAGTAGGCACGTTAGGCATGCCGCCTCACTATCCACAACAAACGCCAACAAGGCCCATCATCTCTAACACTATTCCTCCCGGTCTAGTATCAAACAATCCATTACTAGACAATATCCCATCATACTTAAACATGTACTCCAAATCACCACAAGGAGATATGTTCTCCTCTCCTGCCTTTTTGCTCAAACGCAGGGACTTCCCTATGCCCCTGCCAACGCATACGCTGCGCCATATCAACAACCCATCCCACCACCACTCCCTCAGCAACCACCATCAATGGTTGAAACATATGCGATAGGGACTTACTCAGAATATTTAAAAGAGCCCTTAGATTTTGCCATACGAAGCATCATGCTTCCAAGACCCCTTCCCGATTTACCCAAGTTCAAAGGCGAGGGAGATCCAAACGCACATATCAAAGCCTACGCTACAACCATTCGAGAGCTACTCCCATGGGATGGGGTTGTTGCTAAAATATTCCCCAAAACTTTGGAAGGCATCGCTCTCGACTGGTATTATAGAATACCTGAAGCCTCCATCCATTCATTTAAACAACTCGTATCAGAGTTCATTAAGGCCTTCGACATGAACAAACTATTAAGAACAGGAATCAGGGAATTCTTACACATCAAACAAGAACACAACGAATCTGTCGCCCATTTCATCCAAAGGTGGCGCACAGTTCTTTATTCTTCAGCAAGTGCTCCAAACATGGATCAAATGGAACTATGCGATTTATTCCTTCATTCTCTCAGCAGAGAGGTGAAAGAAGAAGTCCAGAAGTTCCCATTAAGAACTTACGATGAAGTACTTGAGAGCGCTCTTCGAATAGACCAAGCAGCGATAGATAGTGGTCGTAAGACATATGGAGCAAACGGGAGGTTAATCATCTCCAGCCATAACACTACAAATTATCCCGCTACCACAAATGTCAACCAAGGACCTAAAATCCTTAACAAAAATCGGGGTGTAACAACGGATGGAGTAACCGACCAGCCCAAGAAGGTAAATGTGGTCAATACTCCATCACAAACAAACAACCAACGAAACAACAACTTTACCCCGACAATCAATACAGTGGATTTTAACCATCCACAACAACAACAACAACAACAACAACAAAAATCCCATACAAGGGCCAAGTCAAAACTCATTTGGTTATCAAAACCAAAGCCAAAAACAACAAATGCAAAATTTTAATCCTAATAGGCAACAATTTGATCAGAATTTTAGGCCACAATATACACCAAACCAACAAAACAGGAATTACAATCCCAATTCTTATTGTGGTTTCCACAAAATTCGGGGTCATGATACTAGAACGTGTCGTGACTACAATAAATTCATGCAACGTTTACCAGAAGAACAAAGACAGTTCTTCATAGATTTGTTTTTGGCAGATCCCGTATCATCACCACCAAACACGCTAGCAGGGCAGTTTCCCCTCAAAATGCTCCTCTCAAGATCTTTAACGATCCACTCCCAAATCATGATAGCAATAGGCTGAATCCAACTGAACAAACAAAAGTGCAATGACAGAAACAATGATCACGAAGCCTCGACTTCATTAAATCCATCGGTTGCTGCCACTACGCTAGGAAGTCAACCGAGACCCAAGATAGTCAGTTTGGTAGAATTAGACGCTGAACTACCTATCGAAGCTATAACAAGAACACGAGAATATTTCTCTCAACCGAGCCCAAGTCATCTGCCAGAAACAGATAAGAGTCAGCAAATAGTAGAAAAACCTGTGGGTGCTTACGATTTAATTAATGATCTAACAAAGACCTTCTCGCACATCTCATTTTTAGATTTACTAAAGAACTCTCCTCCTCACAGAGCTGCTCTTTTAGAAGCATTAGGTCTAGGTCATCTAATTAACATCACTCCACCTCCTGAAACACAAGTAAATCACGTAGATTTTGATATCCACCCTCCGGGGCAGCCGGACAAGGATGTCGAATTCATATTCGAAATAAGTAAAATGCCCACAGATGCTGAGATCGCACGCCGAGGTGATCCAGCCTTACACTTACAAGTATGGGTTTATAATAACTATGTAAAATGGGCAATGGTTGACGATGGGGCCAGTTAACATAGTCCCTTTCTCTTTCCTCCAAAAACTAGGATATGGGGAAACAAACTGTTCCACCACTCGAAATACATTGAGAGGCTATGATAGCCTTAAAGCCACTTCGATAGGAACTATAATATTGCCAGTCACCTTAGGGCCCAAAACAATCCTAACTGAGTTTTATATTATAGATCGGGAAACTAATTATAATATGATACTCGGCCGACCATGGATACACCGAATGAAGGCAATCCCTTCTACTTTATTTCAAGAAGTAAGATTCTTGCATCTAGGAAAGGTATTTGTAGCCAAAGGCGATCCAAAACCTTTCGATTTGCACCTAGCTGATTTAAAGAAAAGACCAGTGTACACTCGAATTTGAACTTCCAACAAACCAACTTAATAAACCCACTAACCCAAAACCAGAGGAAAAGTTGGTACCTACAACGGATCTTGAAACTATCAGCATAGCCAAAACAATCCCAACCCCCAAAGATAAAACTAAAGAAACAATATCATTAGGGACTACTGCGAAAATCGTTGAGTTGATAGAACAAGATTCACCAATGTTCTTACCATTTGATTCAGTAGGCATAGGATATTCCCTAGGTGTTGGTTCCTTCCAAAGAGAGGACCTCGTATGGTAGAAGTAGAATGCGCAAACGCAGCAAATGCCCCAACATCTATACTCCCGACTAAGTATTGGACTCTCCATTTCGATGGAGCTAAATGCCATTATGGAGTGGGGGCAGGTATAATTCTTACTTCACCCGAGGAGAAAGTCCTCCCATTTGCCTTTAAGTTAAACTTTGAATGCACAAACAACGGCGCTGAGTACGAAGCCCTCCTCCTTGGCCTCACCTTAGCCAAAAGAATTGGTATTGATAACATCAGAGTCTTAGGAGACTCACAATTAGTGGCAAACCAAGTTTCTGAGGTATATGAAACTAAAGCCGAACACTTCGCAGCTTTACAAAAAGCCAGTATTAATTTAAGCAAGGCATTTAACTTCATATCCATTGAAGCAATCCCGAGAGAAAAATCTTCTCGCCGATTCAATAGCAACTTCAGCATCACGTTTTACTCCAAGCAATGAGTTAGAAGATACCCATTTCACGGTGTCCATTCGTGATGAACCATTGATAAAAATAATGACAAATCCCCTTTCAAGCGAAAGTAAATCTACCATCTTAGACCGTATTGATAGTGATGTGGCTACCTTGGATTACTTAAACGCCTATGCGGCATTACATCTCTCCTATCATATGCTAGATTTGTCCTTAATTCCACATTCGTCTTCCTATTTCGGGAATCCCATGATGGATCTCCCCTCACAAATAGAACCTAGCATATACGCAGTAGAAAATGGGGATGATTTGGATTTACCTCCAGCACCACCTGAGTTCGAAGAGGGTAACGCCTCTTTGATCGAAGAGACAATCGATGTCAACATCGGGACAGAAGATGAACCGAGAATATTGAAACTAGGTTCTTCGTTAACCCCAGAAGAAGTAGAAATACATACTCAGATCTCAAAAGAACATCAGAAGGCATTTGCATTTAATTATAAGGAGATGACAGGAGTCGCACCCCACATTGCGGTGCACAACCTCGTCACTAAATCAGATGCAAAGCCAATTAAACAAAAATCAAGACCCATGAAGCCCAAAGTAGCTCTCATGGTAAAAGAGGAGGTAATAAAACTCTTCAGGTAGGATTCATCAAGCCAGTCGACTACTCCCAATGGGTATCTAATATCGTCCCCGTTCTCAAGAAGAATGGGAAGATACGCATCTGCATAGATTTTCGAGATATCAACAAAGCATGTCCTAAGGACGACTTCCCATTACCATCCATCGATGTTATTGTTGATGCAACAACTGGTTTTGAACTTTTGTCTCTCATGGATGGATTCTCGGGATACAATCAAATCAGAATATCTGAGCAAGATCAAGCTAAAACCACGTTTATAACTCCTTGGGGAACCTATTGCTACGTTGTTATGCCATTCGGTCTCAAGAACGCCGGTGCTACGTACCAGCGGGCCATGACATATATATTTCACGATCTAATTCATAAAATCGTGGAATCCTACGTAGATGACTTATTGGCTAAGGCCAAGAAGTGTTGTGACCATCCCGAAGTACTCCGCGTCATTCTTTCACGTCTAATAGAATACGGAGTCACACTAAACCCAGAGAAATGCATCTTTGGTGTAACAGGAGGGAAGCTCCTAGGTTATATCATATCGTCACGAGGGATAGATGTCGACCCAACCAAAATTCGGGCTGTCCTCGAAATGGTTCCACCTTCGGATGAATCTGGAATCAGGTCATTTCTCGGAAAGTTAGGTGCAATCCGAAGATTCATCCCGGACTTGAGCTTCGCTATTCATCCAATTAATAATTTACTCAAGAAAGACTATAGCATTGATTGGACCGAAGACTGCAATGAAGCTTTTAACGCAGTTAAGCGTTTCTTGCTGTCACCACCTACACTAATGCCACCTAAGCTAGACCGCCCGTTGATTCTATATTCACGAGCTACTAATGTCTCGCTGGCTTGTATGTTGGCCCAAGAAGATGATAACAAGAGAGAACGCGTGATTTATTTCATCAGCCGAACGCTGCTCGACTATGAAACACGCTATACACAAGCAGAACGAGAATGCCTTGCCATAGTCTTTGCTACTAAACGCCTAAGACATTATATGCTAAATCAAGAAACAAGGGTCGTGGTAAAAATGGACCACTTACGAACTTTCCTCACACAAGGGTCCTTGTCTAAAAAGGCTGGACGTTTTATAACCTTAATGGGAGAATTCGAATTAACGTTTGTAAATCAGAAGTCAGTTAAGGGACAAATCATTGCGGATTGGTTAGCTGACAACCCATTAGATGGAGGTGATCTAGTAGATTTAAATTTTCCAGATGAGTGCGTATACTACATCGAAACCCGACCCGCTATCTCTGAGTGTCCCTGGTACGCTGATATCATTAACTATATCATGGACCATACATATCCAGAAGGAGCTACACCACAACAAAGAAGGCGGTTACGCATAATCGTAGCTAAATACGTCATTATAGAGCAAGTGCTCTATCGAAAAGCATTCGATGGAATGCTCCTAAGATGTGTCGACACGGAGGAATCCAAGAAGATTCTCCATGAATCTCACAGCGGAATATGTGGAGGCCACTTCGGTGGCCACGCCACTGCTCGAAAAATACATCGAATGGGCTATTTCTGGCCCACTCTAGAACATGACGCAATAGAGTTTGTACGCAGGTGTCGTAAGTGCCAAGAATTCTCCCATGAGATCCACATGCCGGCACAAGTCCTGCAACCAATCGCTACTCCATGGCCCTTTTCTACATGGGGCCTAGACTTAATAGGGAAATTCTCTCCCTCATCCACAGACGGCCATAATTTTATAATCACGGCCACTGAATATTTCACCAAATGGGTAGAGGCTATGCCTCTTACCACTGTACCTGGTTCTGTAATCGCCAAGTTCATTTTGAACCAAATCATTTGCAGGTACGGTATCCCACAAATCATTATCTCCGATAATGGAACTTCTTTTAAGAATGAAGAGGTTCGTGAGCTATGCAATAAATTTAAAATAAGCCATCATACGGCTTCCTTGTATTATCCCCAAGCCAACGGGCAGGCTGAAGCAACAAACAAGACACTGAAAGCCATTCTCCTTAAAACGGTGAAAGAAAACAAACGAGATTGGCATTTGAAGTTATATCCGGCCTTGTGGGCCCACCGAACCTCAATAAGAACACCAACGGGAGCAACTCCTTTCTCGCTAGTATTTGGGGTAGAAGCAGTTCTCCCACTTGAGGTCGAAATACCCAGTCTCCGCATTTCATTACAAGGGATTCTGGATGAAGACGCTTACAGAGAAGCACGTCTTTCTCAACTAGAAAGCCTAGATGAAACTAGGTTAGATGCTGAGCAGCGACATAGAGCTTATGCTGACCGAATGTGCCGGCAGTACAACAAGAAGGTCTATGAACGCGATATATACGAAGGTGATCTAGTTCTAAGACTAGACAGCCGGATCGACAAGAAGACCGGCGAAGGAAGGAAATTCCGGCCCAAATGGTTGGGCCCATACCGAGTCATGAAGGACTACGGAAATGGTGCTTACCTCTTATGTACGCTAGAAGGTGAGGAATTTGGTGAAACAGTCAATTCCCTGCACCTCAAGCGGTTCTACGCATGAGCAACTAGCACTACTTGTATAATTATCTACATTGCATCTTCATACAGATTAAGATCATTTTGTCCACTTGTTTCTTACATAAATTGTGATCAAGGAATCTATTCTCAAAGCAATTCACTACAAACTCATGATGTTGTTGGCATAAAGCTCTTTAATCATACCTCTCCATCTTCATATATCATCAAATCATCTCGAATCTTTTATCAAATAAAGATAGACATGACAAAGTCTTAACGGTAACCATACCAAGATCTGCAAGTTTATTCTCACTTTGATTTCTTCTTAGGATAGGTGTCTTGCCTATGGTCTGTTCTAGAAGCTTCATGGTGTCACATCTATCCCATATGCATATCTCTTTGGGAATAAGCACATACTGACATTTTACTCAAGAAAACAAGTCAACAAGTAATTAAACAGAAAATTTTAATTTTACACATTTCCTTGCCCCACCAACCTTCGGTGATGAGCTTGCGTCTCTTACTAGTGACGTAGGGTTGGGAAAGGATGGAAATGCCCTTACTCGCCTATACCTTGCCCACGGTGATAAACCCACGCTTCTTACTAGTAGCATGGGGCAAAGTGTAGGGGGTCTTCTTGACAAATAAGTACAAATGGTCATACGCAAACAATTCAAATTTTCAAACTTTGAGTCAAAAACAAATGAAACAGATGTTCAAAATCCCAAAAGAGTTAAAATCCTAAAAACCCAGATTTTGTCTACTATGTGGCCATCTACGGGTCTAAGTCTGGATAAACCGCAAAGCAAGTTGCATCCAAAACTATGAAGTCACTCGAGTGGAGTTGGCTTGTAGCTTCCAATTTGGTTCCGCCAAAGCTTTGTCTGTCTTTCATCACTATCATTTCACCACATTTCATAACTTGCGCCCTTCTTGGCTCTTGGTGATGAGCCCTCGCATCTTACTAGTTGCGTGGAGTTAGGAGTGGGGCAAGTTAATCTGTTCATCATACTGGTTATTTTCATCACTTTGCCAAAACAAACATGAGGTATCCATATTGCTCACAGAAGCTAAGATTCAAAATCACAATATATCTACATTATCATGTATCAGCATCACGAAACACAAAAAGAAAACAAGCATTTACATCATTTGTTCACCATTGCATACATTCTAAAAAGCATACAAACATACATCGTAGTATACACAAAGAAGCTGGAAATAGAAAGGGAAAACATGAGTGACAAGCTTTTGATTCAAAGACAAATGCATATATATAAATAATCAATGTTTATATACAATGCCATCATGCACTAGGCATGGTCAAAATGCTCAAAGAGCCCGTGATACACAATAGTACAAAATACACAAGGGCCAAATGGCCTCTCAACCCCTACGCGACCCCTCCGAAGGTGCACGCCCTCGCCTAGGACTCCGGCTACGCCGGCGCTCTGAATGTACGGAGGGCTCAGGGTCCCGAGGGGCAGCCGCGGTCTCACCACGAGAATGGCTCCTCATAAGGCGCTCAGCCGTCCTGTAGCCCGCTAACTCTGTGCGCAGGGTCGACACCATCCTGGCCACGTGCCAAACGGGAGCGAAGACATCGGTATGTCTACCAGCTGCTGAGGGCTCCCCGGCATCTACGGACAGCTCCGCGCGAGTCCTATCCATGGGGATCATCAGGGAATCGGTACATACCCTGCGGATCAGATCCCGCCACTCGTCAACAGTCTCTGCAAACAAAGAAGAAAAAATGAATCAGAAACCAAGCAAGAGGCTAAAAGATACAAGATAAAAACACAAGGAGAGATAGCAATTAAAACAAATCCTAAATTAAACAAACGTTAAAGAAGGAAGAAAGGATAACTTACTCGGATCACCGGGCCTCCAAGATGGGTCACTGGGACCGGCACCTGCCGCGGATGCCGCTGCCGACTGAGGGGCTGCTCCTGTGGCAGGGGCAACATGTCGCCCTGCAACTGACTCATCCTCTCCACCATGGCCCTGAGAGAGTGGCTCCTCTGAAACTAGAGTCACCCTCTCTGCGCTCTCCTCAGCCCTCTCTGCCTGCATAATGTCCTGAGTGTCATGCCACTCAGGATCACTGTCATCAGTCTGCTCCTCCGACCCTCCCTCTGTAAGCTCCTCAGAGTCGGAGTCAATATCTATGGGGTCATCGCTACTATGAGCAGGACCCGCAGCAATCTGAAGTAAAGGTGCCCGAGGTGCACCAGCTCTCCCTCTAGCACGAACTATCCTCCTGGCTGCAATGGGAATGCCAGGAGTGATCACTGTCCAACCACGGCCTCTAGGCCCCCCTCTGGCCTCGCGAACTGATCTGTAAACTGCGCCACTGGGGGAAGCATGCCCATATACGGTAGGCCAAACTGCTGAGGAACTCTGCCAAAAGGATGCACCTCCACTCGTCCCACTCGATCAATGAGCTGCCCTGTGGTGGAGCAAGAGATCAAGGTAAGAGTCTCCTCTCCCCATATGCCGGCCATAAGCCGGTACGGTGTCGCCTCCATGTCTGCAGTAGTAAGGGAGGCAACTGGCTGGTGAGGTGCTCTAAGCACCGACATATCTGTCCATCTGGCTGCCCTCACAGCCCCAGGATCTGCCACCTCCACGCCTCTGCCATAAGGGATAAAATGCTCATACACCCAACTCATGACTAAAGTCGGGTGGCTCAATGACTGTCCCTGTAAACGGACCACCCTGTATAAATCATGGTAGGTGGTCCCCAGAATATCTGCACCCCAGGCGTATATCCGGCCGTGCCCCTCTATCTGCGCAATGATGGGGGCCCAACAATATAACAATGTATCCCCTCCCTTGTCCCCGATCAGTCTCGAGGCAAGGATCCCCATGACGGCCTGTCGAAGTACGGGGATAGGCAAAGAAGGAATGGATCGAACTCTCACTCCCTTCTTCGACCCCGTGGAGATAACTGCATCTCCCATATATGCTGCCCACTGTGCAATCTGTGCCTGTGAGCCTGCTGTCTCTAATGTAAGTCTCCTCCCGATGATCGGGACCCCCAAAATATGGTAGACATCCTCGAGTGTGATGGTCCACTCACCACGGACCCCTGGCAGTCGGAAGGTGTTCCGATCTGCATCCCAATAAGAGAATAAGTCACAAAGGATGTGACTAGATGGTGCAACATGAGGCACACGCGATATACGCAGTATACCAGCCCTCTGAAGTGTGTCCTCCTCATCCTGCGAGAGGGCATCCAGTACTCCTGAGAGCCAATCACACTCTCTCTCTCTGCTCCATCTAATATACTCCTCTCTCGCCTGCATACACCCAAAAACACACAAAACAGAGCAAGTTAATATCTGAACAATACCAAGAAGGTCATAAAAATGCGTAGAAGTGCAAAAAAATACAAACACAATCTCAAATATAAGTTCTTTTTGCATTCTGTGCAGAACCGCCGCCCTGAGCAGGGAGGCGGTTTTGTAACCGCCGCCTTAAAGGCGGCGGTCGTGTAACCGCCGCCCTAACAGGGCGGCGGTCATGTAACCGCCGCCCTGGCCAGGGCGGCGGTCGTGGTCCGAAAACCCACGCGGGTTTTTAATCTTAAAAAGCCTAAAACAAGCAAAAAATGACCATTTGACCTAAAAATGGAGCCTACCCAGTAGGCGCCCCCCCTAGGTGGACCTTTTGAACCTAATATTTTCAAAAATAACCCCCCCATTACAACAAATTTAGCATTTCAAATTTAAAGGGGGAAAAACACAAAATTGAAGAAAACCAACCTGTGATCTAGCAGGGCGGTGTTCCGCGCGTGGAGGCATGATCACGATCTCGCTGCGGACGTTTTGACTATACTCACGCAAGAAACCGTCGCCGTGGGTCCCAGAGCTCAAAAACAACCAATTCAACTCGTGCAAATGAATAGGAAAATGGGCCCACTTTCATATATATAGCACCCTGATTCGTTTTAAAAGACTTTTTCGCAGGTTTGGAGCGCTGATGGAGGTAAGTCCCTATCCCCGCGCGAATGGTACGTTCTCATTCCCTATTATTTTAGCGTTTATTTTCCAAATTATTGTATCTATCTGCACTTGAGTTCTCCTTTCGTTTTGCAGATAGCGGGAATTTTGGATGGCGTAATTTCAACACACGGACGTGTAAGGTATAACTTCTAACTTCCCATTTCGGGACTGCCATACTCGGACCCACCGTTTTATGCCTCTTCATGGCTAAAACGCTTCTCCGAGGGGGCAATATGTACGTACCCAAAATTGCAAGGTACTGTACTGCGGAACAACGTAATAAGTGCCCCAATGATGATACAGGTCTCTTCGCAAGGTGTTCGGGGTCCGAAAAGCTCTCCGAATATGCGTTAACATCCCGCATACCCCGCTTAGCCCCGCGTGCTTTGTTTTCCCCTTTTCCCCTCTTTTCTTGCCCCTTTTCTCTTTAGTAATGAAACCGCCCACCCGATTGGGGGCGGTCTCTCAACCGCCGCCCGAACAGGCGCGGTCCTCAGTAACCGCCGCCCGAGCGGCAGGTTCCTTTACGTGTTTTCCAGAACATTCTTTTGACGCGACTCGCATGAAATATCAACGTTTCACCAGCTTTCCTTGCCGACTTAAGCTTGCATTTATGTTTTTGGTCCCCTGGAATAGTGTTTTTCCTTTGTTTATTGTTTAGGAGTTCAGTTTGGTTTTGATCTTTGGGTGATTGAATTCCTATAAATGCATGGCTTGTGCTCAAACAAATGGTCTGCCCCTCATTCACTTTCATGCTCTCTTTTTCATAGCTTAGTCTTTTATTCTGTTTAGAAGCCATAGTTTTAATTCTTTGCATGCTTAGTTAGCATTGTCCAGCTATTGGTAAGCCACATATCCAGCTTGTGCAAACAGTGTTGTTGTTCTATCTAATCCATTAGAATAGAATAGCTTAGGAAGCCATTAAAGTTGCAGGTTTTGCTCCTCAAACAGGATAGTTTCAGGTTCTGGACGCATTATGTTGCATGATTCGCAATAGATCCCGCTAGGAACTGCATAAGCCAAGCTCTGTACTCTTGCGCTATCCCTCTCCTATTCACATTCTATTCAGTCTGTATTCTAAAGGTTGTCCCTTGTTCCAACACCTACTCCTATTGATGCAAGCATTACACGCTTTTCTGGATCTACGTGAGCACAAAGAACGAAGAGATCATACTGAGGGGACAAGATCACACACACACCATCGGATTCGCCACTGTTCTGCGGAATCCAGGTTCTAGCTTTCAAAGTTCTAGTTAGAATCATATCAAATAGAGTAGTTAATCACTTTATTTCAGTAAATTCTATTCTCGATATTGCCAGGGAAGCTATGGGGATTGATAGTTTCTGAGAAACTATGATTCACTCCTCACTTCTGAGGTAGGATCGAGAATCTTGCAAATAGATTAGTTATTTCATTGTTTAGAATAGATATACAAATTGCACAGACAAATAGCTACACTCGGCTATTTTGTTTGTTTTAAATTATTAGTTTAGTTGTCAATTCTAAATATTTTAAATAGCTACCTTCTTAAATTCTTATAAATCATCAAAAAATACAAAAAGAAGTCATATATGCTTAAATATATTTCGTATACTTAGAGTTCACTTTATTACAGTTTGTTTATATTATTGCGTTTGTATGACAATTACGGGACCTAGGGAGCCCAGAGAATACGTTTTCGAGCCAATCGTGCCTCAGCCCAATCTCATAACAGCAATAACTGATATTGACCAGAATCTTAGAATCCAAGTCTTCCAAACAACAACAGACTTCCAGCAGATCAGATCTCAGTTAGGAGGATTAAACATAGAAGACGACCAAGCACATACGTTTTGGTCAAATCAGCCAAACTACAGACTACCCTAGAAAAACATCTACATGACTGTAGAAGGGTTTGAAAGAGAACAAACATTCGGGTGTGACCCTTTAGTTCCACAACCAGATGCAGGAGACACCCTCACAGACATAGATACCGGCCTAAGAATCCAGGTCAAGAACGCCTGTGAGGTATTCTGAGAAGATCGCACAACTGTTGATTCTAAACATAGAAACTGAGAAAGCGTATGATTATTGGATACTAGGGATCAGGACTTGATTCCACGCATGACCATAGCTGGTCCACAACAACCACGAACCTATGGTTGTGACCCACAGATCCCACAGCCCAACGAATCCATAAGAGAATTAGACATAGATACTGGCCTACGCACACTAGTATTTCAGTCTACTCCACTTCCACCTATTATCATCGAACAATTATCCTTACTGGATATAATAGCTAACAAAGCTAGAGAATTCTGGACTAGGCCAGAGAACCATCCATAGAGTTGACTATATTTACCATCCACCATATGACCTTATCTGGAGACATACACGAAACTATCCCAGGTCATTTCCCACGTATTCCACAACCCATAGATCGAATCACGCCAGAGCTCGATATTGATTGGAGCCTTCGTAGTCATCCTCACTAACCGATCTATCACACCACCCAGGTTAGAAGGGCCTTCTTTGCCTTAGATTTGCGAGATTCCATGAGTGCGTGTCGAAGACATCGACCGCCTAACTAGTCCGTCTATATACCACACATATTCCATCCCCACCGGCTGTCTCGACATGACCTTGGGAGGTCGGGTACGCGGATATCTAGGCATAACATGTGAAAGTCAAGGACATTGTGTGGTCGGAAAAGAATTTGAAAATATTTAAGATCCCCATTTGAATTCAAATTCATCAAAAGGATCTCATCATAATCATAAGTGAAACAAGAAACTCATTGGGAAAGCTGCGAAAGATCATGTCTTGAATCCATCATCATCTCTCCGTGAAGTAAGCCAAAGTGAGCTATTCAAGTCATCAAATTATTTAATCCATCCTATGTGAAGAATAAAGGTATCATGTTTTCCAATGGGAAGCATATGAGAAAGAAGGTACACAAGCTTCCCCAAATCTGATTTCACTCAAGAAGTGCTCTAGAGTTGAGAAGGGTAGATAGGTGATCTTTGTGCGGGCACCTTATATGTAAGGATGAAAGATCATCCTCACTTCCATGTCATTCAAAATAGTGTTATTAAATAGTCAATCAAACACCTTTGGTAATATGGTCATTCCCCCAAGGAATAAAACATTTCAATCAAACCTCATTTCAACATAACCAAGGACCATTGAGCACGACCCTTCAAAGGGAATATATTTAAAAGAGGACGCACAAAGGTTCCAAATTCCAGGAGGGTTCATAAGAAGGTAAGGTTCATCGTAGATCCCATAGAGCCTCTTAATTTAAACAAGAGTGATCCATCACAACATTCTTCTCTTCGTAGGGGCATTGAAGTATGTCTTTCCTAGTGGTGGAGCTTCCCCATATTAAACAATATGTGATCCTACATCAAACTCCTGAAAGTGATCCTGTAACCAACATCATGCCCACTCCCGATGGTTCATTACCGTGGATTCAAGAATTGATCAAAAGGGAACCAAGAACAACACAACAAGCTGTAATTCCCGACCTTAGAGCTATCACAAAAATCTTGAGATCCAAGCACAGGAAGAAAGCCCAAAAATTTCTTGCTTTTTTAGTGGTACCTCAAAAACCAATATGAAGAATTTTCTTAGCCGAAGGTAGTAAATCCCATTGAGGAGATGAATCCATTTGAATATGAGATGAAAAATATTCCCTTGGGACAAACAACACATGAGGGTGACTCTCATTTGTTAAAGGAATCTTATACCCTCCTCACTCAAAATGAAAAGTACAAACAAAAATTTGAGCAATTTGAGGAAGATGTGAAAACTTTCGGCTCCTACTTTCAACCTTTCTTAGATCCGAATTCAACACCTTGTCTTCTCGTGGAAAAAATAATGTCCAATCAGTAGCTTTGACCATAAGGTGCTCAAGAAGGCACAAGGGCATATGATGTAAGGGAAGGCTAACGAGAGATGGATTGATAAGATCATCAAGAAAGGAAGGACATTTATCCAAGAGATTCTCTCTTTGCTCGGTGTATTTTTCCCACTTTATCAAGTGAAGAAAGATAGGAAATGGATTGAATAAGAGAAAATTCACTTGGATAATGTGCTCTCACTTGTGTCTAATATGACCTCTCTCAAATCTCACACCATCATGAGTAAAAGTGTGTTTGTATCGATTGTTGATAATTTTCCCCGGTTTGGGTCTCGCATCATGGATACTAGATATGATATGATAAAAGATGTCATCTCCAAACTTGAATCTAGTGGAAAAAATGCTTTTGAGATTTTGAATGAGGCTCTGCTCGTGTAAAAAATCTTGGTTTCGCTCCACTCACTAAGAAACCATCATTATAAGAACTCATTTCTTCCTTTCGGAGCGAGCCAAGAAAGAGGCAGGGTGATCCTCTTTCCTTCAATGAAGATACCTTAGAGTCCCTTTCCAACATTATAGGCTCTATTTATGACATTGAAAGAGATCACAAAATATGGCTCAGGTGAATATAAGAATATCAATGATGTTCCCTAGACATGGATCAAAGTGTTGAGTTGTATTTGCATTCCAAAAGCATATAAGTGGCACTTGTGGTAGCTTAGTTTAGTAAAGAATTCAAATTAAAAGAGCTCATTCTTGGAACTCTCCCTCAAGGACCATGAATAAGAAAATTCTACATCAGACAAATCTTATTTTCATTAGACCACCAACTTCTTTTTCTCTCCTCCATCCTTCTCTATCATGTTCTAATTGTCAGTTGGGAAAGGAATTTTCAATTTTTTTCTTTTTCATTTAAATGTGACCTATAATCAAGCATTGTAATGATTTCCCTTTAATTAATAAAAGGGACTCACTTTTATTTCCTAGAAATATGAAATGTCGGAAGTTGTAAGGGTAATCAAAAATTCATGTGGGGGTAGAAAGAAGGACAATTTATAATGTAATAAATTGGAATGGCTTCTCCATTCCAAGGGGTTAGAAATTGTTGATTGAATGTATGTTGTTGATATTACCACTTCTATATCAAGCAATAAAATATGTAATTCTTATATTTCTTGTCTTATGTTCCTCTACTCTCTCTTTCCAACTTTTCATACATGATAATCTTGTAAAACCAATAAATGTGTTTGTGCCTTTGATAAATGAATCAATAGAGTTGTATGTCTATGATTTTTTTCTCTTATTATTGTTTGCATTGTTTTGTTATTTTAATTGAATGTGAACTCTATTAGTGCCTACTCACAACAATAACCCTATCTCTTCTTATTTCCCCAACTCCCCTTTATCTCTCAATTGAAAATTCCTTCCTTGTACCTTGTACAAGAACTTTACCACAGTTCATTGAAGTGTTCTTGTGTGATCCTTGGCTTATTGGCCACCCCATAAGTATAGGTTAGTTTACATTTAATATTGGGAGCCTCCCCATACACAAGGAGGGGCTTATCCCGTAATGAGGTGAAAAATCAATAATTTGCAACATAAAAAATTATTTTGCCATCACATCAAAATTTTTTTTCCATTATATTACATATTGGATAAAATTGAAAAGAGGGATTTTTTTAGGAAGCGGAGGAGGAACACTAGGAACTCGACCACTAAAAATCTATTTTTATTTCACAAAATTAAAAAGGTAACAAGAGAAGAAATGACCGGGAAGGACCCATTGCGAGGTGACGATAAGGAGAGGCTTATCAAACTACTATATTTGGCTAACCACCTAGAGGTCATACAAACCATCATGAGCTAATACAATAATGAAGCAATCTGTTCAATTCACAAGACACAATACCCATAAATTTTGTCATAGTAACCAAGGATATTTGACAACTAAATAAAGGAACCTTCATGATCCTCTCAATCACTCCTCTCACTGCTACTTTACCTCCTCTCTTGTATGTTTCTCTCATGTCACTCTCCAAGGGAAAAAAAAAAATGAAATGCGTTTGGGGTTTGGGTGGTTGGGTTTTTATATTTTATATTTATAGGTTGTCATATGACACAAACATGATGCCAATGCGATGCAAAATTGTGTCACGCCCTTGTTTTCTTTTAAATATTATATATAAGTATATAACTATGTATATTAAATATGTAATACTTATTATATATGTATTTTTATGTTTTAATATATACATATTATATATAAGTATATATAGGTATTATACATAAGTATAAGTAGTAACATAGGTATTATATATAATAGCTATATATATATATATATATATATATATATGTATATGTATGTATGTATGTATGTATATATGTATGTATGTATATATATAAACATAAAAATACATATATAATAAGTATATACACATATAATAAGTGTAGACACACACACACACACACATTAAAATGTTATTATTTTTACTATGAACATTAAATGTGCTAATAGGGTAAGTTTCATACACCAAATTATTTCCTATTTGACATTGATCAAAATAAGAAATCATCCACATCTCACTTCATATATACCAAATTAGTGATATGCCAAATTGGGGTAGACTTTAAAAAGTCAATTACATTTACAAATTAATTGAGTTGAATTCAAATTCCATAAATGGACAAATATATTCTATCTCAACAAAGAAAAATAAAAAATATGTAATGAGACGTTGATAACACAAGAAAAATTTGAAATTAATGAAATAACACAAGAAATAGGCTTATGAATATTTCAACTATTCATTTTCATCTTCTTGTATTTCTACCAACTCCTCGTTGGTTACATGACTTAGATTTGTAGTCATAACTAATTTTCTCTTATTCTTCCTCTATATATATGTAGCTATGGGAATATTCCATTCACTTTGTCCAAATATCTACCTATTGGGATATTTATTTCATCATCATCTTCATTATCTGTGGTTTCATGAAATTCATCATTTTCACTTTCATCATCATTATCTTCTTCAAAATCAACATCACCTTGATCATCGACTTGATCAATATGATGATCTTATTCATTATTTGCGTAGGTAAACATCATCACTAGAGTCATGTTCATCATCTCTATCAATAATACTAGTTGTTACCCATGATTCTTGTGTTACAACACTATTGTCATCAATAACATGTCTCATCCTTGGCTCGCAATGCAATATGAACTGCCACTTACCTTCTCTCTCTACATTAAAAAGGAGACCTATATATAGAAATTGTGTACATGAAAAAGGAGAAGATGTTATAGGAAAAATGATATGGAGTGGTTAGTTCACATATTAGAAAATGGGTTAACACCACCCATTGTCAAACTAAATTGTACAACGCATGACATCTCTCTCAATTTTTCAGGGCCATACATGTTTAATGTGGTTCATTTCATTTGAATAAGAAGGAACAAACCAAATTCCATCATTGATTCTATTATTATGATGCCATGACATTATTTTTCAAGTGACTTGCAATGAAAAAATATTCCCAAGCCTAGAAAATATTGGAAAATGTATCAATACCTTATTTGGAATGGTGAGCCCTCTCACTCCTTGTTGAAATCATGGTGCCCCGCAATTGGGACAACTGACCTCATTCTCATATTCCTTCCTATAAAAATGCAATTATTTGAGCATGCATCATAGTTGACATAGACAACCCCTAAATTTGATGATATTTTTGTGCATCTCTATATGAGGAGGTAAGTGTGCTCCTTTGAGGCAATACACTACTTTTGAGCATGTTGCAATAAAAATAAAAGGAAAATAAAAAACTAATGTAAAACATATGAAATATATATCAAATGTAAAATATAGTTATGAAATTGTTATCTAACCTCAATAAAGAATTCACATTGATGTTTGACCAACCAAACCTTTCTTTCAAGTCCATCAATGCCAATATAGCGCTCAACAATGATGTTCTTGACTCTCCTTGCTCAAATAGAGGAGTTTGAAAAAATTCAAAATCATCCTCTCTTGTTCCCAATCCTACTCTTCATCATCATTATCTTGTTATTTTTCATTATCCTCATGATCACGTAGGCATGATCATGGTATACATAATGATAATCATTATGGTCATGATCATAGAAATATTGAACCGATTTTGAATCCCAATGCCCTCTTTCATTGGATCAACATATTCATTTGAAGTCCTAAGAAAAGGTGTTTATTTTTCCCAACACGCCATCATTTCCTTTGAGTAAATTATTTTTAGATGAGATTTATGATCCCTTGTGATGTTGTTAAGATGCATTTCATCATTAGGATGACACAATGGGAAGTTGTACTTTGAATTTTTCTTTGGTCAAACCCATTCAACATCGAGTCACTAATTGAATTTTCAGTCTCAGATGTCTACGTATTAACTTAATATTAGTGCAATATCCATATAGAATGCATCAATATTATGATGATTTCATTTGAATTCAACATATCAAAAACTAAATTTACCTCAAAGAAAGAACCATGTGACTTTGTAATTACTCGTCCAATACGTCCCTCTCCTCTTCCAATATGAGGTAGTCCATAAGCTCCATGTACTACATTATAGATTTTTTTCGATTGATGTTAACTGAAATCCAAGACAAGTGAATTTGAAAGTAACCTTCTTTTGTGTAAGTGTTGGAGATCATTATTTAAGGAAGATAAACTATGGCATAATGTTTATCAAAAAGATGTGACCCAACCCTTCCATGAATGATTTGAACTTAATATTGGCCTTGGATAGCTCATTATGTTGTATTTGTTGAGAAAATATTCATGATATTTTTGGATGGATAAGGGTAAAATAAAATAGAGAAGAGTCCCACAACTAGGTTGTGGAAGGTAATCATGATGTTTTTGTAGTAGGTCGACCAATAGGCTCAATCTCATGCCATTAATATGTAAAAGGAGACATATTTGTACATGTATTATAACATGTGATGCTCCTCATCTAATTACTCAATGCTTAGATCATGACATATTTGAAATGAAGACAAAGGATCTATCTGAGACTTAACAACAATTTCAAGTGTGTTCATCTTGATAGTTTTTTCTATTTTTATGACAAGGCAAAGAGGGATCTATTTTTCAAGATTCACAATATCACACCTTGTACTTGCAATTGTAGGTGTAATGTTAATATTTTTATCATTAATGGACATGACATCTCCTCAACTTGAGTTCACCTCTAGTTTCACGAAATTGAAACTATTTTTTTTTTTTAATTGGAGTAGGGAGGACACATCAATAGTCACCACTCACCTAAAGCCCCAAATCTCATCCTTTTCCTCAATCTTCTAGTCACAAAACTTACTCAATTTTTGATATCATCTCATGATAGATTATTTATGGGAAGAAATTTTCAATCTTGAAATTGATATTGTTTACAAATCCTTCCCTTATGGACTTGATCTTGAAAATTTCCATCTAAGAGAGGTAGGTGATGCGATGGTAGATTGGCCCAAGGATTCATCTTTTAAATTTTGATGGTCATAATTTGTATATGTAATAACATTTATTATGTGATAATGGAAAAAAGTACATGGTATTGGTGGGCTGAAATTATCCCAACACCAAAAACAAGATTTAAGGCTACATCAATGTATGTTGCATGTAAATGGATGCAAATACAAACCTTGTCTTCTTTGCATCCCAAAAATCATGCATTCACACATATTTTGATTTTTCCAGTCAACTAAGGAGACAAGGTATGTCAAAATAGCGATCCAAAAGGCTAATTCCATGGATTTTCATCTAGTACATCATTCTTTGTGAATTCCATGTGGAAAACACTCGATATAGATGTACATCAACAAGCAACAAAACTATAGTAGTCTAATAGGCACGATATGTCGAAATTCACTACCTTCAATGCAATTTACTTTGGAAAAAACCTTCGATGTAATTATTTAAATAAAAATAATAAATCATTGATTTTTCATGTTGCATGACATTTCCATGAATATTCCCACTTCCAACTAAATAAATTGTGTTAAAATGTCATTCACTATTTAAGTAACAATATTTTTCCATATAATATTTGTCAAGTAACAACACTTTGTTATGAACAATACAAATTATTTAATAAATTAATCACATGAATCCTAGGGAGCTTTTTGGTGGAAATTCGGTCACTGGTTAGAATCCTTGCAGGTGCCATCTTGAGTAAGTAACTTGTTGTTTTACGATATGCCAATTCAACTACGAAAACAAAAAAATTCATGTGTGTAGACACCTAAATCTGTCTACGGAGTTTTAATACTAAAATTACACTAATTATCCTCTTTCTCATCATTTCATTATAATTAGTGATTTCCCGCTAATTAGCTAACATTCCCCTTCATTTTTTTCAATTAACGAAACTTTGTTAATTAACTAGCTTCATACTTCATCCCGGATGCCAATTAATGAAACTTAAATCGAGTTATAATCATATTTAAATTAATTAATTAACCGTTATTAATTAATTAAGCCTTTCAATCTCATATTTAACTAATAAATCTTCTTATTAGTTAAATCCCCCTTTCAAACCCTTCAAATTCTACTAATTTCCTTCTAAATCATCTCCAAATGGCTTCTTAAGCTTATCTTGGCCTATTAATTAATCCTAGTTGATTAATTAAATCACCCCCAACTCCCATGAGTTGTTAATCTCTAATTAATCTCTTCTAATCATAATTATCCCTTTCTAATTATACATTCCCTTTATCCCACATTCACTAGGTTGCAAGTTTCTCCAAAACTGGAAATATATATAAAGAACCTAGTACACCTTGTCCAAATTTACACCATGTCCTTGTAAGACATTTGCATATGATAAGAGCATTTCAATCTTAGAAGGCTTATTGATCAAACAACCATTTCTATCTTCTACTTGGCAAAGAGTAGTAAGAGAAGAACCAAACATGGCAATCAAGCCATATTGGTGAGATCTCTTCATCTTCCATGGAGAATTTCCTTTGATCACATGTAGCTACGTTTGGCTCACTAAAGGAGTACCTAAAATTACAAAGCATATCCGAAAATTAAAGGATTGGTTTGCATTTAATGTTTTATTATTTAATGCACATTTAGTTAAGCTTTTCCTTTCTAGCTTTATCATGACGTTTATGTTTGATTAACTAAGTTAGGAATCTGTTTGGTGTTAGTATTCTTTCATTAACTTAGATTAGTTTAACATGCATACATATGGCATGCCTGTGGGACACTCCTTTGTCTCATACACATTCTTTTTTTTTTGTTAAGTGTAGACACCAATTTTTGTATCCCCTTTCCCTCATCCTGCGTCCATTCCCCATTTATCATCATTCCTCACATACATACCTCTCTTCTCATTTAAATCCCCCTTTCCCTCCTAAATTTCATTTATCCCTCTAATTGTTATTTTTCTACCTTAATCCCATCCTAATCATGTCATTAATTTGTCTTCCCTAAACATCCCTAATCATCCTTAATTATCCCTAAACCTATTCATTAACCCTTTTTATCCCTCTAAGCACCCTATTTACCATCCCTAGGTTCCCATCTACCCCCATTTAATACATTCTTATCCCCAACTACCTTTTATCTTCCCAAGACACCCTAACTCGTATTTACCACATGAAACCCTAATCCAGCTTCACAAGGGCTCACTGTCTCAAGATGATCAATCCTCCAACGCCAAAATCAACGAACTACCACAGTCATCGAAAAACCATCTCGGGACATTATTGACCCTATAAATGTGCCCATCCCCCTCTTTTGAGGATGTAATTTTTGAGACTTTGGGCTTTCTTGCGATTTTGGCTTCATTTCTTTCTTCTTTTCAACCGCAATCACCACCTTGGACCTATTTTTGAGATCTTGTGTAACATATTTGAAGAATTGAGTTCTTCTCATTACTTGAGTCCCCATTTCCATCTCATCACCATTGAGCATCAACCTTGCAAATTTATCACCTGTCTCGAGCTCTAGCCCCGCATTATTCATCATCAATCTCTCTCTACAATTCGTCTTTTCCATCCATTAAACACTAGATCCCTTCTCGGTCTCCATCAACTCACTCGGTCGTTGTCGAACCAATCCACATCTATTTTATTTTCTATCATCCATTCTGCCATTTATCTATTTTTGAATCCCACAACCCCTCGATTTACCAATATTTCCATTCTACACACATGTTACTTCGAGATCTCATTTACATCATACCCATCATCGTCTATTTGCCCTGCTTTTGTTGACTCGATAAAAATTATCATTCTCTCATCATATTTATAAATTAATTGACATTTTTCTATTCGGGTTAGATCCAAACCTTTTGCATCATCTTAGCTCCATATTAGAATCTTCATCGGGTCTTGGATCGGGCCTTTTGATTCATTCAACTTTGCATTTTATGCTTGTTGTTTGACTTATCCTACTACAATCACCATTGACTATGTCCATTCGTCTCTATTCACCATCAACCTCGCTTCGTTTTGGTTCAATATCATTTATTTTTATTAGCTACATTCTATCTTATCTAGCTCATCTCATCTTTTCTATTTCAAGTTTAGATTTTGTTGCATATTTTTGTTTACCCATCGTTCTATTTATATTTTATCAAAAAGTGGGTTGACATCCATCCTAGGAAGTTTTCACTTCTCAGGGACCGACATTGTTGGAAAACCACCATCCTATCTACTAATCCATTTTTCATGTTGATTTTCTCTTTGTTGTGTAGATACTCAATATTTTCACGAGGAGAATCTTTTGCGCATGTATCCATCATCATCTCATATAGAGGTAGCCTTAAACCCTCTCATTATTGGAGTTGTTTATTTTCTTTTTTACCATTTCACTAATTTGAAACAAGAGCAAGAAAATTAGATCAACATTCTAGCATGCCCAGTGGGACCACCCTTCTTTGGTGAGTTTTTTCATTTGTTTTCATTTCTATTTTCCATTTCTCTCTTTCTACTAACCTTGCAGGGGAGTTTTGTTTGCTTGCGTGATTGGTGGATTGCTTGTTTGGATTAAAAAATGCGCTTACTAAAATTTAAAAAAAAAAATAAAAAGGAAAATAGCGTTATCCAGGTATTCTTCATTTTTCCCTATTTTCTCTTTTTGCATTTTCTTCCTTCTTTGTTTGTTTGATTTCATCGAATTTCATATTTCATTTTGGGACTTAAAAAGAATCTCTTCATACTTGCTTGATAACATAGTCTAATTAAGAGGTCAATTCTTTACATTCACTTCTTCCACACACATCCAAAATGCACACATAAATTTACACATCTTAAACATCTCCTATCGGTGGAAATATTAGGATTTCATCACCTAATAGGAAAGGCCCCAAAGTGTTTTGGTCACGTTATAATTTTTTTGACTATCAGTATATTGGCTAAGCACCCGACACCCTTATTGCTACGATGCGTGAAGTGTGGGGGTAGGCCCCAATATTAGGCCCCGTTCGTAGTCATCACAGATTTGAGCCTCATGTACCTTCGGGTATATCGAGGACACCATCCAAAACTACTTGAAACCATCCATAGTTTGGCCATTTCCTAGGTTCCCTTTGAGCCCATTTTACTTTCTTTTTCACATTCTTTTAATAAGAAATATAATTAAAACTCTACTACGTGACTTGTTTGAAATATTAAAAATCAACATAGTTTCTTGTCTTATTGTTTCATGCCCGTTATTACATGTTCTCAAGCAAGAAAAATGGAACAAACCATATCATCCAACAACATTCCTATTTCCAACACTTCCTCCCAACAAACTTCAGCCCTTTCCATTATCTCTTCCCCTTAGTCACTTCTTCTTCATCACACAACCTCGATTTTTGTTGCTCCCTCCATGAATCCCAAGTTATCCAAAACAACACCCATGTCGAGACTAATACCTTTGTTTCTATTCCTTCTAGACTGGATATACCCCCATATGCTACTTCTTTAGAGACCTTTGGGCCTCTCCTTATCCCTCGATGATCTTTAGAGTTCTAGGAACTCTTTGGCGATAACCCTTTCACTCTTCATGACTTCATTCTTCATAAATCCACCAATATTCCCATCGATGGACCCACTATTTAATAAATTTATGCCCATATTTTTCACCTTGCATCCACTCAGTCCTTACCTCTTAACTCGGTGTGTTCTTCCCAAGAGCTAAGAATGAGCGTGCCATGGTGTAACGTGAGCTGGGATATCACCAATCTTTCTCTAAAATTCCTCAAACTCACTAATGCACTCAATTTGTGGTTCCCATTCCTCCTAATCTTCCCCGCATCAACACCACACCCACTTCTTCCATCCTTGTCACTTCCTCATCCATTTTCATCACTAGCATCCCTACCCAAACTTTGCACAAGTCCCACTTAATCCCTCCACCATCCGAACAACATGATCAAAGTTCGGTTCCTATATCCACATCTCATGTCCATGCAAATGTTATCACCTCACAACCTCATCCTTCGTGTCTACCAAAACTACCAACCTCCACTCTAGAGTGATTTCCGCTGTATATTCCCGATCAATCTACTCAAGCCTCTTAACCACCCCATACCTACATCCCCACTCATCCCATGCAAAATCAATTTAACATCCCCATCTCTCAACAACAATAGATGCAATCTTATCCATTTAATTACATTCCTACCTCTCAACAACATCCTATTTCCCAACCAACTCAATCACAACCCTTCAACAACCTCCCCCTTATCAACACCCACTCATTCTCAATCATATCAATCTCATATGCAATCTTACCCATCTACCTCTTATGTCCCACAATACCATCCATTAACCTCTAATCCTCACACATCTAATGACCCTATCCACACTTTTTTAATTAGAATGGATAGTCTCAAGCCACTACTTTGGGGTCTAAAACCAATTTCTCTTATGAGAAGATTTATGATGAACCCATCAACCCATCGAGTCCTTTTCAAGCCATATTCTCCACACTAGAAAATTATGAAATTCTCCAAGTTTAATAGTAAGGAATATCCTCAACAACACCTTTATGCCTTTCTAAATGCATGTTATTTCATCACTCACTATCAAGTACTTATGCTCCGCACATTCCTATGTCATTGGCGAGGCCCCATTTTGTACTCGTACAATGACATCCCCCAACATTCCTATTCTCCTTCACCCAACTTGCCTAACTCTTTCTAGAGAAATTTTCTATCAACATTACGCATAAAATCACCATTACAGACCTCTATGCCATTAGACAATTTGATGACGAATCTATCACATATTTTATCACTAGATGGCATGACATAATGAATGAATTGTCTTTCTCCCTTCCACAGATGAGGTAGTCAAACTCTTTGCATGGTCTTGTGTTAAGCATATCTCTTCTACTCTTCAAATTCAATACTTCCAAATGTTTGAAAAGGCATTCACCACAACTAATAAACTTAAAATATGTTCCCTTGAGCAAGGCCATGTCAAAAACTGATCCAATAAACTAAAACCCGAATCCACCAAGCCATCCAATCATAGTGACAAATAAAAAAATGTAGCTGATGCCATCATCGTCAAATCTTCCTTCTCGTCCACTTCTCATACAAAGTCTCCATAAAGGACCCTAGACTAACTCCCAACTACACTCCTCTTGAAGAGTCCTATAATTATATATTTGATAAGCTCATGGTTGTGAATCTTATTCACCTTCCTCCTATCATACCCGTTGATGAATCGCGACCCAATCGCACATGGTATCATGATGACCACTATTGCAAGCATAATGGATTCCGTAACCATGACATCGAAAAGTTTCATACATTCATATATATATATATATATATATATATATATATATATATATATATATATATATATATTCCAATGACTCATAGATCATGGGGATATTCAATTAGATAACCCTAACGCACCTCCCAATCAACCTCTCGATGTCTTCAAAAACCTTTCTGAATCACCCATCGAATAATCAACCTACTCCTCCTAAATTTCATGCACCCAACACCCACACCATCATTACTTTAAATCCTTAACTAACACCACCACTCACATCCATTATCCTCACTACCTTATCCACATCTATATCCATTCCTAAACCTACAATCACACCTACATCTAAAACCTCATCTACAACTATCATACCCATACCTACTATGTTCATCACAACACCCATCTCTACATCCACATCTACTCATACATATACTTCCCAATCATTGTCTACAACAATACCTACAACTACAACCATTCTCACAACTACCCTAAATTATATCTCTACGTCTATATCTACTCCTTTATCCACATCTACCACTATGCTTATATCTACATCAACATCTGAATCCATTTCCACACCAATATCATCCCTTGAAGTATCTATTGCATAAACACCATTACTTAGAGAAACCAAAAATGATGTTTTTACCTCATCCTCTTCATCCACAAGACCTATCACTCCTACATCATCACCTCCAAGACCCATGCAATATTCAACTCCTTTTGACCTTTTAAACATGTTCTTTAAAACCACTTCCATCTCCACATCTACTATGAAACCCACATCATCTGATTCCTCCTCCAAAGACCTTTCGGTCGAAATTGTTATTAATCCTTATAAGGAAAAAACCTTGTGGTAAAAATTAAAAACCTTGGCATCCCCACTCAAAATCCTCACCCATCCACATAAGAAATTGGAGCTCCCTCCTTTGAAGCCCTAAGATTCCAAACCATTTAAGTTATCTAACATTTCATCATCTATCTTGGGACCTTGCCCATCTATTTTAGGACCATGTACTTCATCCCAGTCCTCTACCATCAAGAAATCACAACCATAAGTTCCGCCCCCTAAATCAATATCTCAATAAAAATATCCAATTCTTCTTCCAAACCCAAATTGGAACCCAAAGATCCCGTGAAGCCCCACAGGAGTAGAAAACATCTCTACCTTCATCCAACATTTACAAATTCACCTCATCTCTAATTCACACAACCCCTTATTAAAAAACTCCCACACGGTCCTAGAAAAAAATCCTTTAACATCTTGTTCAAGCATCTACAATTACCCTCCCACCTATCAATTATTTTGATTCACATGGACAAAAACCACATGGTTTGACTCTAATTACGTGTGTGCTTATCATCACACCCATGGACATGATACTAAACATTACTAAACATTGTAGGGATATTCAAAACCTCATCCATAATATCATCAAAGAAGATGACCTTCTCATTGATGAATATCATCCTCTCCCATCCACATCTAATTGTAATCTTCCCATCAAATCTAATCCTCCTAGAACCTAAAAATTTACTTCTTCATCCAAAACTTCATAGAAACTCCCCCTTAAGCAATACCTTCTAAAGAAGGTCCACCTCTCTTCATCAAAATTTTTACATCATCACTTGCTCTCGACCTTACGACCCCCAATAATCCACCCAATCTAAGCTTGAATTTATCGTCGTTGCTCCATTTGATCAAACCAATATGTCTTCTTCATCCAAAACCAAGGCATCCATTTTAGCCACTAAACCCACTCAAAATCCATGGCCATCGAACAAATTATTGTGAAGCAAACTTCACCAAGCCCCTGTCAATATGTCACTTTATGATCTCATCCAAATCTCCCCATTCATGAGACAAGATCTCATCGACACTTTATAAAGCACATGCCTATCACTAGTGATGAGACTCAACCTTTCACGACCCTTGTCGAGAACTCATAGCCTTAGATGCCATTTATTTTGATGAATCTAAAATTCCCGATATCTCACCAAGACCATGACCTCCCACTTTTCATCACTTTTCACATGAACGATACTTTCATCCACCATTAAATGATAGACAATGGAGCCAACATCAACATCATATCATCCCATACCTTTGATCAAATCAATATTTTGAACTCCATCATCACCTAGTCACTCACCGTCCTTTGCGCTTTCAATGAAGTTGTCACGTTTACTTTGGGCCCAATTATCCTTCCCATCCGTGTCGGTCAAAAACCTCTTTATGAACTCTTCTAAATTTTTGAGGGGAGTTCTAGGATAATGTTTTACTTGTACATCCATGGATCTACGCTATGTATTGTTTCCATTCCAATATCCATCATTGTATCAAATATGAGCATGAGGGGAAAATCCTAACACTCCCACAATCCCTCCCTTCAAAGCATGTCACATGACTTAGCGACCAAATGACGTGTTTTTCCCTAAAAAGATTCATCTAAAGAATCTATAAGTGAATATGTTCCTGCATCTAAGCTCCCTAATAATGAATCTATTGATAATGTGATGCAACGCCTTTCACTGGGGGAGTATCACCTCCTCACTCGCAATGCCCTCCCAACACCTAATCGATTTGGTAGGCTAGACAACGAACATATGTATCAACTAAATATTGGGGATATCATTTCTTTTGGTCCACCTAAACTTCAAACACATCTCATCTATAGTGGCATCGATCGCCCTTCCTCTCACATCAATGATTAACCTCATGCTAAGCCATACACCAATGGATTTGATTTTTTCTATAATAAGTCCTTTGTGTACACTTGCCTCCATCTCTCGTGTATGGAAAGGATTTGGTATGGGGTGTCATGGGAAAGGAATGCACAATCTCATTATCGACCAATTTCATAAACCCGATGAGAATTTTACACTAGGTTTCAAGAAACAAACCACGACTCTCTCACAATTTCTTCATCCCCATCTCCCATGAATAAAACCCCTTGTCTAGTTCCTCTCCATCCAATGAACCTATGGATACAAATGATATTGTGTCCATATCTTCTAGTTTTTATTTTAAATCTCCGCGATCACTTTGGAACTAGTCACTTATCAATATGAATGCGAAAATAGGTCAATTTCTTGATATGGTAGAAGAATATTCCCCTACCATTAACATTCTTTAATGTGTTGATGATGATTCCATCCTTTCTTATATGGAGGTGGAGGATTCCTATCTTCATAAATCCTTACCTCCTAACACATCCACTCTTCTTAATGAATCCACCATCGATATCAACATTGGGACTCCATAAGAGCCCCGTATCCTCAAAGTGGGTCAATCCCTTGATCCTCAAGAGCTTGAGTATTTCACCACCTTCCTCTCTAAATATAGTCAAGCCTTTGCATGGTCTTATGTTGACATACCTGACCTCGATCCTTCTATCATCATCCATAATATTGTTACCATCCCCAACGCTAAGTTGGTTAAGTAGAAGCTTTGCCGCATGCATCCTCGTGTTGCCCTCTTTGTTAAAGAATAGTTGTAACACCTTCTCTCTGCCGATTTCATCATTCCTATTAATTATCCGCAATGGGTTTCCAACATCGTACCCATTTCCAAAGCCTCTAGAAATTTTTGTATTTGTATCGAATTTTTAGATTTAAATATCGTTTTCCCTAAAGATGACTTTCCCCTTCCTAACATTGATAAACTCATTGACCTCAATGCAGGAGATGCGATGTTTTATCTTATGGATGGTTTTTCGGATATAATCAGATCCTCATCATACCCAATGATCAACATAAGACTTCTTTCACCACTCCTTGGGAACCTTTTGTTATCGTGTCATGCCCTTCGGCTTAAAAATGTGGGGTCACCTATCAACATGTCATGACTTACATCTTCCATGATCTTATCGATAAAACTTTAGAGGACTATGTCGATGGCCTCTTGGGTAAATCCAAACATCGGAGGGATCATCTTTCTATCCTTGAAATCCTCTTCGCGTATCTTATCCAATTATTCCTTCGCTTTGCATCCAACTAAGTGTGTTTTTGGAGTTATATATGGAAAAATCCTTGTATTCATCGTTTCTATTAGGGGTATTGAAGTTAACCCCTCCAAAATAAAATTTATCCTTGACATACCTCATTTGAATCTAAAGAAACTTCATAGTCTTTAAGGATGACACTAATCGATCTCGCTTCATCTCGTAACTCTCGACCATTGTCGACCTTTTCACAATCTTCTTTGCAAGGCCATCGACTTTGATTAGGATAAAACTTAACAAAATGCCTTTGATGATCTCAAGTAGTATCTTCTATACTCGTATGTGTTCACACCTCTCGTGTGAGGGGGATTTTATATATTTACATCTCTACCATGGATTACACTTTGGGTGCCATGTTGGCACACTGCGATGAGTAGGGAGGGAACAAGTTGTCTATTACATCAGTCACACCCTTCACAAGTATGATACTCACTACACTAAATCGGAAAAGATGTGTTGTGCTCTCTTCTTCGCCACCTCCAAAATTTGTCATTATATTCTTAATCAAAAACCTATGTCATCACCAACTTCCATCCTCTCAAAACCATGTATTCTAAGTCATACCATAATGATTGTATCACTTGATGGCTCATGCTCATGACCAAGTTTGACCTAGAGTTCATCTCTCAAAAATTAATTAAGGTCCAATCCATCACCGATTAGCTAGTCAAAGACCTTATGGTGAGAATCATCTTCCTCACGACTAATTTCTGACAAGTCTATCTTCACCATTGATCATGAATTTTCTCCCCTCCGGATGACACTTTTCTTTGACGGATCTAAGTGTTGGAAAGGGTGAGGCACCGATGTTATCATCCGTGCTCCTAGCGATACTCCTATCCCCATTGTATATAAACTCAATTTCGAATGTACTAACAATATGACTAAGTATGAAGCCCTCATCATGGGTCTTAAAACCACTATCACGCTTAGTGTCTAAATCCTCGATATCTATGGTGTCTCTCAACTCATCATCAATCAATTTAAAGGAACTTATCAATGAAAAAATGAAGTCCTTAAAAATACAAGGGCATTGTTGAATTTCTTCTAGAGGGTTTCAATTTCTACACCATCTAAATCATCCCTCATTCATCTAATCATTTTGCAGATGTTATGACATCCCTCACATCTCCCAACCCATGGGAAAATGAATAATCTAAACTCTCCATTGGTTTTCATCGCCTCTATTGACCATCCCATGTTCATGAGCTTCCTCATGTCAATCATGTTAATGCTAACAAATCGGATCACCAAGTATTCTAAAATATTTGACTATCTCTGTCTCAATCCAAAGTTCCCTCCGACCTATCTAAAAATGGTAGGAGGTAGTTTCTTCAACTCACCAACCATTGTGTCATCCTTGGAGGCATCCTCTACAAAGGTGGGTTTGATGGTATTCTACTATGTTTCCTTAAGTCCCACGAGTCTATCCACGCCATCTCGTAAGTACATGATGGTGTATGTGGTGGTCACTTTAGCGGTTTGGTCATTTTTAAGTGCGTTCTTTGGATGGGTTATTATTGACCCACTCTCCATCAATACTTTGTTATGATTACGTTAAAAATTGCGTCAAATTCCAAAAACACTCCAATCACATCCACATCCCTAGTTAGGCCCTATAACCGCTAAAGATATTTGGCCTTTCTCACGGGGCACCTCGACCTCATTGGTCTCATCAATCCACGCTCTTCTCAACTCCATCATTATATCATCACTTTAATCGAATACTTCACCAAATGGTTGTAAGAAATTCCACTCACATCCACCAAAGATAATAAAATTGTTGACTTCATCTATCAACACATCATCTCGCCACTTCGACATTCCTCATAAAATCATCACGAGACAAAATAAATTCCTTTAAAATTAAATATCTTAAGAATCTTTGTGACTCTTTCAATATCAATCTTAGCTTCTCATCTTCTTACTATCCTCAAGCTAACATCCAAACCGAAGCCACTAACAAAACTCTTCACAATATCCTTGCCAAAACTATTGATTAGGCGGTAAAAATTGGAATCTTCACATCCCCTTTGATTTTTGGGCCTATCGGACTAATATCCAAACGTCTACAAGTGTTACTCCTTTCTCCCTCATCTATGGATCTGAGGTTTTTTTCCTCTTAAAGTCCAAATCACATACTTGCAAATTTGTCTTTGTGAATTTGTCTCTAAAAGGACTATCATCAAGATCATCTATCATAACTTGAATTTTTAGATGAACGTTGCTTACTCGATCTTCAACATTATCATGTTTATCAAGAGTGCATTAAAAATGCTTCCAAAAACATCTAAAGGAACATAACTTTAATATGGGTGATCTAGTCTTAAAAGCAAATCGAATGTCACTACTCTAGAAAGGATCCAAGGTGAAAAGTTTTCTCCCAACTGGATTGGAACATACATTATATAGAAGTATGGGTATAGATCCTATCCTTTATCCTCTCTCGATGGTAAACTAGAAACATAACCTTTTAACACCTTGCACTTACGACGCTTCTACTATTAACATACCTACCAACATAGTCTTAGTCATATCAAAGATCGTATCTCCCTCATTAGCCTTTTCATTTCTCCAAGTAATGATTTGGAATTATGTGGTCTACCATCACTTTCTTATCTACAACCTTGAATACAGGTACCATGACTTTTCTCATAGCATATTCCTCATTGGACAAGTTCCTCTTTCTAGTTGGGAACCCCACAATCATTACATCCGTCACCTTCTTATCTACATCTTTGAAACGTGCTAAGGGTCCACAAGTGTCTCATGTACATCTTAGCATCCCCTATGCAAAGTGGTCTACTTGGCTATCCCCAAATTTATCCTAAATTCAAAACCCTAGATGCTCATATCAAAAGCTATCATATCTAAAAGTAGACTTCTCCTCGAAGGATATTTGTTCATATAAATAAAAAATTGTCAAAAGTATAGACGATCCTCGAAGGACAACTACAATGCATATCTTATTTTTCCATCTAAAATTCAACATCAAAAGAAAAATATAAATGTATACCACTCCCTCAAAGGATGGCTACTTTCCTATATCATGGCAGTGAAAGCTTCCCGCATTGATCATCCTTCCAAATCTAAAAATGTTGGAAGAAAAATGCGAAGGGGCGTGAATCAGTCATATAAATTTTTTTATTTCATTTACCATTGTTGCAGCGTCCATCAAACATCCATATAACTATATACATTCCACATTAGCATATTAAGTGTGCATCATACATTCAAGTGAACATGAAACATGAGAGAGAACACAAACACAAGATGTAAGTTGATCTATAAACTCTTCAACTTTGGAATTATCCATAGAATCAAAATTTTACGTTGTTGTTCTACTTTCTATTAGAAAATGACAAAGATATCTAGTGAATGAATTATGCTTATGCTTAGAATCCACAATTGCAGGAAAGGAAAGAATTTAAGCTCATAACACCAACAAAATTTATCCTGGAAACCTCCTAAGGAGGAAAAACCAGTTGGGAAGGGAAATTTCTCTTTCTTCACACTTTTATTGGTCAATTTCAAATAACAAGTATAAAATTTACAATAAGTAAGAAACATAAGTAGATAATATCTCACACTTCCTCCCAAATACTTGCTTGCTCTATCTCAACACTCCTTTCTTCTACAAAACCACAATTCCAAAGCACTAATAACTTCTTGCTCACTTGCTTTCATGCTCTAATGATCTTATTCTCTTATACAAACATGTATTTATAGCCTTTCTCATGTCCTCCCCTGCACCGGAGAATGGGAAAGGTTATGGAGGAGAAGAGACACGAAAAAATTCTAAATTCGGGTTGTTCATTTCATTTTTTTTGTCCCAAAAGAGCTAGGACTCGCCACCCAATGCAGTGACGGTCCCTGAATCGCTGCCCTAGTTGGGTAGTGGTTATGTAACGCCACTCTGCATAGAGCAACGGTCATGTTACTAAAAAGACAGAACCTTCGTGTATCATTTTTCCTTCTACGTGTTGACTATTTTTATGAAGTAGATTCATTTTGGATCCCTATGGATCATAAGTGGGAAACCTTGAAGGGGAAGAAAACCCATAGATAATTTTTTTGATATTACACAAATCAAATAATCAAGTGAATATTACACATCACAAGAGATTTTTATAAGGAATAAACTTCTTAATTCCTTATAAAATCTCAATTTTGATATATAAATGGAAATATATCTAAACTAGGATCACAAAACAACTTTAATTAAGTCTTAACTCTACATGTAGCTCTGAAATTTCATTTTTACCACGAGTGCTCCAAACTTCCCCAAAACTAGTCTTCATAAATAGGGCACACTTTTCCATTTAGGACCTCAACCATGATATTAAAATATCATGTAAATCTAGAAAAACTCCTAGGGATAAAAATAATTTCAATTTATTCATCACCTTCTTTGGAGAACTTTTCCTCAAACTAAACATCTTCAGAAACAAACATTTTCAAGTGGGGCCCACATACAATCACAATATCTATCTTACCTTTATGTAAATATAGATGAGTCCTTTACAACATAAAATCATTAAATTTACAAAAACAATCAATTAAATATTAGTAAACTCTATTTTCTCCAAGTCACTTTGAGCTAGGGTTTAGCTAGGGTTTCAAAGCAACTTATCTTCTTAACGATCATTCATAAAAACATGACAATCAAACCACCTCATTATTTTTATAAAAATTCTTAGTTCCATGGAAAAATATACCCAAAAAATATGGATCCCATTCAAAGCACACAATTCATGGCAAGCATCGGAAGGTCAACATTTACCTCAAAACACACGCTAAAAGCCTGTTTTGCCAAAACCGACATATCTTGCAATTATTTCAGCACTTTGACCTAAAAATTGTCATGAATCATCATGATAACATTCTATAACTTCTTGTACTCACCATATATCTCAAATAGATATGAAATTATTAAATAAATCTCACTTACCCTGTGTTATCTTGCGGGTTCTCCACTTGCTTGCTTCCCAAGGACCTCATACATGTACTATACCTTTGATAACTGACCTGAAACTCACCATACTTCTACCTTGATCCAAAAATACTAATCAGCCCTAAATCACATGTATCCATACCATTCTGCATGCTCTACGACTAGAAATAGGCCTAAAATGACCCATCTCAACCATGAAAAACCATGAACTCGACCAAGATGACCTCATAAAGACACATGGACAATCTTGACACAAAATTACAAACATAATAGTCCTCATTCCAACCTTCAAAATACTTAGGAAGACTCAAATTATGACTATGCAAGCTAACCATGCTCTAGATAAACATATAACTCACCAAACTTGGACACTACTAATTAACCTTCATGTTTGACCATTTACTAACACCTCATGGAGACTCATATGACATCATGACACCCTTTTCCATCAATGTACTTGACATCAATGAAAAATCTAACACACAATGGCAAAAATCTCCCCCTTTGTCATTAATGACAACCACCTTTAGAAACATTGATGGTAACCAATAAGACCAAACAATCCAACATGACCTCATTTCCATGTTTCGATGCTTCTCTCCCATTTTATATCTATGGAAAATGACAACATAGGATGACAAATATGCATAAGACAACTTACTCTCTTGAACAGCTCCCCCTTGACTGTACTTGCACTTTTATGACCTCAACAACAAAATATGATGATCTAATGGACCTGATATGATCATTCACATAGCTCCCCACGAGTTAATATCCTCCTATTTGTCTTCATACATGTGCTACATCTCCATATAGGTCTTAATCATATAATAAATAATAGAATCTGCCTCTAAATGCTTGCAAAAACCTCTTTTAGGACTGTTTTCCTAAACCACATCTTCGATACAACAATGTCTAACTCCTCAAGGCAATAGAATCAAACATAGTACATGAAAACCTATCTTAGCACTTCACTGACCATGTACCATCAAACTCTACCTAATAATGAAAAAATTAGGATACATACCTTTCTCCTGTGCCACAAGGATAGATCAACAAGAGTGTCTCAGCCATGAATCAACATTTAAGTATCTTTTGGCCTTCTTTTCTTATTATCAAAGTTGGTCAACTCATAACTTACTCCCCTTGGAGCATACCTACTAACCATGACTAATTCTCGCTATACATGCCTTCTTAGCACCTTGAAAACTTGATCCATGATTAAAATAGGTCCCCCTGCCTTGATAGGCCATAAAAGATCATATTCAACATGAAATAAATCCTTATTGCTCCCCCTGAGAACATACCATCATATACTAGCTATCTATGTAAACATAAGTGATCATACCTCATTCAAATGTCATGGAAAGGATCTCATCCATGTTTCATTGTAACTCGTTGATTGAGTTTTATGACAAGCTCCCTTTAAAAATATACTTGCTTATAATCAATAAAAATACCAATAAGACCTCTCTAGATACCCTATACAATTGATGGAAGAACAAAATCATCTTCCCTTTCCTCTAGAAGATTTCACATACATGTATTCATCATAGTCATACCTCTGCAACACTTTGTAGCAATTTCATAGTAAAAACGTAGGAAAACTACAACAAAAGAGTAAGAGTGCCTTGTCAAATAGTCATACCTACCCTTGTGCCATTTTTCTAACTTCTTAAATTGGTGGAAGAGAGACATATCAACATACCTACCCTTGTGCCATTTTTCTAACTTCTTAAATTGGTGGAAGAGAGACATATCAACTCCCCTCATCATGTGCAATCAAGTGAAGCATCTTTAAACCATTGCTTGAAGCTTCCATACAAATGAAATCATTTTTCTTATTCAAGATACCATTGCAGACAAAAATTATTTATGCACCGGCCTACCATATGATTTAATCATTGAGAGATTCACATTTTATCTTCACAAATCATGATTGAGTTTTACATCCCTTCAAACTTCCTCCAAGATGTAAAAACACACCAGATGGACTTTATTCACGGATCAAGGTTGAGACACATAATCTAAAACCATTCCAAACATAGTCATACCTGAAAGTAATAACATACCCTACTTCTAATCAAGTAATCACTTAGGATGACTGACTTACACACCATAAATCCAACATCCTTTCTTGCTACTTTCACGTTTTATCAAGCATTATAGAACCAGGTAACCTCTTTATCTTGCATTTAATTTCTTCAACCATAAAATCATATCAATCTTTTCATGCTTCTCTTAAACTCTTCCACGTGACATACCTCTTTGGTACTCCACAAGTCTAAATATGCTAAATGCCCTTTCATGCTTCTTCTCGGATGTATTAATACTCTAAGAACATAATGACCATGTCTCAAATAATTACTTTTATAATTGACAATGAAAAATACCCTAGGACAGATCATGAATGCAAATATGACACTATTTTAAACCAAAATACAAACTCCTTTGATGGATCATCACACTTAGGGACCTCATGGACTCATAATATGAATCATTTATAGCTTTAAACACATTTTTCATCTCATATATTGCAAGCTCGGACCATAATATCACAATCTTAATCAGATCCTTCTTCACAATTTTGACAAGACATAATTAGACCATATGCAACATCAACTAGAATACTCGGACCAGTTGCACACTTATCTCATACATTTTTACTACCAAAATATAGACTTCTAGGGACTAATCATTGGTGGACATTTTAACGATGATAGCATATAATTTTTATGACACATATCCAGGACAACCCTTTATCACATATGATAATATGACAACCTATTACAAATTAGGGATAAAATGCAGACCATACGAGAGACATCTTGTATCATGATGATACATTCACAAGATTTGACATTTTTCAAGGAATTTAATACACTAAAAAAATTATATTACTTTTATTTTCATAATAAATCTCTTAGCATATAACTCCTTCATACTCATGGACATAACTTATGCCACTCATACTACACCATCACGAGAGGTAAACATCTTTTGACAAACTTGACTAAGACCATAAACCAATAGACAAATTTACATACCTTCACATGATTTAATCACATAGGATGATAAATCTATGAACCCTAATGGAGGCACCCATGACATTTGCATTCACCTAGAAAGTTAGAACATTCATGTCCACATGTGACATAATACCAAGATCCTTTAACAAATTTCTTAGCTTTTGTACCTTTTCTTTTATGTTATTCTCCTTGAGGTCTTCTTGAGAATATAAAAATCTTAAGGTTCAAGAATTGCAAAAAGAATTTTGTGAGAAATAGGATCATCATGACTAGAGAAGGAAACTTTAGGATAATTTTTTTTCCTTTCTTAACATGATAGGATTTGACCTCTTCTTTCCTTTTATATGTGCTTGTCTTTACTCTACATATCTTGCAATGTGGCCAAACTTCTTAGATTTGAAACTAGCTAAATATCTCTTACCTCTAGAAGCATCATATCTTTTTTTTAGAACCCTATTAAACAATATATAGCTATATGTCCAATATTATTACAACTATAACAACCAACCCCATGTTTATTTTTATTCCTCCAAATCGACTAAGAGACTCTTGATGAAAAAACTTGGCAATATGACCCTTCTTATGGAAATTATAGCATGTAATATCTCCTGACTAATATGAATGATCATGTCAACCATTGCTCCATGGAAATTCATTCTTAACAGACCTTCTATAGTCCCTAGCTTTATGACCAAAAGTATTGCAAGAGTAACAAACACCATTGAACTTACTTGTAAAATTCATTGCATTGGGATGTCGATAACCTTCTTGATAACTTTGACATCCTTCATATCTTTAACACCATTATTAGGTCCAAATTTTTCATCCTCATGTTTCTCTATATGATCTTCTTTGTTTGTCTTTTGTTGCTATTTGATTATCCAACATATCATTTAGGTATTCTTGAAATTTTCTCCAACTTCTCACGGTCTTCAAACTACCTTGTACTACTCCAATTCTGATTTTAAGGATCTTAACTCATATTAATACCTGCTGCAATCTTCTTCTTTGAGATTTAGGGTTTTAGACACCTTCTCCATTTATGAATCCAAAACATGAATGGATTGACCATGCTCATCTTCCAAGCAACTCACTTGTTCTTGTAAATTCTGAATAATTAATTCTACAACTTTATACTTCTTTTTTAGGGCTGCTTCAACATCTCGATGGTTTACCCATTGCTTGTGCTCCAAGAGGATCTCCTTCAAGTTGTCAAAATTGCTTCACAAGGACCCGATCTCGATACCAATTATTAAAATATAAATGGACCGAGAGGGGGTGAATCATTCCTAAATTTTTTTACTTCATTTACCATTTTTGCAACATCCATCAAACATCCATTTAACCATATACATTCCACATTAGCTTATTAAGTGTGCATCATACATTCAAATGAACATGAAACATGAGAGAGAACACATAAACACAAGATGTAAGTGGGAAACCATCAAGGGGAAGAAAAAAATTGAAAACTTTGTTGATATTACACACAACAAATAATCAAGTGAATATTAAACATCACAAGATATTTCTTTAGTGAGACACCAACCCCGTAAGAAGCACCAACACCTAAACCCTTGTTGATATTAATCACAACAAGAGACTCCTAATGAATGTGACTCATTGTAAGATATTTTAGAGAAGCATTATCATTGAAAATATGTTGATAGCACAGCTGATTGTGATCCCAAAATTCAGCTCCAAATTCCTTCAAACCATCATTCAAACACACCTTCTTCAACTCGCTCTCTCTTGGTATTTCATGGACTGATTTTCCTTCAAACCCTTGCAAACATGCTATGTAATATTCTTCATAAATTTTCACACATATTCAGGTCCCTCTTGATTCAATTGAACCACTTTTTCTTCCTCACCTAGGTTACATTTTCCCTCCTAGCTCAAGTAGTTCAAATTTGAACTCAAATATTCACTTTATATGCATCCCATCTCAAAAACATAAATTAGATCGATACTTAATCATTAGATTGATCATTATGACTAAAAATATTAAAAACATTCAAAAAACATTCATAATGGAACCATATAGGTCGGACATGCTCAAACACACTAAGCAAGCTCAAAACAACTAAAACCCCATCACCCGAATGACTAAAAACACAAAACTCATCACCATGATTATTCAGGCTCCCAAATTAATCACAAATTTTGAATATGACATAAAAAAACCATATATGGTCATAAATTATCTTGAACTAATAAAATTCTGACAACTCTCTCAAGAAGGCTCATATCCTTCTCAAAATAGTTGTTTCTGAACCCGATCTTCACCTTTGGGCATGAAGGTCACACCAAAACACATCAACTATGGAATGTAGAAACTCATTGGAAATACCATAACCCGTATAATGCATCCATGCTTGCTAAAGCTCATGAAACATCCATTCATGCAAACCACAAAAATTTCCTCTTTACCAAATTGAGTTGCCCAAAAAGTAGTTTTAGGAACTCAATTGGTTTTCACCCTTTCAGTAAATTTCAATACATAAAAATTCCTTAAATAAGAAAAATTTCATCCCTATTCAATATAAAATTGATATAAAGAATCAACCAATTAAAAACATGCACCATCTTTCACCCGAGAAATTACGTTACGAAAAACAACTAACCTTCTTCTTCACAAATTGAGTTGGATGACCTATAAAACATCATCATAATGAAATAAAACATACTTCATTGGAAATATATGTAAATCCTATTTTCTTGAACACCTTACATTTCTTTCCAACTCTAAGTGAAGGCCTTCAACTAGGTCCATCTCTGAAACTACTCCTTTAGGCTTCTAGGACTCAAGAACTAGTCTTGAGCTCAACTAACTTCATCACCACCAAAATCAATTCAAATATTAAAAAAATAATATAAACCATTAGACATGTTTTCTAATCACTCATAAACCTTCAATAAGCATGAATAACTCATAACTATCACCTTACCTCATGAAGCAACTCAACACCATACTTAATTGGGAATCTTCTAGATTTGAACCTCAAAGAATAGGTCATAACTTATTCATTCCTTATAAAAATATAAATTTTGATATATAAATGGAAATATATCTAAATCATTATCACAAAAAAACTTGAATCAAGTCTTAACTTCACCTGTAGCTCCTAAAATTTAATTTTTACCACAGTCGCTCTAAACTCGCCCTAAAAACCAGTCTTCATAAATAGGACACACTTTTCCATTTAGGATCTCAACAAATATATTAAAATATCATGTACATCTATAAAAACTTCCAGGATAAAAATAATGTCAATTTATTCATCACCTTCTTTAAATAAATTTTCCTCAAAATGAACATCTTCGAAACAATCATTTTCAAGTGGGGCCCACATACATTCAAAATCTCTATCTTAGCTTTTTGAAATATGGAGGAGTCCTATACAGCCTCAAATTATCAAATTTAAAAAAAAATCAAGACATGATTAGTATACTCCATTTTCTCTAAGTCGCTTTGAGCTAGGGTTTAATTAGGGTTTCAAAGCAATTTTTTTCTTAACCATCATTCATAAAAACCCAACGATCAAAACATCATTATTTTTGATAAAAATTCTTAGGTACATGGAAAAACATACCTCAAAAATATTTGGGTCCCATGCAAAACACACAATTCATAGCGAGCATCATAAGGTCGACTTTTACCTCAAAAACACACTCTAGAAAATTCGGTTTGCCAAACCCGACATATCTTTCAATTCCCTTAGCAATTTGACTTGAAACGTGTCATGAAACATAATTAAAACATCCTATATCTATTCATACTAATCATATAGATCAAATAGGTATGAAACTCTCTAACCAATCTCACTTACATATGTTATCTTGTATGTTCTCCACCAATTTACTTCCGAAGGACCTCATAAATGCACTATACCTCTTAGAACTGACTGAAACACACCATACATGTCATATACACTACCAAAATGTTTCTACCATGCTCCAAAATACTGAACATTCCCAACTCACAAGCCTACATACCATTCTACATGCTCTAGGACTAGGAATAGGCCTAGAATGATCTGACTCAACCATGACAAACCATGAATTGGCCAAGATGACCTCATAAAGACACATGGAAACTCTTGACACAAAATTATAAACATGATGTAACTCATACCAAAATTCAAAATACTTGGGAGGACTCAAATTATGACTAAGCAAGATAAACCATGTTCGAGATCAACATAGAACTCACCAAACTTGGACACTACTAATCAACCTTTTGTTTGACCATTGAATAACACCTCATGGAGATTGATATGACATCATGAAACTAGTTTCCATAAATGGAATTGACATAAAAGACAATAATAACCCACAATGTCCAACAAAAGCACAAGAAAAATAAAAAGTAAGCACCCCTGAAAGCTTCCTGCATCAATCAACTTTCCCATCTACAACAAACTTCCCGCATTGATCAGTTTGCACCATAATTCTTAGAGATGGGGCATAGACCTAGGACTACCACCCAAGGAGAACCCATATTCTCTATATAATCTCCATATTAACCCCTTTGTCATGTCTATAGTGGGTCTATAAGTACACCTTCCATCTTGCCCTTAGGGTCTAAAATGTGACTAACTCGTCGTTAATTATATGTTAACACTTGTCATTGGTCGGAAGTGCATTACTTTGTTTGTGTTCCTTTTCACGCTTTACCTCAAATCTATTCTAAAAGCATCTATCCTATGTGTGATCCTTCCTATGATGGAGTGTCCTTCCTATATTTTGGTCGTCCTCATAAGGTCACGTTTTATCTATCACATCTGATCCAATCCAATCACACCATCTTATCTCATCTCATCTAATTTATTATCTCATCAATATCTTATCTCATCTCATCCAATCTATCTCATCCAACATTTTATCTCATCTCAGCCAATCCTTTTATCTCTTCCAATTTAGGCTTGTGTCACCCATAACACATTTATGTTTTCCTTACGTGGATCATCTTTCTATCCTCTCCTATCATCTTATATAGAATTGCATCCTTGATCACATCTCAAGCCCACCATTCGTGGCCATATCTCGTGTTCCCTTTTGGGATACCATCTCTCATCTCAAATCCCACACCTTGTGGTTATCTTTGTGTTCCCTCTCGGGGCACCATACCTCATATTAAGCCCACCATTATGGCCGCTTTTCCATTTTCCATCCCATCATAATGCATATTTGATTGATTACTCATGTATGCAATATAGTGCATCCACTTTTACCCCATCATTCCATCAACACCATTTTCTTGACCATCCTCGCATTTATTTGTGCATGTTTTTGATGTCTCAGTATTTGACCCGGTGGTCCCATGACTTGTGAATCCATATGATTGGAAACATGTTGGAATCTCTCCATATTTCAATGATTTTTTCCTACTCACAAGTTAATAGGACATTTCCGTCATCTCCGTTGAGGCCGTACTTTGTTCCCTACCGAAGTGATTCCAAAATCACTTCCATATTTTTATTTTTTCATTTTTTATCTTTATCCATCTCCACTTAGGGAATATTCTTTCATCTTCTTTATTTTCTCATCCTTTCCAATATTTATCCCTTCACCTATTTCTTTCAACCTAGTGATCGATTCGTCTTCATATCATCGATCCACGCTTTGAGGGGAGCACCTCAACCATCATCTTTCATCACTTCTCATTTTTTCTCATGGCTTTCTCAACACAAACCTCTCAACAAAAAGGGAAAATATAGACACAAATTTTATCATCCCATGTCCCTCATCCCACGTCTGCTCCCCTTTTATCATCATTCCTCACATACATACCTCTCTTCTCATTTAAATCCCCTTTCCCTCCTAAATTTCATTTATCCCTCTAATTGTTATTTTTATACCTTAATCCCATCCTAATCATATCATTAATTTGTCTTCCCTAAACATCCTAATCATCCTTAATTATCCCTAAATATATTCATTAATCCTTTTTATCCCCTATAAGCACCCTATTTACCATCCCTAAGTTCTTATCTCCCCATATTTAATAAACTCTTATCCCCAACTACCTTTTATCTTCCCAAGACACCCTAATCCGTATTTATGACTGAAACCCTAATCATGCCTCATAAGGGATCATTGTATCAAGTTGATCAATCCTTCACCGCCAAAATCAATGGACCTCAAGGCGGTCCATCTGAGACCCTATAAATACACCCATCCCCATCTCTTGAGGATGCAATTTATGGAACTTTGGGCTTTCTCGCATTTTGGCTTCATTTCTTACTCTTCTTTGCAATTGCTATCACCACCTTGGAGCTATTTTGGAGATCTTGTGCATCATATTTGAAGAATTAAGTTCCTCTTGTTTCTTGAGTCCCCATTTCCATATCATCACCATTGTGCATCTGCCTTAAATGTTTATCACCATCTCGGAGCTCGCCCCTGCATAATTTATCATCAATATTTCTCTACGCTTCATATTTTCCATCCATTTTCATCCATTAAACCCTAGATACATTCTCTTTTGCCATCGATTCACCCCGGTTTTCATCAATCCCGATCCACATATATTTTATTTTTGTCACTCATTACGTCATTGCTATCTGTTTTATGATCCCATAGCCCCTCGAGATACACCAATCTTGTCATTACGCACATGTGTTGCTTCATATCTCATTTGCATCACACCCATTTATCGTCAATGTGCCCTAGTCTTTTTCGACTTTGATCAACAATTATCATTTTCTCATCGATTTATGAATTTTCTCGCATCCTTTATGTTTAACCTTCTACATTACCTTAGCATCGTCGCAACATCTTCATCACTCTTGGATTAGTTTCAAATTCATTCAAATTTGCATTTTTAGTTGATGTTTGAATTATCCTGCTATGGTCACCGCTCGATTGTTTCCATAAGCCTTGGTTCACCATTGACCCACTCAAATTTAGTTAAATATCATTTATTTTTATCGATCTACATTCTATCTTATCTAACTCATCTCATCTTTTATGTTTCAAGTTCAAATTTTGCTGCATATTAGCATTTACCCATCGTCCTATTTATCTTTTATAAAAAGTGGGTTGACATCCATCCTATGAAGTTTTCACTTCTCGGGAGCATCATTTTTGGGAAACTCACAATCCTATCTACTAATCCATTTATGCGAGATAATGAAGCTCGACATGAGGAGGATATTTTGCACCCGTATCCATCATCATATCATCTAGAGGTATCCTTAAATCCTCTCATTATTAGATTTTATTATTTTATTTGTTACCATTTCACTAATTTGAAATAGGAATGAGAAAATTAAACCAACATTAAGTTTCATTTTTCTCATTTACATGCTAACCCTTTTTGAATATATTGACATAACTTGTGTTTCTAAGCATGTTTTGTTGAGTTTGCATGTGTTGAGTCTTCCTTATAGGTATAAAGGAGGTGAAGTGCTGTCAAAATTGGATCTTGATGAGAAAATTCAAGCTTTCTCCATGTTTTCATTTTTAGAGCTTCATTTTTCATCATTTTACATGCTAGTTTTGTCAATTTGTTGAAAATCTTAAGTTTTTGAGCATGTATGTTAGTGTTTGATAGTTTTGAGTCTTCTTTAAATATGTATATATCAAAATGAGATCTTGATGAGAAAAATTCAAGCTTTCTCCATGTTTTCATTTTTAGAGCTTCATTTTTCATCATTTTACATGCTAGTTTTGTCAATTTGTTGAAAATATTAAGTTTTTGAGCATGTATGTTAATGTTTGATAGTGTTGAGTCTTCTTTGCACATATTAAGGAGATGGGTTACTGTCAAAATTGAATCTTGGTGGGAAAAATTAATCTTTTTGCAGATTTTGTGACATTTGTTTTGACATTGTTTTAGTATAGATTAAGTGCATACTAGTGAGCATAAGAGCATATGTGTAACCTATCTTTTGGAGGTCATAAAGTTTACTCCAAAATCGAAAGGAATCCATATTTTTGTGAAGGAAAGGTTTTAAGGTGAACTATGCAATGAACACATACAAAAAATGCAAGGTTTCCTTTCTTATAAATCGGTCATTTTCTTTGCATGTTAGATTCATTTTAATTTTATCAATGCCAAGTATGCTCTTCTCTTGTGCTTTCTAGCGACCTTGAGAATAAAAATTGGATATGCTTATGGATATTATTCTAAAATATTTGTTTAGAAATGGTGTTAGAAATTTAAATATTGCTTAGAAATATCCATTTTTTTATAAATTCATCGAGACCGTGTATGCTCTTCTCTTGCACTTCTGAGTGATCTTGAGAATAAAAAACGGAAATGATTTTGGATGATTTTATAACATTTTTATTATCATTTGGAAATATGGATAACACTTGATATTTTGATAGTTCGCATAAAAAAAAGAATCATTTGAGTTGTTATTTAAAAATTAGTTTTTAACACTTAAATGCTTTGATTATGTTTGTTTTTCCATTTGTTTAAGTTGGATCAAACATCGTGTATGCTTTTGTCTTGCACTTTCGAGTGATCTTGAGAATAATAAGATACCTTGATCTTGATTCTAATATTTTGGTTTACTTGGAAAATAATCATCATTTAAATTATTCAAAAATTCATTTTTTCAATAGTATTGGATGATTATTGATTAAAGTTTTCCTTTTCTATTTAGTTGGATCAAGCGTCACGTATGCTCTTCTCTTGCACTTTCAAGTGATCTTGAGAATAAGAAAAACCCCGATCCTCTTTTTAACATTGTGGTTTGGTATGGAAAACTACTAATCTTTTGAATACAGGACCTTTTCACTTGTTAAAGAATAAAATCGAAACATTCTTGATACATTGTGTGCATGTTGCCAAACGTGTGTAAAGCCACATTTTAAATCAAAGATAAAAATTGCCATTCATTCACATTATATTTGTAGGTTCGGATAGGGGTTAAAACCCTTCTATTTTAAACTATGGGAAGTATCTTGGCTTAATCCATAAAACTCATTATGAGGATTACCATGGGAACCCCAAAGTAGTCAACACATTGAGGAGCCGGTTGACAAAATATGAAGTGTCCCATCACCTAATTGACTAAAAAAACTCATGAGGAGTGCTAAATGTTGTTCATATGATGCCTCATTTAATAATTTGATTTTGGGGTAATGGTCCTTTGTCTAGAATTTATTCTAAAAGGCGCACCTCTCTTAGACAAGCTATTGGCAAGTGTTGAGAACAAAATCCTAGGGAGTCATTTGGCATTGAGAAAAAATTTACCATTATCCAAATCGAGAGTTTTAAAGAGCCATTACAAAGAAAAACTTCTTTAGATTTATTAACTTTTTTTTAACAAGGCGATAGTTCATTGAAGTTATATCATGTAGCTTTCATTGTGAATCTTACAACATAAAACTTTTTCTAGTTTCTACCTTGTTATCAAACAAGGTGAAACTCTGCCAAAGTTACGTCGTGTATTTTTCATCACCAATCATAAATTCCCTTGCTATTTTTGGCATTATTGGTCAAAAGAAAGCAACTCAAAGTGCTGCCAAAATTGTGTCCACCACTTTTGCACCCACTTAAATCTGTTTTTCCTTAAAAACTTGATTTAAGTGTTGAAAGTGTGTTGGTATGTATTCAAATTTTGGTAGTTTTTCTTAAAACCAACATTGAGACATCTCACTTGTAGAAATATCTCACCTCTACCTCACTTTATGTCATTACTGCTGCCTACATTATATCAATCCTTTTTGATACTTACATCTTGTTTTCTTAAACTTGCTTTAAGTGTCCAAATTGTATTTTTACAATGTTTGCATTGTATCGACCCATTGTTATACTTAAAAATTCTTTCTTTCAAACTTAGGTTGAGTGTTGAAAGTATGTTGTTATGTTACTTGCTTTTTCCAATCCCTTTTTAATACTTACATCTTGTTATCTTAAACTTGATGTATGTATTGAAATTATATTTTACACTTTATTCACATTTGTATCAACCATTTTCGAGACTTAAAGCTTGTTTGTATTAAACTTGATTTAAGTGCATAATTTGTTTTGTTACCTGTACAAATCATATCAACTCTCATTTAATACTTAAATCTTGTTTTCTCAAAACTCAATTTAAGTGTTGAAATTGTGTTGTCGCACTTCTAATTAACCATTTTGACTATTCACACTTGCAACTTGTTTTCCAAACCTTACTGAATTATCAAAATTGTGTCATCACGATGTCTCTTTTCCTTATATTCCCTTTAGAAAATCACACAAACACCCCCATATTTGCAAAGTGTCTAGTTGGTCATCGTTATGCTATCCAAATTGAGATGGAACTTTCATCCAAGGAGTTCAATCAAACAATATACATCTAGGCATTTGGTCCCAACAATGCCAACCATGACTAACTATGACATGGTTCCTCACACTTACGAAAAAAATGGAACCTAGGTTTTGGAATTCACATCAAGTGATTCCCATCATGACTAAACCTCGATTGGTTCTTCACACTAAGGAACTCATGTTATCTTCCACTTCCCCACAACCTAGGTCTAGGCATTCACATCAAACGATGCCCATCATGACTAAACCTCGATTGGTTCTTCACACTAGGGAACTGTTATATTATCCACTTCCCCACCTTCATCTTCTAATCTGCGGTATGATTCAGATTCTTCTATTCCATGGTATGATTATGATGTTTCTAATTCGTGGTATAATTTTTTATTCTCCTAATAATTTGTATTCTTATGCTCCTCTTCATTAATCTCATTATTCGATCATTCTCATCAGTCCTATTCTCTTGATTATTATAATCCATGTTATTCTTATTATTCTTCTCAATCTCTGAGCCTCATCCAATAAAATTTCTTCCAAAGAATAACCATCGCCTAAACTACATTTTCCTCCTCTAAGGATTTACTGTCACCGTAAATTATTCCAATCGTTCATCTATTTTGAATCATGAGTCGCAATCCTCCCTTTCTCCACAAGACGCACTTTATCACCACCTCAATGACTTATTCTTCCTTTGAAGATCTGTGCAACTCAAAATTCCTCTAATCAATCATCCAAGTCGACCCCTACGTCGCAATCCATTGAATTTATACATGATCCTCTTTGTCTACCTACACTATACCATCTTCTAGACAAACCAATACCACTTTGCATCCTAAAATAACACCTAAAGCTACTCTCGAGACATCTAAATCCAAATCTACTTCATCTCTTGAGTCATCTTATTCTATCAATCAAAATCTAATCCCTCTTCAGCCCTTGAGCCCTTTCAACCATGTTTTACGTTATCATCCTTATCAATCTTCTAAAGACCAAATTTTGTGTTCACGTCGAACTAGTCATAAGAAACGAGGTGCTAAGATGTCTTCTCAAAGCACTATCATGTTCCTTTATGGATAAAATGAGGTCGAAACCTCCCAATCTCTTCATCAAACAACTTCTCAATCTTCATCACTTGTTGAATCCATTTCTTCCAATCAATCTACTATCATTGACCAACAATGACCCATACCGATCGATTCCTTTTAGAATGAAGAATCAATTAGAGAATTATTGGGGTTGCACAATGAAATTATTCTAGAGGATGAAATGCAAGGATTCTCTTTTGACCTTGATACATTCACATATTATGGGGAAGAGGTTGAGTCCTTTAATTAGAAAATAGATGAAGATCCTAAGATCATCAAACTTGATCCTCCTCTTTTTCTTCCATCTTCACATTCCCCATTACCTCATGAAAATTTTGGAGTGGGTCTGTCATTGACCCCTAACCTATCTTATCATCACCCAATCATTCCTAACAAATCACAATTCCTTAATCATAATATATCCTTGGGTCACTTCCTGGTAGCCCATTATCTTCTATTTGTGGGTCACCTCTAGGTAGCCCTTCATCTTCTTCTATATGTGGGCCACCTCATAGTATCCCTTCATCTTCTATTTGTGGGTCACTACCGAGGTAGCCCATTATCCTCTATTCTTGGGCCACTTCCTAGTATCACATAATCTTCTATCTGGGGATCACATCCTTGCATTAAATTCTATTCTATACTTGGGCCACATCCTAGTATCCCTTCCTCTTTTATCTATAGGACAACTCTAGGTAGCCCTTCATCTTCTATTCTCGACCATCTCCTAGCCCACTGCATCAATTCTTGGGCCACCTTCTAGTATTCCATTTCCTTCAATCTTTGGACCATATAATCTTAGTCCATCATATCATCCTTCTATTGACAACTGAGGCAAGCCCACCATCATCCATAACACTCATATCATAAATCCTAAACATCCTTATTCTTCTCTCACTTCCAAGTATCAACAACATCATACATTAGCTTGTATAAAATGCATGTAGTTTTTTCATTAAACTAAAATAAAAAAATATGAAGAGCTCTAAAGCTCTAAGTAAATCAAACTTGATTCAATAATGCACACCAACACAACCATCAAGTATGACAAAAAGTGTAAAAATTATGGATAGCGAACACAAGCTCCCACATACAAAATCCATGTTCTAAGATAAGTCACAGTCACTTATCAAGTATGATCTCACCACGATCATCAAGATTAGAGATAATATCACTCTTGATAAGAAAAATCTCTTAGTCTCCCTCATCAAATAAATCGCAAACATTTTTGTTGGATCCTATCACACGAAATGACATTGTTGATCCCAAATTTCCTATCCATCCTATCATATTCTTCCTACCCTATCATGGATATTTTCCTCATATCTATACACATTTCATCTTGTCCCTTTATGGTTTTACCTTTGCAAAATCATCAAAGATCTTTCTAAAATACAAAAAATGAGAAAACATTACAAAAAATCAAATGTACAAATAGCCGACATTGCAATTAGGTTTTTCATACACATGGATGTTCTTTCCTTTCCTTCCATTCCTCTATAAATCACCCACCATTTTCATCCCTTCGGTTATCTTTTGGTTATTCTATTTAGACTCCTTGTGTGGCATTGATCTCTATTGTATTTTTTTGACCTTGGTCTTTCATCATCTTGTAAATTAAATAATGTCTAACCTCTTAGTGATCTTATCACTATCACACATCTAATAAACTTGTTGCAAATACCTTTGGGCATATTTTTTGACACTAGCCAATGTCGTCGTTGCAATTGCTTCCACCTCCTTCCATCAGGACATCAATGGTTCTTAACCCTAATCAAAACAATTGAGAGAGATAAAAGAATTTTCAGAAAGAAAAAAATCAATAAAAATCAAATCAAATCAAAACAAAGCAATAAAATCTCTCTAGGGGTATTTCCAATATCTCTACTGAGGATATGGATGCTTGGTTGGCGATGAAAATGCTACAAATAGAATCAAATACATCTTTGTTGGGGTATGGACTACTAGTTATCGGTGGAGAAATACATGACTCTCCTTCCACCCTCCATTCACAAATCACCTTTCAAAATAATCATTCCTACACATTGGCTAGTTTTTCCTCACTTATTGCCTATCAAATCTTCACTTCAAAAGGTAATTAATTTCCATGTGCACATACTAGATCTCAATGAGCAAGTAGGACTAGTATCTTATCAGGTGTTGTTTGGACCTTGTTCAGACTCTTGCTTTAATCTATTTCTTGTCTCATGATTTGTACCTTTGGATCATCACCTTTTCATCACCAATATTCTAGCTACATTTTCCATATCCTTCCATAGCATTCATATTTTTCTTCTACTTTTTTCAGAACATCCATGTGTATAAGATTTATTTTTTACCATGTTTGAGGGAAACTTTGTCCCCTTTCAATAAAAAAATATTCTACTTCTATCTATCATTTGTTTCTTGGCAAACTTGCATTAGGGGCATGATCGCTCCTTCCCATCACTTCATTGGTTTGGTTTCATCATCACATTGAACCTATTTGTCTTGGCCTTGATCTAGCTTATCTTCTTCTTGTATATAAGCATAAGATTCACCCTTGTATATTATCACCTCATGTTGGGGGCATCTTGGTGCTTGGTTATTCATGTACATAGCTTTGGAAAACTTTCAAAAACTCTAAAAATTCAGAAAATCCTTCAAAATCCAAAAATATTGGTAAAACCTCCTAAATTCAAAAACATTCACAACATTTTAAAATCCAAAAACATTGGTAAAACATCAAAATACAAAAACATTGGTAAAACATCAAAATTCAAAACATTGGTAAAACATCAAAATCCTAAACATTCACAAAACAAAAAATCCTAAAAATTGAAAACTATCCTACAAAACATCCTACTTTAGTGCTTGTTTATTCTTGCGCATGACATGCAAATCATCTTGTGATCTTCCTTCATTAACAAAGTTGGTTTTCTTGTTATGTCTATCTTCCCAACATATATCATTTCTTAGGGAAGTTCCATAGCGCATGTTGCTTTTCATGGGATTTTTATGTCCTCCATCTATTCCCTTGCATGTATCTTCGCTTTGGGAATAATTTTAACTCTTTTCGTATAACTCGGACATTTGGTAACTTAAATTGGATAACAAAAACATTGATGCAACTTTATTAAACATTATTTGTTTGTGTTTGTTTGTTTTCATTCCTTCTTGTTTACTTTCTCATACTGCATTAATTTATGTATGTTTCTTTGATTCAGATCCTTAAGCATAGAACAAAAATCAGTATTATGGATTTTTTCATGTCATTATACCCTTTCTTGTATGCTTATAACAAATAAATAGCTACTTCCAAGCTAGATGGTATGTCATCTACGTCGCGATCTTCCCGTTTTGTCCTCTATCTTATCTTCCATTCCAATTCACTTTCCACTTATCGTTTTCTAATTCTTCTCCCCTCCTTTGCTTCTTCCACTCAAGGCATGGGCTCCTACTTAATCAATTAATTTGAACAATGGCTAACCAGGCCAAGTTTGAATCCCTTCCATTCTTATGCATTTTTCTTCCACGAAATCTATTAAGAAAAGCACCTCTTCTGCTTTGAGACTCACTTGTCTTTGAGCATGCTCATTTTCTTCTCTTCTTTTTGAGTGTCAATCAACCTCTTCTATCACCCCATCGACACTCGAGGGGACATCGTCCATCCTACTAATTTTTCTTCTACTCCTTCAAATTGTCTAAACTTGTCTACTATCTTTGAAATGGCGTTGCTTGCACTACACCACATCAAAGAGGGGAAAATGTAGACACCTAAATATGACTACATATTTTTAATACTAAAATTACACTAATTATCCTCTTTCTGTCATTTCATTATAATTAGTGATTTCTCTCTAATTAGCTAGCATTTCCCTTTTTCTCAATCAATTAACGACACTTCATTAGTTATAATCCTTTTAAATTAATTAATTAACCATTATTAATTAATTAATTCTTTCAATATTGTATTTAACTAATAAACCTTCTTATTAGTTAAACCCCCTTTAAACCCTTAAATTTATGCTAATTTCCTTCTAAATCATCTCCAAATGGCTTTTAAGCTTATCTTGTCCTATTATTCAATCCTCGTTGATTAATTAAACCACACCTAACTTCCATGAGTTGTTAATCTCTAATTAATCCCTTCTAATCATACTTATTACTTTATAATTCTACATTCCCTTTATCCGACATTCCCTCGGTTGCAAGCTTCTCCCAAACTAGAAAACTATATAAAGAACCTATTACACCTTGTCCAAATTGACACCATGTCCTTGTAGGACATTTGCATATGAGAAGATCATTTCAACCTTGGAAGGATTATTGATCAAGAAACCATTTCCATCTTCTACTTGGAAAAGGGTAGTAAGAGAAGAACTAAACATGGCAATCAAGCCATATTGGTGAGATCTCTTCCTCTTCGATGGATAATTTCATTCTATCGCACGTAGATATGTTTGGATCACTAAAGGGGTACCTACTGATTGTAAAACATATCCAAATATTAAAGGATTGGTTTGCATTTAATGTTTTAATGTTTAATGCACATTTAGTTAAGCTTTTCATTTTTATATTTATCATGATGTTGATGTTTGATTAACTAAGTTAGGAATCTATTTGGTTTTAGTTTCCTTTCATTAACTTTGATTAGTTTAACATGCAGACAATGTGTATAAATATACCTACATAGATACATGATTAGGAGTAAATAAAATCATAGAAGTGATGTGGATTAATTAATCCATGACGAAGGAGATTTACTTCCTTAGATACCACCTTCCGTATGGGGTAAGTAACTTGTTATTTTTGACATGTCGGTTCACTACGCAAACCTAAAATATTCATGTGTACAAATATACCTACATAGATACACAATTAGGAGTAAAGCGGATCGAGAAATTGGAGTGGATTACTTAATACATGGCGAATGAGCTTTACTTACTTAGATATGTAATTTTTTCATGTGGCTTAATGAAGAAGTAAGCCTTAAATTCGTATTGGTTGAAAGTTGGTCACATTGTTCATGAAACATGGTGAGATTTTGAGTTTTGATCCTTAAATTTAAATACATGCTTTTATGCAATAGGACATCAAATTTGTTTTGAATGTATGAAGCATTTGCAAGAGGATAAAAAGTTATAGAAGATTTTGAAACATTATATGGAGATTTTTGCTTTGTTGTAGCAAGTGAGTTTTTGGTAAGGTGGTAGGATCTTTTAAAGACTATTTAAAGGGTTAAAAAAGCTTTTTGTCTTGCTCTACATTTATAGGTTTATGGTACATTCTTTGTTTTCACTTTAACACATTATTATTAGCTAGAGGAGAGGGTTAAAGGTTGATTTTTCTATGGATTATAGAATGGAAAGGAGAGCATTTTACAATATCCTTGTTTTTTTCTCTTTAAAAACAACACATTTTCTTGGTTGGAAAATAAAAATTGAAGAAGACATGCAATGTGAATAGTATTTTCAGGTGAGATTCATATAGTGTTGCTCTTTTATTTAGTCAAAGTGAATTTTATTGAGAAAGTATATTTTATAGCTTTACTTTGTCGTAATCTATTGAGAGATTCCAAAATTCATGCTAGATTTTAGCATATTTTCAAGTTGTTTTTTTGGTGCTAACTTTGCACTTCTTACGAGAGGTTATTTTTCCAACAATCTTTGTTCGCCTTTTGAATGCATATTTTGGGATAGTAAAATAGGAATATTCTTTATCACTATAGTTGTGGGTAAATGGGCACAAACAAAAACCATGTCTTCTTTCTGAACCCAAAAAGTGTACACACTGATTTTGGTTCATCTAGTTAATCTGCGGAGGAGGTGACACTAAAATAACTAGCCAAATAGATAATTCCATGGAGGTTTAAGCGGTGCATTGTTCCTCGTAGCTACCACGTGGGCGTCGATGATATGGACATACATCAATGACCAAAAACCAAAGCCATATGATAATTGCAATTTGTTAGAATCCACTACCTTTGGTCTAATTTAATTTGAAAAATGCCTTCAACATAATTATTGGTGTGAGAGTAGTTATTTACTATAACATTCATTTATTTAAATTTGTATATGATAAATGGTAGATTTATGATAAAAATATAAATATTAGTCGATGTCTATAATAAAGATTATTGATGTGATGGATCCACCATATAATAATCATATATATAATTTTTGGTACATATATTAAAAAGATAAATATGTTGGTATGAAACTAGTTAATCACTATAGTGTTAATTTAATTATGTGTTTGTTGTATAAGGTTTTGACATGATCAATGGTCAATGGAATATTGAGAGTAAGAATCTCAAAGAATATTCTTTTTTCTTCTAACGCCAAAAGTTATAATTGTACATGAAAATAGTAACACGTGATTCATTAAAAAATAAAAATTATTGAATCCAATGAAATATTATATATACTTCCCAATAGTAAAGGTGTTAATTGATGTAATTAAAAAATAGAAGACATGCTTTTAAGTTTATATATGATTATTTATCATCACTTTGATAATATATTATTAAATTTTGGCATTAGAAATAGAATATTCATGGATATGAATTCTACGAATACTTTATTCCTTTTCTAATGTTAAACTTTTGAATTGTTTAAACATATATAAATTAATGTATGTAATTATATAAATAAATGTCACGATTATTACATTTAATGAATGCTCTATATACTAGCCTATGACGAGAATAATAACGGTCATGTTGTGGCATAAATACATGTCTTAAATGTGTCAATGCTTATGTTTTTTAAAGTTAGCGAAATCAAAAAAATTATTGATATATTATATGTTGGAATAATGTACACTTTGAAACATTATTTTGAGTTTAACACATTGGTGTAGCTAGATTGATTACATTTTTCTTTAGTCAATATAAATTTTACTAAAAAGGTATTAAAGTTATTAATAATTGTGGTGTGTGAAAAATCAAAGATAATGGCATATATATATAATACACACACTCACTCACACACACACATGCATGTTATTTGTCTTGGTGTAGACACTCAAATTTGGTAATTCAAACTTTAACAACCCTTGGTTTGACTATGCACTCTTATGATGATAAACACAAGTTATCCATTCCAACTTAGCACTTTCCAAGGTCCATTATTTATCTTGTTTATCCTTACACACCGACATGTCAACAAACTCGAGAATGCAATGTACAAAATCCATAGAGAAACATAAGCCTCCCATATGGTAAAATTTCACTTTACATGTTTTATTCTCCTTGGCATGGATGTATAGTTTGGTGTGGGTCGTACTTATATGGTATTTTACCTCTTTGTATGGGCTTGGACCGACATGCCTTCCAACTATACTTTCAATTTGAAATCTTTCATCAAGTCTTATATTTCATCTGGGTCGGACTTTCTTAGAAAAATATTCTATGGGACTGTTGTCCACTCAAAATTCCCCTTGCTCAAGAAGGTGAACTTTTGAAATTTTGAGTTTAAGTGTCTTTTACGTAAAAATTTGGTAGTATGGAAAAAGTCATGAAATTGAAAAAATCTATGTTTTGGGTCATTTTGTATGTATTTCGGGCTGTCGGACATTTTTGTCCTGCGTGTCCCAAGTTCAAGTGCGCTCTATTCCCGATCGGCCGAAATCCCCAAAGTTGTTCCATTTTCGAACTGTCGGAACTTTTCATCCCAATTGTCCCAAGTTCAAAAGTGCGCTCTGTCCCCGATCGACCGAAATCCTCGAACCGCGTGCTTCGTTCTTTCATGTTCCAGTGTCCCAAACTTTTCGTGCGAGTTGTTCCATTTTCGCCCGAATCAAGCCGAAGTCGCGTCCTTGAACTTTTGTCCCAAATGTCCCAAAGTTAAAAAGTGCAAGTTGTTCCAATTTCGGCCGAAACACCCAAGTCGCGTGCTTGAACTTTTTGTCCCAATGTCCCAAAGTCGATTGTGCGAATTGTTCCATTTTCGGCCGATTCGCCCAAACCACGTCCTTCATGCGTTTTCATCCCGGATGTCCCAAAATGCATTTGTGCATCTTCTCCTGCTTCGCCCCGAATCGGCCGAGCCGCGTGTTTCGCGCATTCGCGTCTCACCTATCCTAAACGAACCAAATGCCATTCATACTTGGTTTTTCCCGCTCTACCCGAATATGCCGTTTTTTCAAACTGATAGATATGAATTTAATGCGCATGTGATCACCCTTTTCTCTCCCCAACGGCTATATAACGAGCAAGTCATCTTTGCAATTCTTACGTTGTTTCCATGCTTTACCCTTGCTCGAACCCTTGCAACCTAATTCCCCTGCGCATGTATCCCTTTTCTCTGTAATTCCTCCCCGAATTTAAGTTGCGGCTCGATACTATCAATATGAAGACCAAATTCCAAGGACGAGCGGATGAGAAAATTTACTTGCAAGAAAAGTTTTCAATGATGTAAAGACAATGCAGCCGAAGTCCCAGGGTCTACAGCTGGCGCGTGGAGTAGAAGATCAAAGTCCTGAAAAAGTCTCGGGAGAATCAAGGACATCGGCGGAAGGATGAAGTTTTCAAGACACTTTGGTCATCTCTGCTTTCAAAGACATACATTGTCATCTTTAGGATGAGACTTCGAGACATAGGCCGAGGCGTTAAAAGAATTTCGTAGCGGATTACAAGTCGGTGGGTCCCTCCAGGTGGTCGCCACTTGTCTTCTTCTCCTCATTCTTTTCTCTTCTTCCATTTCTTTTGCCGTTTTCTTTGTAATGAGTTGAGGTACTGCGATTGACGGTCCTTAAGCTGTTCTTGGTTAAAGAAACGGTTCTGAAGAGTAACCGATTTGCAAGCTATATAATGGCCTTCTTTACGTCATTCTAAAGGAGGAAGAACTTGGCATATTTTACGAAAGTGTAAATGAATCATAAAGAAATCAATACGAAGGACTTTCCATTCTTTGTCTATCGATCTCTGTTATTCCTAAGCTTTCATTTATTTTCTTTGCGAAGATCATTTGTCTCAAGTTTATTAGTCTTGCCGATCGTATACTCTTCGACTTTGCAAGCACGGTGATCTTGTATAACCAAGAAGGAAATTTGTGTCCTTGATTAATGAATCATGTTATGTTAAGAAACTTTGTGTTCTAGCGGATGTTATTTATAGAACTTTGTGTCTTTGAATTCCATCTTATTTACCCGACACACAAATGATCTTGTTCTAAATTCATTGTAACTTCACATACATAAAGAATTATTCTGCTATCTATAATTCTACGTATGTTGCCTTTCTTTTTCTCGTCTTCCCATTCCTCTGTCCTTTTGTACTTGAACATCTTCATTGAAAACACTTTCGTAATATCCAAGTTCAACCATAAAATAATGTTTTGTACATTTGTAAATAAGTTCGTTTCTGAATAAGGGAACCTCTCCCATTAAAGAGGAGGGACTTCTTGTCCCCTGTCTGTTGCTCTTCTTAAAATTCCTATTTGACGACCAACAGTTTTTGGCGACTCTGCTGGGGAAAATCGCATTCCAGTTCTGTAATTTTTGATCATCCTTTGATCTAGCGACTCCGCGTTTCACTCGAGGAGAAGGGCCCTTGGTATCGAAGATTCTCGGTTTCACTTTTGGAGCAAGCAGGTTTTCCTTTCCCTTGACAAATAGAAGGACTCGTTAAACAAGCACTCCACTGTTCAAGACAGAATTCCTACGGGTGGTTTTCCTTGAGCCGCTAGCCCAAATCTTCAAGCTTTGATTCTTTGGTGTTGCGGTCCCTCTCAAGCCGTTTTTCCAAGAATGGCAGCACCATTACCATGGGGTCATCGTGTCGGGCCCCTAACCCTCGTTCGGCCTTTGCATGAGTTACCCAGGGTAACCTAAGAACTTTCCTAAGTTCAAAGGCGATGGAAAAGTGCATCTGATGAACACATCGCAGCCTTCATTGTTGCATGTGGAGTTCTGGGGAGTCGAACATGAAGACGTCTCCGTGAGACTGCTTCGTTGAGACTTTGCAAGATAATGCCGCGATTGGTTCTACCACCTCCCTGCTTTGAGTGCTATCACTGATTGGGACACAATGAGAACTCGGTTCGAAAACCGTTTCAAGCCGGCGGAAGATGTACATGCCTTGCTAGCCCAAATCTCTCGAGATAAAGAAAGATTCACAAGAGCCCATGAGAGAATTTGTGGCCCGGTTCAATAAATTGATCAATAAAATTCCGACCTACCCGACATTGATCAAATCCAAAATGTTTCTTCCTAAATGCTCAATCACCCAAAGTTAGTTATGCACTAAGGAGGGCTAATCTCGTAACATTGGTCGAGGATCAAACTCTCATTGTTTAGTATCGAGGATGACTTGATCATGTCGGGGAAGTTGAGAAGAGATCCTCCCAAATCTAAGTCTCTTTGCTTCTTCCTCTTCCACCCCTTGGACCTAGCATTGATCCATTAGTTTAGAAACTTGCAAATGATCTTCTTGCTATAAAGAAACAATTGGCTCAACACGCTCCTTATGCGAGACGTTCCAGGAGAAATTTTCAGCCCGAGAAATCGTTTGCACGCTTCTCGGACAAGATTAGCACTTGAAGGACCTCTGTTAAAGTCCCCGTCAATGCGACCTGAGGTGGAAGAACCGGATGATGATGAAGATAACGAAGCTGCGAAGAGTTTGCGAGAGAATTTGATGATGAAGCGAGACAATTTGAGGGATCTAGAGTAAATTTCTTCACCACCGAGGGCATTGATGATGGAGATGACTATGATGAAGTGGTATCGAGACATGAGTAGCGAATCATTCACTATCATGACTCGAGAACATACAAGTCGGAGGGGAGAAAGTGACACACTGACCTATCAAGAAATCTAAGGAGCGGTTGACAACTATTCCCATGATTGCAAAAAGAGGATCTCTATCCCTACTTCGTCTACATCAAAGGTGAGTCCTATCAATCCTGCTACTAAAGTTGCTTCTTCTTTTTCTCCTAAAGTTGATAAGCCTAGAGTCCTAAATGATGATGGCCCATCCACTTCGATCCTTTGACATTGTTGATCACTGAAAAGACCAAGGTCCAAATCTCGGAAAGGCCGAGTATTATCAAACCCATCCCAAAGCTTTTGCCAAAATGATCCACTTTGTCAATTCCCACTCTAAGACCACCTCTAAATGCCTTCGCCCACTCCTCCTTCTCGCACCACACCTAGTCTGGTAGCATTTGTCATCTCGCCTATTGACAAAATCAAACCTTTTTATGTAACACTTCTTATAGCTGGTCATAGGCTTAGTAATTGTGTCATAGATTCCGGGGCCTCAGATAATGTGATGCCTGCTAAATTAGCTCATGCTTTAGGCCTAACTCTCATGCGCACTTATGGATCCTGTTACTCTATGGAGAGTAAGGAAGTGCCCCAGTCGGGAGAATTAAAGATGCACAAGTAGCTTTTCTTTGCTTTACCCGAGAAGAAAGTGTTGGCTACCATCTTAGTGGAGATATTCCCCCTTCATATGGGATGTTGCTAAGTAGGAACTTCTGTAAGGATGTGGGTGGAGAAATACAGATGGGTGGTCACATGCACTCATACCAATGTCAATGGACAAATGAAGAAGTTCTTTGCTGAGAAGCGGTTTGAGTATATTGTGCAGAAAACGGATGACCCTAGAGCACAAATACTTTATGAGGATATGAGGCATGGTAACTACATGATTATGTCCCCTGATGAAATCCGACCCCCAAAAGTGTCTCCTAAGGATCCTAATGGGGTTTGGATTTTAGAATTTGATGGAAGTTGTTCTTCAGCTGGTTCTGGAGCCGGTGTCCTGCTGGTGTCACCTGAAGGAAGCCTACACACCTTTTCATTTAAGTTGCAGTTCGAGAATACTAATAACACAGCAGAGTATGAGGCTCTCATTCTCGGATTGCAAGTGACGAAGAACAAGGTGTAAAGAATCTTCTGGCTCGTGGTGATGCAGAGTTGATTGTAAAGCAGGTCAAAAACCTTTTTCAAGTAAAAAATGGAAGTCTGAAACATTACCGGAATCAGGTTTGGGATTCCATTGAATTCCTTGATGCTTTCTCTATCAAGCGTTACTAGGGAAAAGAACAGTGGGGCTGATTCACTAGCTTTCTCGGGGTCACTTCTTGATCCTCATCTGATTTCTCTCGGGATAAGTTCACCATTGAGATGGTCCATCGGCCCAGTGTACTGATAATACCAACAAGCTGGTAGGTTTTCAATGATGATCAACATTTGCTTTCCTTCACGGAAGTCAAGGGTAATTTCAAATTTGTATTCGAGGGAAGTGACAACCTACCTCATGAGAGTGTGCCATTTGACAAAGCGAGTCACCCAAGGGGAAGAAATAGATTAGGAAGGGTGCATTAAACTCAAAGGGAATAAGATTCCTAAAGGTCTGGTGAGTTTGGAGGAACTATTTGATAAACATGATAGGTATGTGAAGTCTAGAGCTTCTACTTGGACCTCGTGAATCAATTGAACATGACAGGATTAATATTGGGAGTTCTACCGATCCTAGGCTAGTGAATATTGGAAGATGTTGCACAATGTATGAAATAAGAAAAGCAATTGATCTTCTTAGGAGGTATAAGGATGTTCTTGCTTATTTTTATGAGGATCTAAAAGCCTTGAAGACAAAAGATATGCAGCATTCTTTTCCTTTCAAACCAGGAATCAAACCTTTCAAATTGAATGAGGATAGATTGGTGGTTCTTGATAGGATATCTGTTCACCAAAGAAGGTAAAGGCCTGTTTGACAAGAAAGCTAGGTTGAGAGATTTCCAAGTTAGAGACACCGTCTTGTCATGGGACAAAAGGCATGAACCTCGTGGCGGCCATGGAAAGTTTGATTCCCTTTGGCTCGGACCTTTCAAGATCGGACACTTTCTTTGGTGAGAATTCTTTCTATCTTGATTACATGGATGGTTCTTCCTCCCACTTTCTTATAGTGGGCGATATCTCAAGTTGTTCAAGTCCTAGGTGATTAGGAAGTCCCTTGTATATTCAGTATGCGGCGTTTTTGCTTTTCTTTCCTTTTGTGTTGGTGTGTTGCCCTCTGTATTGATCTGCTTTTTGACTCAGTTGCCCAATGGATAAGGTACTTGATCTGCTTCCCCGAGAGTTTGTCTAAGTTCTTGCCTTGTCTCATTCCTTGAATTCATGTCAAGTCATCCCCAAAGGAGCAGTGTTGTCCACTCAAAATTCCCCTGCTCTCTGAAGAATGTGAACTTTCAAAATTTTGAGTTTAAGTGTCTTTTCTCTCAATTTGGTAGTATGGAAAAAGTCATGAAATTGAAAAAATCTATGTTTTGGGTCATTTTGTATGTATTTCGGGCTGTCGGACATTTTTGTCCCGCGTGTCCCAAGTTCAAGTGCGCTCTGTTCCTCGATCGGCGAAATCCTCGAAGTTGTTCCATTTTCGGGCTGTCGGAAATTTTCGTCCCAACTATCCCAAGTTCAAAAGTGCGCTCTGTTCCCCAATCGGCGAAATCCCCAACCACGTACTTCGCTCTTTCATGTTCCAAGTGTCCCAAACTTTTCGTGCGAGTTGTTCCATTTTTGCCCGAACCCGAGTCGCGTCCTTCTAACTTTTTGTCCCCGAGATGTCCCAAAGTTAAAAAGTGCAAGTTGTTCCAATTTCGGCCGAAACACCCAAGTCGCGTACTTGAACTTTTGTCCCAAATGTCCCAAAGTCGGTTTGTGCGAATTGTTCCATTTTCGGCCGATTCGCCCAACCACGTCCTTGGCGTTTTCATCCCAGATGTCCCAAAATGCATTTGTGCATCTTCTCCTGCTTCACCCGAATCGGCCGAGCCGCGTGTTTCACGCATTCGCGTCTCACTGTCCCAAACGAACCAAATGCCATTCATACTTGGTTTTCCCTCTACCCGAATATGCCATTTTTTCAAACTGATAGATATGAATTTAATGCGCACCGATCACCCTTTTCTCTCCCAATGGCTATATAACGAGCAAGTCGTCTTTGCATTCTTACGTTGTTTCCATGCTACCCTTGCTCGAACCCTTGCAACCTAATTCCTGCGCGTGTATCCCTTTTCTCTGTAATTCCTCCCCAAATTTAAGTTGCGGCTCTGATACTATCAATATGAAGACCAAATTCCAAGGACGAGGCGGATGAGAAAATTTTACTTGCAAGAAAAGTTTTCAATGATGTAAAGGACAATCTGTCAAGTCTTGGGTCTACAGCGTGGAGTAGAAGATCAAAGTCTGAAAAAGTCTGGGAGAATCTGAAGGACATCGGCGGAAGGATGAAGTTTTCAAGACAAAGTGGTCATCTCTGCTTTCAAAGAGACATACGTTGTCATCTTTAGGATGAGACTTCGAGACATAGGCGAGGCGTTAAAAGAATTTCGGCGGCGGATTCTCGAAGTCGGTGGGTCCCTCCCGGTGGTCGGCCACTGTCTTCTTCTCCTCATTCTTTTCTCTTCTTCCATTTCTTTTGCCGTTTTCTTTGTAATGAGTTGAGGTCTGCGATTGGCGGTCCTTAAGCTGTTCTTGGTTAAAGAAACGGTTCGAAGAGTAACTGATTTGTAAGCTATATAATGGCCTTCTTTACGCCATTCTAAAGGAGGAAGAACTTGGCATATTTTAAAAGTGTAAATGAATCATAAAGAAATCAATACGAAGGACTTTCCATTCTTTGTCTATCGATCTCTCTGTTATTCCTAAGCTTTCATTTATTTTCTTTGCGAAGATCATTTGTCTCAAGTTTATTAGTCTTGCCGATCGCATACTCTTCGACTTTGCAAGAAGCACGGTGATCTTGTATAACCAAGAAGGAAATTTGTGTCCTTGATTAATGAATCTGTGTTATGTTAAGAAACTTTGTGTTCTAGCGGATGTTATTTACGAACTTTGTGTCTTTGAATTCCATCTTATTTACCCGACACAAATGATCTTGTTCTAAATTCATTGTAACTTCACATACATAAAGAATTATTACTATATCTATAATTACGTATGTTGCCTTTCTCGCTTTTCTCGTCTTCCCATTCCTCTGTCCTTTTGTACTTGAACATCTTCATTGAAAACACTTTCGTAATATCCAAGTTCAACCATAAAATAATGTTTTGTACATTTGTAAATAAGTTCGTTTCGAATAAGGGAACCTCTCCCATTAAAGAGGAGGGACTTCTTGTCCCCACATTTGTTGCTCTTCTTAAAATTCCTATTTGACGACCAACGGTTTTGGCGACTCATTGGGAAAATCGCATTCCAGATTCTGTAATTTTCGATCATCCTTTGATCTAGCGACTCCGCATTTCACTCGAGGAGAAGGGCCCTTGGTATCGAAGATTCTCGGTTTCAGCTTTTGGAGTAGCAAGGTTTTCCTTTCCCTTGACAAATAGAAGGACTCGTTCGACAAGCACTCCACCCGTTCAAGACGAAATTCCTACGGGTGGTTTTCCTTGAGCCAGCTAGCCCAAATCTTCAAGCTTTGATTCTTCTTGGTGTTGCGGTCCCTCTCTCAAGCCGTTTTTCCAAGAATGGCGGCACCATTACCATGGGGTCATCGTGTCGGGCCCCTAACACTCGTTCGACCTTTGCATGAGTTACCCGGAGGTAACCGGAAGAACTTTCCTAAGTTCAAAGGCGATGGAAAAGTGCATCTGATGAACACATCGCAGCCTTCATTGTTGCATGTGGAGTTAAGGGAGTCGAACATGAAGGCGTCTCCGTGAGACTGTTCGTTGAGACTTTGCAAGATAATGCCGCTGATTGGTTCTACCACCTCCTAAATTGGTGCTATCACTGGCCAGGACACAATGAGAACTCAGTTCGAAAACCGTTTCAAGCCGGCAGAAGATGTACATGCCTTGCTAGCCCAAATCTCTCAGATAAAGAAAGATTCACAAGAGCCCATGAGAGAATTTGTGGCCCGGTTCAATAAATTGATCAATAAAATTCCGCAGCCTACCCGACCTGTTGATCAAATCCAAAAATGTTTCTTCCTAAATGCTCAATCACCCAAAGTTAGTTATGCACTAAGGAGGGCTAATCTCGTAACATTGGTCGAGGATCAAACTCTCGCTGTTAGTATCGAGGATGACTTGATCATGTCAGGGAAGTTGAGAAGAGACCCTCCCAAATCTAAGTCTGCTGCTTCTTCCTCTTCCACCCCTGGACCTAACACTGATCCATTAGTTTAGAAACTTGCAAATGATCTTCTTGCTTTATAAGAAACAATTGGCTGACACGCTCCTTATGCGGATGTTCCAAGGAGAAATTTTCAGCCCGAAATCGTTTGCTGCTTCTCGGACAAGATTAGCACTTGAAGGACCTCTGTTAAAGTCCTGTCATGCGACCTATGAGGTGGAAGAACCCAGATGATGATGAAGATAACGAAGCTGCGAAGAGTTTGCGAGAGAATTTGATGATGAAGCAGGCGAATTTGAGGGATCTAGAGTAAATTTCTTCACCACTGAGGGCATTGATGATGGAGATGACTATGATGAAGTGGTAGCAGACATGAGTAGCGAATCATTCACTATCATGACTCGAGAACATACAAGTCAGAGGGAGAAAGTGACACAGCCTATCAAGAAATCTAAGGAGCAGTTGACAACTATTCCCATGATTGCAAAAAGAGGATCTCCTATCCCTACTTCGTCTACATCAAAGGTGAGTCCTATCAATCCTGCTACTAAAGTTGCTTCTTCTTTTTCTCCTAAAGTTGATAAGCCTAGAGTCCTAAATGATGATGGCCCATCCACTTCTGGATCCTTTGACATTGTTGATCACCTGAAAAAGACCAAGGTCCAAATCTCAGAAGCCGATTATTATCAAACCCATCCCAAAGCTTTTGCCAAAATGATCCACTTTGTCAATTCCCACTCTAAGACCACCTCTAAAGGCCTTTTGCCCACTCCTCCTACTGCGCACTGACTTAGTCAGTAGCCGTTGTCATCTCGCCTATTGACAAAATCAAACCTTTTTATGTAACACTTCTTATAGCTGGTCATAGGCTTAGTAATTGTGTCATAGATTCCGGGCCTCGGATAATGTGATGCACTGCTAAATTAGCTCATGCTTTAGGCCTAACTCTCACGCACTTATGGATCTTGTTACTCTCATGGAGAGTAAGGAAGTGCCCCCTGGTCGGGAGAATTAAAGATGCACAAGTAGCTTTTCTGCTTTACCCGAGAAGAAAGTGTTGGCTACCATCTTAGTGGCGAGATATTCCCCCTTCATATGGGATGTTGCTAAGTAGGAACTTCTGTAAGGATGTGGGTGGAGAAATACGGATGGGTGGTCACATGCACTCATACACATCAATGGACAAATGAAGAAGTTTTTGCTGAGAAGCGGTTTGAGTATATTGTGCGAAAACGGATGACCCTAGAGCACAAATACTTTATGAGGATATGAGGCATGGTAACTACATGATTATGTCCCACGATGAAATCCGACCCCCAAAGTGTCTCTAAGGATCCTAATGGGGTTTGGATTTTAGAATTTGATGGAAGTTGTTCTTGGTGGTTCGGAGCCGGTGTCTCTTTGGTGTCACTGAAGGAAGCCTACACACCTTTTCATTTAAGTTGCGGTTCGAGAATACTAATAACACACAGTGAGTATGAGGCTCTCATTCTCGGATTGCAAGCGCCAAAGAACAAGGTGTAAAGAATCTTCTCGGCTCGTGGTGATGCGAGTTGATTGTAAAGCGGTCGAAACCTTTTTCAAGTAAAAATGGAAGGTGAAACATTACCGAATCGGGTTTGGGATTCCATTGAATTCCTTGATGCTTTCTCTATCAAAGCGTACTAGGGAAAAGAACAGTGGGCTGATTCACTAGGCTGTCTCGAGTCACTTCTTGATCCTCATCCCGATTTCTCTCGGGATAAGTTCACCATTGAGATGGTCCATCGGCCCATGTGTACTGATAATACCAACAATGGTAGGTTTTCAATGATGATCAACATTTGCTTTCCTCCTAGAAGTCAAGGGTAATTTCGAGCAGTGTATTTTGAGGGAAGTGACAACTACCTCATGAGAGTGTGCCATTTGACAAAGCAATCACCCAAGGGAAGAAATAGATTAGGAAGGGTGCATTAAACTCAAAGGGAATAAGATTCCTAAAGGTGCGGTGAGTTTGAGGAACTATTTGATAAACATGACGGTATGTGAAGTCTAGAGCTTCTCTTGGACCTCGTGCCAATCAATCAGTGAACATGACAGGATTAATATTGGGAGTTCTAATGATCCTAGGCTAGTGAATATTGGAAGATGTTGCACAATGGATGAAATAAGAAAAGCAATTGATCTTCTTAGGAGGTATAAGGATGTTCTTGCTTATTTTTATGAGGATCTAAAAGCCTTCAAGACAAAAGATATGCGGCATTCTTTTCCTTTCAAACCGGGAATCAAACCTTTCAAACCGAATGAGGATAGATTGGTGGTTTTTGATAGGATATCTGTTCACCAGTGAGAAGGTAAAGGCCCTGTTTGACAAGAAAGCTAGGTTCGAGAGATTTCCAAGTTAGAGACACCGTCTTTGTCATGGGACAAAAGGCATGAACCTCGTGGCGGCCATGGAAAGTTTGATTCCCTTTGGCTCGGACCTTTCAAGATCGGACACTTTCTTTGGTGAGAATTCTTTCTATCTTGATTACATGGATGGTTCTTCCTCTCCCACTTTCTTATAGTGGGCAGTATCTCAAGTTGTTCAAGTCCTAGGTGATTAGGAAGTCCCTTGTATATTCTGTACAGCGTTTTTGCTTTTCTTTCCTTTTTGTGTTGGTGTGTTGCCCTCTGTATTGATCTGCTTTTTGACTCCGTTGCCCAATGGATAAGGTACTGGTCTGCTTCCCCTGAGTTTGTCTAAGTTCTTGCCTTGTCTCATTCCTTGAATTCATGTCAAGTCATCCCCAAAAGGAGCCAGCTGTTGTCCACTCAAAATTCCCCCTGCTCTGAAGAAGGTGAACTTTCAAAATTTTGAGTTTAAGTGTCTTTTCTGTCAAGCTGGTAGTATGGAAAAAGTCATGAAATTGAAAAAATCTATGTTTTGGGTCATTTTGTATGTATTTCGGGCCTGTCGGACATTTTTGTCCCGCGTGTCCCAAGTTCCGAAGTGCGCTCTGTTCCCCGATCGGCCGAAATCCCCGAAGTTGTTCCATTTTCGGGCCTGTCGGAACTTTTCGTCCCAACTGTCCCAAGTTCAAAAGTGCGCTCTGTTCCCCGATCGGCCGAAATCCCCGAACCACGTACTTCGCTCTTTCATGTTCCAAGTGTCCCAAACTTTTCGTGCGAGTTGTTCCATTTTCGCCCGAACCGGCCGAGTCGCGTCCTTCGGAACTTTTTGTCCCAAATGTCCCAAAGTTAAAAAGTGCAAGTTGTTCCAATTTCGGCCGAAACACCCAAGTCGCGTGCTTGGAACTTTTTGTCCCAAATGTCCCAAAGTCAGATTGTGCGAATTGTTCCATTTTTGGCCGATTCGCCCGAACCACGTCCTTCGCGCGTTTTCATCCCAGATGTCCCAAAATGCATTTGTGCATCTTCTCCTTGCTTCGCCCGAATCGGCCGAGCCAGCGCGTGTTTCACGCATTCGCGTCTCACTGTCCCAAACGAACCAAATGCCATTCATACTTGGTTTTCCCGCTCTACCCGAATATGCCATTTTTTCAAACTGATAGATATGAATTTAATGCGCACCGATCACCCTTTTCTCTCCCAATGGCTATATAACGAGCAAGTCATCTTTGCAATTCTTACGTTGTTTCCATGCTACCCTTGCTCGAACCCTTGCAACCTAATTCCTGTGCGTGTATCCCTTTTCTCTGTAATTCCTCCCCAAATTTAAGTTGCGGCTCGAACTATCAATATGAAGACCAAATTCCAAGGACGTCAGTGATGAGAAAATTTTACTTGGCAAGAAAAGTTTTCAATGATGTAAAGGACAATCTGTCAAATGTCTCGGGTCTACAGGCGTGGAGTAGAAGATCAAAGTCTGGAAAAAGTCTGGGAGAAGCAAAGGACATCTCTTCTTGATCTGCAGGCGGAAGGATGAAGTTTTCAAGACATGGTCATCTCTGCTTTCAAAGACATACGTTGTCATCTTTAGGATGAGACTTCGAGACATAGGCATAGCTGAGGCGTTAAAATAATTTCGGCGGCGGATTCTCAAGTCGGTGGGTCCCTCCCGGTGGTGGCCACTGTCTTCTTCTCCTCATTCTTTTCTCTTCTTCCATTTCTTTTGCCGTTTTCTTTGTAATGAGTTGAGGTACTGCGATTGGCGGTCCTTAACTGTTCTTGGTTAAAGAAACGGTTACGAAGAGTAACTGATTTGTAAGCTATATAATGGCCTTCTTTACGCCATTCTAAAGGAGGAAGAACTTGGCATATTTTCTGAAAGTGTAAATAGATCATAAAGAAATCAATACAGAAGGACTTTCCATTCTTTGTCTATCTGATCTCTGTTATTCCTAAGCTTTCATTTATTTTCTTTGCGAAGATCATTTGTCTCAAGTTTATTAGTCTTGCCGATTGCATACTCTTCGACTTTGCAAGCACGGTGATCTTGTATAACCAAGAAGGAACTTTGTGTCCTTGATTAATGAATCTGTGTTATGTTAAGAAACTTTGTGTTCTAGCAGATGTTATTTACAGAACTTTGTGTCTTTGAATTCCATCTTATTTATCCGACACGAATGATCTTGTTCTAAATTCACTTGTAACTTCACATACATAAAGAATTATTCTGCTATCTATAATTCTCGTATGTTGCCTTTCTCGCTTTTTCTCGTCTTCCCATTCCTCTCTCCCTTTTGTACTTGAACATCTTCATTGAAAACACTTTCGTAATATCCAAGTTCAACCATAAAATAATGTTTTGTACATTTGTAAATAAGTTCGTTTCGAATAAGGGAACCTCTCCCATTAAAGAGGAGGGACTTCTTGTCCCCCCTGTATTGCTTCTTAAAATTCCTATTTGACGACCAACAGTTTTTGGCGACTCCGCTGGGGAAAATCGCATTCCAGTTCTGTAATTTTTGATCATCCTTTGATCTGGCGACTCCGCGTTTCACTCGAGGGAGAAGGGCCCTTGGTATCGAAGATTCTCAGTTTCAGCTTTTGGAGCAGCAAGGTTTTCCTTTCCCTTCACAAAAGAAGGACTCGTTCGACAACACTCCACCTGCTTCAAGACAGAATTCCTACGGGTGGTTTTCCTTGAGCCGCCTAGCCCAAATCTTCAAGCTTTGATTCTTGCTGGTGTTGCAGTCCCTCTCCAAGCCGTTTTTCCAAGAATGGCGGCACCATTACCATGGGGTCATCGTGTCGGGCCCCTAACCCTCGTTCAGCCTTTGCATGAGTTACCCAGAGAGTAACCTAAGAACTTTCCTAAGTTCAAAGGCGATGGAAAAGTGCATCCCGATGAACACATCGCAGCCTTCATTGTTGCATGTGGAGTTCTGGGAGTCGAACATGAAGACGTCTCCGTGAGACTATTCGTTGAGACTTTGCAAGATAATGCCGCTGATTGGTTCTACCACCTCTGGTGGTGCTATCACCCTGATTGGGACACAATGAGAACTCGGTTCGAAAACCGCTTTCAAGCCGGCGAGAAGATGTACATGCCTTGCTAGCCCAAATCTCTCGAGATAAAGAAAGATTCACAAGAGCCCATGAGAGAATTTGTGGCCCGGTTCAATAAATTGATCAATAAAATTCCATGCACCTACCCGACTTTGATCAAATCCAAAAATGTTTCTTCCTAAATGCTCAATCACCCAAAGTTAGTTATGCACTAAGGAGGGCTAATCTCGTAACATTGGTCGAGGATCAAACTCTCGTTGTTAGTATCGAGGATGACTTGATCATGTCGGGAAGTTGAGAAGAGATCCTCCCAAATCTAAGTCTCTTTGCTTCTTCCTCTTCCACCCCTGGACCTAACACTATGCAGATCCATTAGTTTAGAAACTTGCAAATGATCTTCTTGCTATAAAGAAACAATTGGCTCAACACGCTCCTTATGCGGATGTTCCAGGAGAAATTTTCAGCCCGAGAAATCGTTTGCTGCTTCTCGAAACAAGATTAGCACTTGAAGGACCTCTGTTAAAGTCCCCCTGTCAATGCGACCTATGAGGTGGAAGAACCGGATGATGATGATGAAGATAATGAAGCTGCGAAGAGTTTGTGAGAGAATTTGATGATGAAGCGAAGGCAATTTGAGGGATCTAGAGTAAATTTCTTCACCACCGAGGGCATTGATGATGGAGACGACTATGATGAAGTGGTAGCAAACATGAGTAGCGAATCATTCACTATCATGACTCGAGAACATACAAGTCGAGGGAGAAAGTGACACGACCTATCAAGAAATCTAAGGAGCAATGACAACTATTCCCATGATTGCAAAAAGAGGATCTCCTATCCCTACTTCGTCTACATCAAAGGTGAGTCCTATCAATCCTGCTACTAAAGTTGCTTCTTCTTTTCTCCTAAAGTTGATAAGCCTAGAGTCTGAATGATGATGGCCCATCCACTTCCTCGGATCCTTTGACATTGTTGATCACCCGAAAAGACCAGGTCCAAATCTCGGAAGTGAGTATTATCAAACCCATCCCAAAGCTTTTGCCAAAATGATCCACTTTGTCAATTCCCACTCTAAGACCACCTCTAAAGGCCTTCGCCCACTCCTCCTTCTGCACCACCAAACTTAGTCCGGTAGCCGTTGTCATCTCGCCTATTGACAAAATCAAACCTTTTTATGTAACACTTCTTATAAATGGTCATAGGCTTAGTAATTGTGTCATAGATTCCGGGGCCTCGAGATAATGTGATGCCTCGCTAAATTAGCTCATGCTTTAGGCCTAACTCTCATGCGCACTTATGGATCCTGTTACTCTATGGAGAGTAAGGAAGTGCCTCTGTCGGGAGAATTAAAGATGCACAAGTAGCTTTTCTTTACCCGAGAAGAAAGTGTTGGCTACCATCTTAGTGGCGAGATATTCCCCCTTCATATGGGATGTTGCTAAGTAGGAACTTCTCGTAAGGATGTGGGTGGAGAAATACGAATGGACTGGTCACATGCACTCATACCATCAATGGACAAATGAAGAAGTTCTTTGCCGAGAAGCGGTTTGAGTATATTGTGCGAAAACGGATGACCCTAGAGCACAAATACTTTATGAGGATATGAGGCATGGTAACTACATGATTATGTCCCCGATGAAATCCGACCCCAAAAGTGTCTCCTAAGGATCCTAATGGGGTTTGGATTTTAGAATTTGATGGAAGTTGTTCTTGGTGGTTCGGAGCCGGTGTCTGCTTGGTGTCACTGAAGGAAGCCTACACACCTTTTCATTTAAGTTGCGGTTCGAGAATACTAATAACACAGCAGAGTATGAGGCTCTCATTCTCGGATTGCAAGTGACCAAAGAACAAGGTGTAAAGAATCTTCGGCTCGTGGTGATGCGAGTTGATTGTAAAGCGTGTCGAAACCTTTTTCAAGTAAAAATGGAAGGTCAAACATTACGGAATCGGGTTTGGGATTCCATTGAATTCCTTGATGCTTTCTCTATCAAAGAAGTACCTAGGAAAAGAACAAGAGGGCTGATTCACTAGCCGTCCTCGGGGTCACTTCTTGATCCTCATCCTCGATTTCTCTCGGGATAAGTTCACCATTGAGATGGTCCATCGGCCCAAGTCACTGATAATACCAACAACTGGTAGGTTTTCAATGATGATCAACATTTTCTTTCCTTCCCGGGAAGTCAAGGGTAATTTCAATAGCAATGTATTTTGAGGGAAGTGACAACCTACCTCATGAGAGTGTGCCATTTGACAAAGCGGTCACCCAAGGGGAAGAAATAGATTAGGAAGGGTGCATTAAACTCAAAGGGAATAAGATTCCTAAAGGTCAGTGAGTTTGGAGGAACTATTTGATAAACATGATGGTATGTGAAGTCTAGAGCTTCTATCTTGGACCTCAACAATCACCGAACATGACAGATTAATATTGGGAGTTCTAATGATCCTAGGCTAGTGAATATTGGAAGATGTTGCACAACGATGAAATAAGAAAAGCAATTGATCTTCTTAGGAGGTATAAGGATGTTCTTGCTTATTTTTATGAGGATCTAAAAGCCTTCAAGACAAAAGATATGCAGCATTCTTTTCCTTTCAAACCAGAATCAAACCTTTCAAACCGAATGAGGATAGATTGGTGGTTGCTTTGATAGGATATCTGTTCACCAGCCAGAAGGTAAAGGCCTGTTTGACAAGAAAGCTAGGTTCAGAGATTTCCAAGTTAGAGACACCGTGCTGTCATGGGACAAAAGGCATGAACCTCGTGGCAGCCATGGAAAGTTTGATTCCCTTTGGCTCGGACCTTTCAAGATCGGACACTTTCTTTGGTGAGAATTCTTTCTATCTTGATTACATGGATGGTTCTTCCTCCCACTTTCTTATAGTGGGCGGTATCTCAAGTTGTTCAAGTCCTAGGTGATTAGGAAGTCCCTTGTATATTACTGCACAACGTTTTTGCTTTTCTTTCCTTTTTGTGTTGGTGTGTTGCCCTCTGTATTGATCTCACTTTTTGACTCCGTTGCCCAATGGATAAGGTATCTTGTCTGCTTCCCCCGAGTTTTCTAAGTTCTTGCCTTGTCTCATTCCTTGAATTCATGTCAAGTCATCCCCAAAAGGAGCCAATTTTTGTCCACTCAAAATTCCCCCTTTCTGAAGAATGTGAACTTTCAAAATTTTGAGTTTAAGTGTCTTTTTCAAGTCAAGTTTGTAGTATGGAAAAGTCATGAAATTGAAAAAAATCTATGTTTTGGGTCATTTTGTATGTATTTCGGGCTGTCGGACATTTTTGTCCCACGTGTCCCAAGTTTCAAGTGCGCTCTATTCCCGATCGGCCAAAATCCTCGAAGTTGTTCCATTTTCGGCTGTCGGAACTTTTCGTCCCAACTGTCCCAAGTTCAAAAGTGCGCTCTGTTCCCCGATCGGCCAGAAATCCCGAACCGCGTACTTCGCTCTTTCATGTTCCAAGTGTCCCAAACTTTTCGTGCGAGTTGTTCCATTTTCGCCCGAACCGGCCGAGTCGCGTCCTTCGGAACTTTTTGTCCCAAATGTCCCAAAGTTAAAAAGTGCAAGTTGTTCCAATTTCGGCCGAAACACCCAAGTCGCGTACTTCGGAACTTTTTGTCCCAAATGTCCCAAAGTCAGATTGTGCGAATTGTTCCATTTTCGGCCGATTCGCCCGAACCACGTCCTTCGCGCGTTTTCATCCCAGATGTCCCAAAATGCATTTGTGCATCTTCTCCTGCTTCACCCGAATCGGCCGAGCCGCGTGTTTCGCGCATTCGCGTCTCACCCGTCCTAAACGAACCAAATGCCATTCATACTTGGTTTTTCCCGCTCTACCCGAATATGCCGTTTTTTCAAACCGATAGATATGAATTTAATGCGCACCGATCACCCTTTTCTCTCCCAATGGCTATATAACGAGTAAGTCATCTTTGCAATTCTTACGTTGTTTCCATGCTACCCTTGCTCGAACCCTTAACCTAATTCCCCGCGCGTGTATCCCTTTTCTCTGTAATTCCTCCCCAAATTTAAGTTGTGGCTCGATACTATCAATATGAAGACCAAATTCCAAGGACAGTAGATGAGAACATTTTACTTGGGCAAGAAAAGTTTTCAATGATGTAAAGGACAATCTGTCGAAGTCCTGGGTCTACAGCGTGGAGTAGAAGATCAAAGTCCTGGAAAAAAGTCTGGGAGAACTGAAGGACATCTGGCAGAAGGATGAAGTTTTCAAGACAGTGGTCATCTCTGCTTTCAAAGACATACGTTGTCATCTTTAGGATGAGACTTCTGAGACATAGCTGAGGCGTTAAAAGAATTTCAGGCAGCGGATTCTGAAGTCAGTGGGTCCCTCCCAGTGACTGGCCACATGTCTTCTTCTCCTCATTCTTTTCTCTTCTTCCATTTCTTTTGCCGTTTTCTTTGTAATGAGTTGAGGTACTGCGATTGACTTTCCTTAACTATTCTTGGTTAAAGAAACGGTTACGAAGAGTAACTGATTTGTAAGCTATATAATGGCCTTCTTTACGCCATTCTAAAGGAGGAAGAACTTGGCATATTTTAAAAGTGTAAATGAATCATAAAGAAATCAATACGAAGGACTTTCCATTCTTTGTCTATCCGATCTCTGTTATTCCCAAGCTTTCATTTATTTTCTTTACGAAGATCATTTGTCTCAAGTTTATTAGTCTTGCCGATCGCATACTCTTCGACTTTGCAAGCACGGTGATCTTGTATAACCAAGAAGGAACTTTGTCTCCTTGATTAATGAATCATGTTATGTTAAGAAACTTTGTGTTCTAGCAGATGTTATTTACGTAACTTTGTGTCTTTGAATTCCATCTTATTTACCCGACACGAATGATCTTGTTTTAAATTCATCAGTAACCCATACATAAAGAATTATTCTCGCTATCTATAATTCGTATGTTGCCTTTCTCGCTTTTTCTCATCTTCCCATTCCTCTGTCCTTTTGTACTTGAACATCTTCATTGAAAACACTTTCGTAATATCCAAGTTCAACCATAAAATAATGTTTTGTACATTTTAAATAAGTTCATTTCTGAATAAGGGAACCTCTCCCATTAAAGAGGAGGGACTTCTTGTCCCCTGACATTGTTTCTTCTTAAAAGTCCTATTTGACGACCAACATGACCCTATATAAATAAGTAAACATTACCTCATTTCATAACCTGGAACTCCTAAGGAAATGCACTAGAGCACTAATTTCATACACTTGCAAAAGACATCCAAAACTCCCTAAATTTTAAAATTTCACATCTATAATCATTAGGAAGTACCCACTTCAAGTTTAAAGTTACAAACCAATTCAAGGAAACCATATCTCTCATCTACAATCATCCAAACATCCTCTCTCTATGTGTTTTAGCAAGAAGAGCAAAGTCAAAGAAAACATGGTCAAATTAATTTTCAAATATGATTGATCTACCTAGATATCACATGCTATGTGGAGAATGACATGTGGTTTGAAGCCTCTTCGGAGTAGTGCCAATGTCGGTGGTGCATGGGGTTCCCACAACCCTTCTAATGTTTGTTTTGAATATTTATTCATCCATGGATAGGGTTTGAGGAGATGTTCAATCCATCTAGAGAGCTTCATTTCATGTGTGACAACTAGGATTTGACATCGAAAAACAAATCTAGGAAGGTGAATAACCCATTAAGTTACATAGGCATATTCCGAGCAGGTCCAAGATCATATAGAAGGGCATAGACTATATGATATGGTCCTAATTTGATGGTACGATCCTGACATAGGTGTAGTTATTATTACAAAGCAATCTACAAAGGTTAATCAAGTTCGATCTCCATGTTTCATTATCAGCATAATCCCAAATCTCTCCTAAAATAATAAGAAATCAACTAAGTGCTTCTATACTTCCACTTTGTGACTTCAATTAAATGATATATTAATTGGTATATGCTAATTCTTCCTATCTTATCTCGAGTTGAAAATTTGGATTAGTATTTATATTGTAGCATCTTTGTTAGATTTGTAAATAAACTCTAATATATCCTAAACCTAATTAAACCCTACAATTGAGTTCAAATCTACTATATATCTCATCCGAATTTCATTGAAGAAGTCCCTTTGGTGGAGGGACCTAATGAGATAAGGAAGAAATGGATATGGAGGTATATTGAAATAAGAATAATTGAAACTCTAATAAAATGAGGGGTAATATCATGAAACAATAACCCTAAATGTGGTGATATGAAACCATAAGGGCAAGGAACAAAGCCTTCGGTTAATGTGGTTGATGAATAAAGCGGGTTCACTAAAATACAAGCGTCCACATTAGGGTTAATATAAATAATATTATTAATTATTTTTTTGTATTGTAATATATAATAGTAATACAATAAACATAATACTTCTAAATCGTATGAGGATAAATATTTATCAACATATACTTTTGAAAGTCAATTCAACAAATTAGGCTTATGCTTTAAACAAATTCACCCCAAAACAAATTGTGACTATATAATCATGATCTAAATATGGAAAAATGCATTGTGTAAAGTGTTGTAATGATGGGTGCAAATTTTAGGGGTTTCAAACTAAGATGAGGATATAATTGGCCTCACGGGGACATAATATCCTAGTGATCTTGTTTAGGGATATCAATTGTCTTATATGGGTAAGGACTAAAATCTAACTTTAGGATCTAGAATATGCAAGTGTGATATGAAAACAAATCTTTTGTACCTCTAAATGGATTATATTCTATTAAAATCCCATACCTTCACCTTTGTGATTTGTAAAAATGAGTTAGCTCGATGAGTTGCAGACCGACCTTAGTAATCTTCTAACTACTAATCATTTCCTACATATCAATACCTTAATAGGGCCATAGGATCATGTAGTTCTCCCTCCATGTAGGTTTGTGAGAACATGTGAAAGGGATGCAAATATACATGAAATTACCTAAACCTAGTGGAACAAGATGTAACTTAATACTTCAAATTTTCCAAATAATATTAATCAACCTTAAAATTAGATATGCAAATTATCTTTGAGATATTAACTACTGAAAATATCTTGTAATGATTCCCGCTTAAATTAGATTTAGGTGACTTTCTCATATAGTGATTGGTCCTCAAATTTAGAATCTTTTAGAATGGAATCAACACAAATTCAAAATTACCAAAAGGAAAACTTAAAGAGATTTTCCTTTCGAAATTTTAAGTGGAAGTGAAGATATGAAAATATCATTGGCCCGGATAGTATCATTGGTCGATTTTGTCCAAGATTAGAAATATTATCCTAGACATAATAGAATGGAAAATAATGAAATCAAACATGTAAATACCATAAAAATGCATTATAATAGAAGAATGAAGGTCGAGAGAAGTGTTTAGAAACTATTGCAAAATAATTAGAGAATCAAAGAGGGTAAATCCACATGGAAAAAAATCACTTACTAGACATTATAAAAGGGTTTGTGTCATTTATGGGTATCTATATAATAGGCGTATCCATGAACTTGTCCTTAGATGAACCTATCTTGCACACAATTTTAGGTGCCTAAATTTTACAAGTAGTTTGACAAAACTCTTCCCACCTTCTATACCTAGTTTCAACACATTGTCACATAGTTTGAACTTGGTAGCACAAGAACATCTTTCTAAGATTAAAAATCTAACTGTATTTTCATTTATAAATCCATGGAATCTATTTTGGCATTATCTCTTTACATAATTTAGGGTTATTAGGATTATTGTCTTACTTTTCTAACTTATATAACTAGTAATAGTATTTAGGAACTTAAACCTACATTTTAAACTATAGTTTGCATATATCATTGTAGGATAGCTAATGTAGGAATTAAAGATTAGATAAATAATCAAGTGGGAAAGGTACATTTTACAAATAAATTAAAATCCAAGGATAGAAGAATATTCAATTGTAATGTCATATGTATAGTTTCATAGTAGGAAATTAGAAGAAGTATCAAATAGCTCAAGGGAGGGTGACCATGTAATTAAGCAAGTAAGAAATCAAGAGGCTATGTTAAGGGAAACACTATTTATTGTAGGAATATATGTCCAATAAAGTCACATTTGAGCTATCATTTGATCCCATTAATTGGATGCATGTGTAATGGATTGAGGTCAAACGAAGGTGTATATGTTTCATTCATGTCATATTCATCCTTTGGGTTAAATATCTTACAACTAGTGTATAAGGTATATAAAGGTACATTTATAGGATTATTATCGATATTTTGTTTGGGTCTCCAAAATTTCTTAATATGTCACATAAGCTCTCTAAGTATCTTGCATGTTCCATCTCAATATTTATTTATGTGATTATATCAATGTCTTATCGACATTATTGAGGATTGATGCCATATCATGTAGCCATAGTTTCTGATATTGTGTTAAATTGCATTGGAGTAGTCATAAAACATACCCATAGTTTAATTTATTTTGGGCCAAACATGGCATTCACTTTGATGTACCCTACCAATCCCTCCAAATATGATATTTTTTCCCATCCATGCAAGGTGCATCATACTTTTGAAATAAGTCCATATTACATGTATCAATTTTCTTAAACTCGTATTTCAGATTCAAATTTTATATTTTCTTTCTATGAAAGATGTTATAACCATTGGTTCACTTGTTGGTTCTGATTGTTATATCTTACAAGTGTTAGGTTGTGTTGTTTTTGGTTTTCCCTCTAAAGTAGAGTTCCTTGATTTTATAGTAGTTTTCTCAGTTGTGATCAACCTACTTTTTAAAAGTAAACATCTTTTGGTGTAATGCAACATAGTCATTTGAATCATGTTTAGTGATCTTACACTAGTTGCAAAATTGATCATCCATCTTTCTTGACAAAAATTTGTAGGTTGATGTCGGATAAGAAGTAAAGTAATCAATTTATTATCAAGTAAGATCTTCAAGGTGTCTTGTGGCGAATGGATAATTTTTACTTTCTTTGAAAACTTCTTTGGTAAAAGGTTAGAGTCTATAGTAATTGTATCTTGAGCCATGGTGGATTTTTCCTAAGTATAAAATATCCTCTTGTGACTAGGTGTATTAGGAGGTATGTGAATCCCTCACATTAGTATCGAGGGAATGAGAGAATGAATGTGTGTCATCATAATTGATTAGCTAATGAATAAATTGATTGAAATATGTGTAGACTCAAAATAACACTTAGTTTTCAAAGGAGGAAACAAACTCTTTCTAAAGATGTATTTTTTCTAATTTCATTAGCTAGCATATCAATTGGTGCATTCCATCTTTGAATCTAAGAATGTACCCACGAATGGGTTCATCAACATTCTAGTTGAAAGAAATTAAATATTCATGTGTGACCTTATGACCTTTATTAATGCTAAAGTTGGCTAAGAATGACTACTCAAGTTTTAGGTAAGATATCATAGAATTGTTAGGTAAGGAGTATAATCAATCAAACCCACAAACTAATAAAATTTTATGGAAGGTTTTAAATAACAATGTGCCAATGCACTCGGTAGATTTATAATGATGTTTTAAAATTCATGAGGTGTAAAAACTGATCTCCATATCCATTAAACATGTAGAAATATTTGAAAAATTTGTGGGTATAACATAAGGGGTTTCTTTGGACCCTTGTTATTACTAATCGGCCAAAGATAATATCATGACATTCTTGGCATTAGATTCATTGAATAAAACGTCAATTTTATTTCATATTTCTCATATTTATGCATCATAGAGATGATTTGACTAATAAAGAATGTATAGATAGGTTAATTCAAAGGTCATATTCAATCATTGATTTCAAACATTGGTTTGTACTATGATCTATTATCGTTTGTATTTTTTTCATTTTACTTTGCACAAGATTTAGGAAAATGAATTTGATTAGTACTATGCACCTAATGGGTATAAGGGATCTAGATTTCCTAAGAGATATAATATATAATCATCAAATAACTCAAAGTAAAGATATAAAATAACTGTGTAAAGATTAGGGTTTGACTAAAACCGTAAGATTTAGAATCAATCAGCAAAAAATTCAAACCATAAGGGTTGAAATAAACCCTCGGTTGTGTATATCAAAATTTAGGGATGAAATTGTACCTAGCATATAATTAAAGCATATAATTGAAATACTAATTCAGACTAATAAATGACAATTCTAATGCAATAAGAATTAAGTTGAAGCATGTGATTTGAAAATTATCAATCAATATAATAATATTAAAACAACAATTAGCGAATATAAATGGAATGAACTCACCAAAATATGTTTATGAAAAAGATGCTTTGATGTTGAAGAGAAGGTGTACAAAACCATTGTCATTATGCTTAGGAAAAATCAAGGGTTGATAACATGTGTAGAACAAGTTTGAAAAAGACGTGTAGATTGGGGAATGCAATTTTCTATGGTAGTGTATTAGGTGTGAATCCTTCCAAAGGCTATGAAATCATTTGGGAGTGACCATGTGAAGCTAAAAATTTGGTTGCATTTTTTCTTGGATGTATATTTTTGGTTTCTAGCACTATAATGTTGCAATAAATTTGTGATGTAGTTGAATTGTCTCTTCCTCTATCAAACTATAGCTTGGGTGGCCTTGAAGATAAGGAACCTTAAAAATGGGTTAATATTTTGATTTAGACTAGCCCCAACCACCCTAATGGCCAAATGTTTCCAACATATTACTTATCCTCATTTAGTTCTCCCACAAGCCTTTGATGAGATGAAATTAACAATATAAAAATAAATGCACTTAGAACGAATCCCTCAATTTGAATTTGACACTTGAAAACATGAATTTTCATCTTGGTCTGCTTTTTATTTATACTCTTTTCCAATCTATGATTGATCTAAGAATATTTCACTCTCTTGCACATTGTCTCTAATGACGAGGCAATATATAGTTGAAGTTCATGATTTTTCTTCTCAATCGAACCTAGAATCAAGTTAAGGCCAACACGAACAAGCTAACCATATGAAATTATGACCATAAGTTAAGTGAAGGGCATGTTCATGATACGTGGATAGGTTTGAGACCGAACATATCTAGGGCCCACAAACACGTCCAATCGTCTTGAAACTTAGAGATGAAAGAAATGTGATATTGTGTAGGATGTAGGTCAGCGCTTGTATAGATTGAAGTGGTTTTGCTGATGTAATCTTGAAGAATTGGGACAACCTAGTATATTATAGAGTGATAAGAAAAGGGGAGTATGCATGAATAATGCCAATTATGTATTTACTGAGACCAAATGTCGATAAATATATAAAAGTCTTTTTGTGAAGCACATTAGACCAAATTTAGGGTGCCACACGAGAGGAGCTTCACATTCCAAACTTTTTATAGTATTTTTTTACTTTGCCCCAAGTCACTCACCACATTCCACGAAAATGATGGTGAATATACAATCATTAATCTTTATACTAATATCTTTAAGTTATTTGAAATGGGGCCGATTAAGAGACTCCATTGCATGTACAAGTAACCTAAAATACTCACACTTTGATTCTAGTTCAAATCCATTAAGGTTATAAGAGATAACGAAGAGTTAGACATCTACAAATGGCCAGGTTGACCAATAAATTACACTTTATGGGAGGCATTTGATCAAACTTGGGGAATCTCACAACGTGGTCATGTTAAATAAACTCTTTTTCTTGGTTCGAGTGGCTTTACTTTTTATTCTTATCTTAGTGGATATAGTGTGGCGGACTATGTTTTAACCAACAAATCTTTTTGGTCATTAATCTCTCATTTTAAATTAGATTATCTCCCCCTTACAAATCAAACACCCTTTCCATTTCGGTCATGCTTACTAGCATTATAGATGTTATTATTTCATCTCATACTCACCATTCTTCTAACTAAATCGCGATTTTGACCATATTTTTGATGAATCTTAAAATGAAAATAGATATAGATCTTATTCATAACCCAATTGAAAGATATCGACAATTCAACTCTTGTATTTCATATTTTATCTCATTTTTCTTCGATTACAAATTCTTATTTGAAATATTGTTTACTTATAATCCTATTAAATTATTAGGGTTGGTATTTGAAAATATATATTTATTGCACAATGAAATTTCATATTAATATAAATTTTATTGCCACCACACGCCCCAAAAAATACAATGACAAGGCACACGAAATTAACAATCTATGAGTCATATTGTGTTTTTAACAATACAATACAATATATTTTAGATTTTTCCTAGACAAAAACCTATTATGAATAGGTGTTGTAATAACTAATTGTCGTAAAAATTTAAAATAGGTATTAGGGAATCTACTTATTTATTTTTTTAAATGTGACATATTTTTATATAAGATTTTGTTTTGAATATAAACTAGTGTTGCATGTAAATGCATTGAATAGATGTTATACTAACAATTACTCTAAGGGTATAAATTAGAGAGTGACAATGTGATTTGTCTTTAAATATGGTGTGTGTGCACATATGTGCATGCACGTGTGTGTGTGTGTGTGTGTGTGTGTGTGTGTGTGTGTGTGTGTGTGTGTGTGTGTGTGTGTGTGTGTGTGTGTGTGTGTGTGTGTGTGTGTGTGTGTGTGTGTGTGTGTGTGTGTGTGTGTGCGCGCGTGTGTGTGCATACATGTATGTGTGTGGTTGTGTTGGAGTACGTGTGTGCGCATGCGCATGTGTGCACATGCTTATGTGTTGTGATTGAGAATTTTTTTGAATACAAAGTATTATTATGTAATAGAGAATTAATCAACTTTTTTTGGAAAAATATTTTAAAATCAAATATGTTTTAACCAAACAACACAATCTGAGTAAATACTCAATACACTTAATATAACAATTGGACATGAGTTGCAAAGCACGCATTGGAAGGAAGTAAATATTTGATTTGATAATTTTTATTTTTGGTAATTTTTTCCCGTATGTGTTGTGATTTTTTTGTTAAACAATTTGTTCTCACTTTAATAATTATCAAATTCATACCTTTGCATAAATTGAAAAAAGGAGAGGAAGAATAAAGATATCATTTGAAATACTACTATTAAAATTTATACAAATAACATAAATTGTTTCTAAACTTTAATTAGTATTATGTGAGAAAATAACATAAACCCTTTCTACATTAGTTTGGAAAATAATCATTGCAAATTCAAAATCTCAAAAGTTTAAGCTTGAAGATGCCCAAACAGACGGACATATTGCAAATTTCAGAATGACAAGAGAGATGAACAATGCCTCATGATAAAAACATCAAAGAATACCCCATAAAATTTCTCCCTTCCCAAACCATAACTCAAACCACATTACATATCATATGCATGTCTATCAAGTAGACACTACCTTAGTCATTGGGAAACATTCCCATATGTTTGTCGCCATTATTTTCCGAAAGAGATCAAAATACGAAATAAAGAAAAGCGTTATTGAACAAATGAAATCATGGGCTTCTTCCTAAATCTAGGGACTACTTTGAAGGCTTAATGCTCTTAGATTATCTTATCCTTTGCATGAAACAAAAATTATGAGCTTCTTCTAAAGTCTAAGCATTACCTTGAAGGGCCATAACTTCATATCATCCTACATTGTTGTGTTTGAAAACATCCTTCCAATAATTCACCTTTAATTTGTAATAGGTCAAAATTAAAGTAGCTCATCACAATATGATCCCTATAAAAATCAACCAAACCCGAACAACTCTAAATGTCAACTTTCATAGACGATATTTTGTGTTTTTAAATCCCAACTAAAATATATTGTATAAAACACATCAATAGTGGATGCAAATCCTAACAAAATGTGGATGAACAAGTACGTTGTCAATTAAACAAAAAATTGTTGAACTAAAAGGAAATTGAAGCCTTTCATATTGTAAAAAATATTTTACAAAATAGAGGGAATCATGACAATCTATTTATTGGCAACATCTCGGACGAGATGCTCTGAAACATTAAACGTTACATAAAAGGGCATTGTTTAATTTCCTTTAATACCATGCACTCATGGGAGTTTGCGAGACCACATCTCTTTAAGGGATTTTGTCAAAAAAGTTCATGCGTGTTGTATATGCTTCCACATTTTGCATATATTTCTACCAAGGCACTTGTGACTACAACTAACAAAAATCAACTTCCCATTACATTATGATGAATGTTCACACCTTGTTCTAAAGCTCCCATTTTGACACAAGCTATAAGGATCATGGACAATGTTGTAGGGTACAACTTTACAATGCAATTACACTTTTTGGAAAGTTTCCAAGGAATTTTCAACAAACCCATTTTATGCATATCCCGTAGTCATTGCATTCCAAGATATCGTATCTCTATCCGGAAACTTTTATTGCACAATTCACATGCCTTGTACATCCTTTCACATTTTGCATACATATCTACTAGGGATCTTACAACTATAAGATCTAACGAAATTCCCTTCTCCGTCATGTCATTATAGTCCAAGAGACCACAAGAATTTAGTCAAACATTTCAAAAGTTCGATGATTGGAAGTTGTTATCAAAGCCTAAGCCAAAAATCGAGAATTTAAAAAATTTACGTCTTGTTATGCCGAAGGCGTTTCACTATGGGATTGAGGCTTCCACCCTTTGACAAAGAGAAACGACAACATTGAATAGGATGAAATTTGTACATCGTCGACATATTGATATTTTAATATGATCCATTGATATTTCAACATTTTCGGCTCTTCTTTATTAATGTTCAGTGGGGTTTATTATCCGCATCTGAGTTGTCATTCTTGCTTATCTCATCCGTCTTTGGAACGTGAGTGATCAAACGGAAAGCCCGCATCACATTTTCCCATTTAGATCAATGAAATTTCCTTTTTCCTTCCATCTACAGAGCAGCTCTATTTTATATATAAACAGAGAGAGAGGGGGGTCATGGGTGTCATTAACAGGTTATGAGGATGGGTTTCTGGTAGAAGACGAAGCAAAAGAAGGTGAAGATCATCTTCCCTAACGGAGAATCACTCCATTTCCACACCCCCATCACAGTGCGCGAACTAATCCTACAATATCCCCACCACTACTGCATCCCCTACGTCCCCGGATCGAGTCTCTCCATGAACGACGAGCTACAGGGAGGGAAAACCTACCTGCTCTTACCACGGCCCACCCCCTCATTTCAATTATTCCCCCGACCTCGAACTCGCGACCGTCAAATGGGATGGATCTGAGCTTAAAACGTGCGAGGACATGGACACCCTCGTTGCAGATTATTATAGAAAATGAAAACTTTGGTCTTCGCAACAAATTTCGAATACGAGCACAAATCCGTCAAGAAACAAGACACCAAGCTCGTCAAATCCACTTCAGACCCAAATCCACGTTAAATAAGAACTCCTAGTAATTTATTTATTTATTTTTCATTTTTCATTGAGCTCTCGATTAAGTTGTTTGGTTCCAATTGAGATCTGAGATTTGTTTGAATTAATATATTTTGTGATAGGCATAGGGAGACGGGGATGAATTTGTGTATGATGCCTATGGGATCTCCTGGTTTTTTAATTATGATCAAAGTTTCCAAAGATGTTCGCATTTGATCACCAAGCACAAATTATCATACGACTATGTATGTCGATTATATATATATATATATATATATATATATATATATATATATATCTGTGGCTGATACCACTGTGCTATAATATAATTTTTTCTTGAAAATTTGACTTTAATATGGACAGGAGTGTTGGTTTTCGTCGCAACTATTGTTGTAGTTGTTGGCTTTACTGTTCCAATTATTTAATTGGATAGTTGTTAATTTGTAAATGAAAAAAATTCAAATCACAAATTTTATGGAATTATCGTTTAGAAATAATTTCCAATTTCTAATTAATTATGCAAACATATATAATTACGCCGAAGGCGTTTCACTATGGGGCTGAGGCTTCCGCCCTCTGACAGCAGACACGACATCATCGGATAGGATGAAAGCCGTACGTCGTCGACATATTGATATTTTAATATGATCCAAGCACCTCTACCGTACACGTGGCAAGCGATAGTTGGAGAGTTCCCATGGCCAGTTTAACCTAATCGATAAAGATGATGTTTTGGAAATTTTGGCTTGTGCTTTGTGGCGGCCACCATTCCCAGAGGCGGCAAGGTTGGCGTGATGGCGTGATGACAATTTAGGCCTGCACTCTCTGACACGTGAAAGAAATATTATTTTAATGTTAAATACCAACAACAATACCCGAAATCACCCCTGCCCTTCGCCTCATGAAAAATCACAGGAAAATTCAATTTCTGCATCTTAAACTAGAACGAAAGGTTGGGAACATGGAAATACTCTGTCATCCCCTTCCACATCCTTTCGCTGCATGTAGTTGAACTAATGCATCACAAACATCCAGATGTGTGAAAACCAGTATCATTAAGCATGAATTTTGAGCATGAATCGTGAACCTAGCTCGTAAACATGTCACTTATTAAGTACATCGGAGGAGAGGAGATGAAGAAAATTCATTTTCAATTCGACTATCTGTGTTTTTCATCTGTAGCTTGATCCATTGTTTCAACTTCGTCGCTAGCTTGTGAGAAGACTTCACAAGAATTCCGTTCATATGCGGTAGAATATTAAAATTATTTAGTGTTGGAAACAATTTAAAGATGTCGAACGAAAAGATTTACAGAAAAAACTTCGTGCCCGTTCGTGAATTTTTCCTCCGCCTGAGAACTTAAAAGTTAGAACAAATAATAAAGATGATCTGGTTGGTGCTTTGTGGACGATGGGGTAAAGAAATACGACAGGAGTTCTTTACATTTCGATGTTCAGACTTTTACGTGTATATAATATTTTGGAGTTTTAAAAAGTACGGTAAGAGTTTTAAATTTCATGTTAGTTTTATTCAAAATTGGAATTTAATTTATAAAAATTAAATAAAGATTAGGAATTTTTAATAAATTACTAGTGTTTGAATTATTTTAAGTTTTTTTAATGAATAGTCAACAACTAAACGTTTTAATATTTAAAAAATAACATTTAAAGTTATTGATTTTGTTGAGACTTTATAATATATGTCGATGTTTATTTTTAATATATTATGTTTTTTATTGCGAAGTATTTTTATGTTGATAACCGTTTATTAAATGTGATAAGGTGGTTGTTAGTGCAAATAGGATGGTTTGAAACTATCTTTTGGGATGTGTTGATGTTCGGCAATTTCGATGTCATGGATTTCCTCAACATTTTTACTATGCATTCAATGAATATAAAGCGGTTGGTTATTTACCACATATTAGAGGAACATTGAACAATTGCAATTTTTTCCTAAATAGCATTGGTGTGACTTTAGTTGCCGACACTTTTGTGAATGGTTGAAAAACAAGGGTTCTAATTTCCTGATGTAATAGATCGAGGCCATTCATTTCCATTGTGCAAGTTAGCAATTGTAAGAAATGTTTTTACAATTTATAGTGAAGAAGTGTCGATGACAATGGCATGTGGATTGACATTTGACCCGGACAAACATATATCCGCGAGTCAAGCACTAGATCATTTCCATAATTACCATTCTTTTCTTTTTGGTAATAGGACGGTAAGAAAAGAAAGAAAATCTAGAGTAGGAGGGGTGGTTGCGATAACATGGGGGATATCGAGGTCAATCCCATGGATGTGAGGATATGCCTTCACTATCTCCCCTAGTGTTGTTCCTTTTACCCCACCCAAATCTACTACGCTCTTTAATTCTTTCAAAACCTCATAGCAATTCACAATCTTATCAATTGTTGTCATGGTAGTGGACACCAAGAAATTATTGATGAACATCTAAGTATTTATTTTTTGTTAAATTAGTGAGACTTAGATTATTTCTATTTTTGATGATTGTTAATCTAAATGGAGCTTTGGCACATGATATGATAGTGTTCAATAAGACTTTACGTTTTCATAAAAAGATGAGCCTTAACATTTCCATTCCACGTCTCTCACGACAATAAATTCGATAGAGATGCACCAAAATCAATTCAAAAAGAAATGGTGGGATTGGAATTACATGACAAAATGAGGTGCAAAAGTTACTGTGAATTGAAAAAAACCCTTATTATAATAACCAATAATTAACATAAAAGTTAAAAATAAAGTAAGATACTTTAGTTTAATATGACTGCTACCATAATTTGTAGCTCATGTGCAATTGCTAATTAGTTTAATATGTCTTCGTGTACGTAATTGTGTTGGCAACAACCAAAGTTGAGCTTTACTTATGCATGCTCAAGATTTATTTAAACATATATCTCTAAATGTTTCGAAACTGAGGCCCGACCAAATTAGTACACCTCACTATGGGATGGATGTATTACTATTAATATATATTCAATTACTATAAATACAATTGATTACTCAGACTGAAGATTCAATGGCGGAAATATATATGGTATTTTGGTCATAGAACCTGGAGCACAACATGACTCCTGCACAGTTACAGGTGGCGGACTTGTTCTGAGGTAGGACAGTGGAGGTGAACATTTTAGCAGGAATAAAACCATCTTCTATGGAATACAGAAGGCCTGAGAAGAAACCCTGGATCAGAGCAGTTGTTACAAAAGTGGTCCTTTGTTTTCATGCATTCAAGAGATTGGAAGTGTGCCCATCCATGTACTCACATTGCATGTTGTTGTAAAACTGGCTCCATATGTAGTTGAACACCCACGTATGCAAGACCATCCCTTGAGAGTTATCTAGGTATGGGAATTGCGTAGTAGTGCTAAGATACACTTTTGCAGAGGAGTAGAGAGCAAATATGGCCTTGACGAGATCGTCGTAGTGCTTCGTCGTCACCTTGATATCAAAATTGATGCCATCAAGAATGACCTCTCCACTAATCTTGCCTTTGAATTAATAAGTGATGTCGACACATGTTAGAGATCCATACCCATAATCTACTTATCAATATAAATGAATCACTTCTTAAACAATAGCTATCTAACATTGTTTTCCATGTGTTTGCAACACATCAACAAAGCATAAGTGATGCCAAGGGTTTTGAGAGTTTCAAAAGGGGATATAATGTGGACAAACATGAAGTTGCAACCTTAAGAACCCAACCAAATTTTCAATCCTACATTTGTTATAACCATTGAAAAAGGTCCTACAGATTACACTTGTTATTGTGGATTATTTGTGGTATCATAATAAAAAAAAATATAGTAGGGTTTTAACTCACAATGGACAAAAAGAAAAGAATGGTAATTATGGAAATGATCTAGTGCTTGACTCGTGGATATATGTTTGTCCGGGTCAAATGTCAATCCACATGCCATTGTCATCGACACTTCTTCACTATAAATTGTAAAAACATTTCTTACAATTGATAACTTGCACAATGGAAATGAATGGCCTCGATCTATTACATCAGGAAATTAGAACCCTTGTTTTTCAACCATTCACAAAAGTGTCTCAACTAAAGTCACACCAATGTTATTTAGGAAAAATTGCAATTGTTTAATGTTCCTCTAATATGTGGTAAATAACCAACCGCTTTATATTCATTGAATGCATAGTAAAAATGTTGAGGAAATCCATGACATCGAAATTGCCGAACATCAACACATCCCAAAAGATAGTTTCAAACCGTCATATTACCATTCTTTTCTTTTTGTCCATTGTGAGTTAAAGCCCTACTATATTTTTTTATTATGATACCACAAATAATCCACAATAACAAGTGTAATCTCAGGACCTTTTGTCAATGGTTATAAAAAATGTAGGATTGAAAATTTGGTTGGGTTGCTACTCTAATATGTGGTAAATAACCAACCGCTTTATATTCATTGAATGCATAGTAAAAATGTTGAGGAAATCCATGACATCAAAATTGCCGAACATCAACACATCCCAAAAGATAGTTTCAAACCGTCCTATTACCATTCTTTTCTTTTTGTCCATTGTGAGTTAAAGCCCTACTATATTTTTTTATTATGATACCACAAATAATCCACAATAACAAGTGTAATCCTGTAGGACCTTTTGTCAATGGTTATAAAAAATGTAGGATTGAAAATTTGGTTGAGTTCATTACTCTAATATGTGGTAAATAACCAACCGCTTTATATTCATTGAATGCATAGTAAAAATGTTGAGGAAATCCATGACATCGAAATTGCCGAACATCAACACATCCCAAAATATAGTTTCAAACCGTCCTATTACCATTCTTTTCTTTTTGTCCATTGTGAGTTAAAGCCCTACTATATTTTTTTATTATGATACCACAAATAATCCACAATAACAAGTGTAATCCTGTAGGACCTTTTGTCAATGGTTATAACAAATGTAGGATTGAAAATTTGGTTGGGCTGCTAAGGATGCAACTTCATGTTTGTCCACATTATATCCCCTTTTGAAACTCTCAAAACCCTTGGCATCACTTCTACTTTGTTGATGTGTTGCAAACACATGGAAAACAATGCTAGATAGCTATTGTTTAAGAAGTGATTCATTTATATTGATAAGTAGATTATGGGTATGGATCTCTAACATGTGTCGACATCACTTATTAATTCAAAGACAAGATTAGTGGAGAGGTCATTCTTGATGGCATCGATTTTGATATCAAGGTGACGACGAAGCACTACGACGATCTCGTCAAGGCCATCTCTGCTCTCTACTCCTCTGCAAAAGTGTATCTTAGCACTACTACGCAATTCCCATACCTAGATAACTCTCAAGGGATGGTCTTGCATACGTGGGTGTTCAACTACATATGGAGCCAGTTTTACAACAACGTGCAATGTGAGTACATGGATGGGCACACTTCCAATCTCTTGAATGCATGAAAACAAAGGACCACTTTTGTAACAATTGCTTTCGATCCGTGGGTTTTCTCGTGCCTTATGTATTCCATAGAAGATGGTTTTATTCTTCTAAAATGTTCACCTCCACCGTCCCTATCTCGTAACAAGTCCGCCACCTCCGTAGCCGTGGCAGAGTCATGTTGTGCTCCAGGTTCTATGACCAAAATACCATATATATTTCCGCCATTGAATCTTCAGTCTTTGAGTAATCAATTGTATTTATAGTAATTGAATATATATTAATAGTAATACATCCATCCCATAGTGAGGTGTACTAATTTGGTCGGGCCTCAGTTTTGAAACATTTAGAGATATATGTTTAAATAAATCTTGAGCATGCATAAGTAAAGCTCAACTTTGGTTGTTGCCAACACAATTACGTACACGATGACATATTAAACTAATTAGCAATTGCACATGAGTTACAAATTATGGTAGCAGTCATATTAAACTAAAGTATCTTACTTTATTTTTAACTTTTATGTTAATTATTGGTTATTATAATAAGGGTTTTTTTCAATTCACAGTAACTTTTGCACCTCATTTTGTCATGTAATTCCAATCCCACCATTTCTTTTTGAATTGATTTTGGTGCATCTCTATCGAGTTTACTGTCGTGAGAGACGTGGAATGGAAATGTTAAGGCTCATCTTTTTATGAAAACGTAAAGTCTTATTGAACACTATCATATCATGTGCCAAAGCTCCATTTAGATTAACAATCGTCAAAAATAGAAATAATCTAAGTCTCACTAATTTAACAAAAATAAATACTTAGATGTTCATCAATAATTTCTTGGTGTCCACTACCATGACAACAATTGATAAGATTGTGAATTGCTACGAGGTTTTGAAAGAATTAAAGAGCGGGCGGTAACATGTTCCAGAACATACTACGTGTAGACGTCGTATTTTTCAAGGTACTAACTCGTTGTTTTATGCACAATGTCTTTGATTTTGAAAAAGAAAAATATATAACACGTTAGAAAATTATTGTGATGATTTGGTGAAACATAATGTAATTGTGACTAGGGACGACGAAAGGTCCACTAAAATACTGGCCGATTGTCACACGACGTTGGGGTAGTTGGACGGTTCTGTTTCAAATTGTTTCACCTTTCCATGAAATTCACATTATTCCCCCTTTCCTTTTTTGCCACCCTCACACTTCTCCACACTTTAACCCCTTATTCTTCACCCATCTTCCCCTCCCATTGTTTCTCTACCTCTAATTTGACTCCTTTAAAAGACCCCCTTCGTGTTTCCATCGTACATTTCACGTACGATTGCTAGTTTTAATGTCAACTATCCTACGTGGACGGTGCCAGTAAAATATGTAGCCATTAGGACATGATTAAGAGGTAACTAAACCCACTATCCACGAGTTTCCCTAAGCTCAAAGCAGCTACAAATACGCATTCAAGGAAAACATGATTTGATCCTTTTCCGACAATTTTGTTATATACTTATTTTTGTTTTATCATAGATTTGAAAATGTACCTGCGATCTCGCAACATGGATGCAATTACAAAGCCTTGAGTTGCATCGTGATGTCGAGTATGGAGATGGAGTTGACAACATGCGTGAGTAATTTGCTTGTGTTTGTGCAAGCGAGCTTCATGTGAATTCTTTTGCATTTTCATAACCGAATGACGATGAGGCGCTTTCTTTTCGGAGAACGTGAAGGAGGTATGCGTCAAACAATATAAGATTAGTAGAGAGCAAAGCTTCAAGGATTATTTACCCATAAGAGCACTTAAGAAGGCCATTGTTATTGAAGTTGAGGGCAACAAAGTTGGCAATCTAGAACAAGAACCTCAAGATGAGTGATAGGAGCCTCCTCTTTCAAGTGAGATGGTTTGTACAACTTGACATGGATTGCATTGAAAATATCATATGAATGCTAATGAGCTGGAAGATCAAGCGGAAAACAAAGTGAGCTCTATTACTTGAGAGCACTCTAATGGGATTTGACTTTGGTTGAGAATGCCCTAAAATTTGGCTTGAAGTCCGCCAAATTCTATGCGAAGGAAGAAGCTTTTTCGAAAATGTTTTTGTAAAACGTGTGCGAATATTATTACAATTCAATTTTAGAAATCGAAACAAGGGACAATTTTCACAATTATTAATAAATAAATTATATATATATATATATATATATATATATATATATAACATGAAAAGGTGCATATTGGTCTTATAACGATTGCTTGTTCTATAAAGTTTAGATTGTGAATGGCATGCTCGATAATTTTTCAGTCTACAAGACAAAATGTCCAACAAAATTTCATTCTCAGTAGGGAATGATATATAGTACCAAAGTCTGCTCTTTTCTCTAAAAGAAGGATTAAGACTTGTCACAAACTCTAGTTTGTTGGGCTAGTAATCAATTTCCACACTATTTCAAATAGAAGCACACTTCTACATTGTGGCACAACATCAAGATGTTATTTTTCCCTAAATAATCAACAAAATTTCGAGGATGATGCTACAATTAGAGGGAAGTCGTGCAACTAAGAGTGAGGTAGTCATTGTTCTCTTCGACTCTGTGTCCATCCTTGATAGATAACAACATAAGGAAAATGTTCATCCGCTTAAATGCGTTGGACCTAATGTGCAAGGGTTGAAACCTCGCATTATGCATCTCTATCCTCCACTAGATCAAAATCACATGTCTCTTCACCCTTTCATACCCTCGCACGCAACAATGTTGCAAATATCACATGTAAGATGCTTATCCGACACGAGCTACGGGTAGCTATTAATGAAGCCTACAGTGGGCCCAACGAGTGGAACATTGTTAAATAATAGTGCAACACATCCGTGAAATGTTCCAATGAATCCAAGCGACTTGCAATATTGAACACCAAATGCGTGATGAAGTGTAAGAGTTTTTCATGCAAACATTACCAAATGCTAAGCTAACAAAGCATAGGGGGATATATAGTAGACACTAAAATAGGTGGACTACTATGTGTCAAACATGTTTGAAGAGAATGCAATCCACTCGCCAATCTAGGGACCAACATCACATGGTGTCGATCCAGGACCTTCTGATAGGGCTCAAATCCACCCTCTTGGCCTTCCTTTACATTCATTATGTGTAGATTCTTGTGTTGGGACTAAAGAGCGTGCAAATGTGGGACGATATACATTATAAGTGGTAACATAAGTGTTATTTCATATTGAAAAATAATAGATATCTAGGTGCATCAATGAAAACCAAAAACCGTAAACAGGGCTTCCTGAAGCAATACATTAGAACTCTCTACATGTTGAGATTGTGGTATACACAATATATCTATATATGTTTATTGTATAATCACCATTTGCATACTTGTTTACCCAAAAATCTTCCCCATTAGAAACTGTGATTTATTCTAGGTATTATATGCATCTTTGTGTACTTTATTGAATATGTGTTGAATCTTCAAAAATAACACATACCCAATTGGAATTGACACAACAAATGAGCTGAAATCCAATACAAACAGTCCATGTCCTACATGATTTCGTTGATAGAGTAGCAAGAACAATAGAGATTGCTTTGAACAATCTCACCAAAGTTCCAATCCCTTTGCCGAGAAATTACTATCAACGTAAAATGGTGGCAAGACCAAATTTTCCTACAAATATGAAGCCAAAACCCCTATAGAGAGGGAGGTGAAGACAATAAAAATTGAGAAATTCAAGCTTTCAAAGAGTACCGAGTCTCGTAAATCTCATATCCAAATCATACCAATCAAGGAAGAGGATGCCAACAACATGGGTATGAGGCATCTAAAAAAATCTTTGGCTTCAAAGAAAAAAAATTGTGGACATTCTTCAAATTGGTAGTTTGACAAATACTTCTCTATAATTATGGGTAGATGAAACATGGAGTTGCACACTTTTGGTAGATGAAAATACTACTATAGCTGAATTGAAAACAAAGAGATGGAATCTAGGAAAGGGATAAGCATGAAAGAGATTTTACCACATACCCTTCATAAGGAAAGACATTAAATATTGAATTTAATGTTTTATTCAAATGTCATTTCTTAATTGATTGATATAAACAATTTGTAATGTGACATGACATTGTAGGCGTATTACACAAATATCATTAAAACTATAGTCTAGAATAAAAATAATGGAATATTCCTAAATACAATGGTAGAAGAATATCCTCTCCGAAATTAAATGCAAAACCTTGGAAAACATATCAAATATGACACATGGCAAGTTGTAATTTTCAAGGAGGAAAAATTAAATGCAAATTTATTTGCATATTACTAACCACTAATATTAGTTTATTTGTGTATTTGTATTATAAAATTTTAATATAAATATAATTTTCAAAATGAATCTCTAAGAATATTTCATTTTTTTAATATCAAACTCAAGAATCATTAAAATATATAAAAATACTAACACAATTAATTAAAAATTGGAATTATTATATCTAATAAATATTATATATGCACAAATAATGATACAAACCATAATTTTTTTATTAATTATTTTTTAATATAGAATGAAATAAGTTAAGCATAACATTGCATGTGTAACTAGTACATACATTTCGAATGCATCTATCTAAAATAGGTCAAGAGATATTAATTTGAAGGTTCATATGTTAAATACTTCACTTACAACATTGATTGATAACGAGATATCAATTTTAAGGTTCTTATGTTAGATACTTCACTTACCACAATGATTGAGATCTCTATATATTGTTTTGTCAATTTCATCTAATTACACAATTGTGTTGATCTCTCAAAATAACCTTTAAAAAGGGGAGGGCCCAAACTCTACAATATGACTGACATTTATATTTTGACACTTTTAAGTGATGGTCAAATGGAAGTAAAATTTATGTTATAATTTCCACAAACCATATTGATTAGTAACTTCATTAAATTATCTACCAAGGTTTCATTGATTTTAACAAATGATATTAATTTAGTTACATGACTTTGTTCAAAATAAAATCTAAATTAAATTCTAAAAAAAAAAAAAAAAACATTTAAGAGTTGAATGGGATATCAAATTTAAGAATATGCTACTACATGACCACTTAAATGGATGTCGAATTTAATGTCAATAATAAAAATAAACAAGTCATTACACTGCGAGAGACCATTAACATAGAGTAAACAAACATCTCTCCACATAATAAACAAACATTTGAAATAAAATATTAAAATCATATATTCATGCCTCATAAAAACAGTGATTATACTAGAAGAGTATTTAACTAAATTTAAACCCGTATAATTTCCAAGGCGAATAGAGCAAACGAAGACTGTTATCAAAACTGACAAGCACAGCTAATTTGAAATTTTGGGCGTGGTCAGAAGCAGGGTTTAGATGGCTGATAAATTACTTTCAATTAGGGCAATATAAAAGAATAAAATTTATTAAATCCAATATTTTTATCAATATGACCGTTAGTGTTTCCAAAAATTCCCTCAAGTCTGATAAGATATTCTGCCATACTGCCATTCAAACATTCCCTACTTCTCCAGATACATTTATGCGTTGCTTTTAAATTGATGGGTATTTAAAATACCCAAATATTGGCATCCAAGTGATTGTAATCTAGGAAAGAAAATTATTATAAAAATCAGCGACTCTTCTTTTGAGTATGAAAAAGATTTGACAGTGTTTTAGTTTTATATCCAAACATACTTACATGGCCTGAAGAGCATCAATATTCTCAGACAGCATTAATTTATTTTTGAAATCATGTATTTTGAACAAGGAATTACAGCAATTATAGAATATTTAAGGTATGGTCTTAAAAAAAAAATGATTTTTTAAAATCTATTTAAAGGAAAAAAACATTAATCTTCATTATTAATTAGGAGCTCCAACAATTTTGCTTGTTTTTGAAGTGGTGCTGAAAGTTTCCATGACTATATTCTTATAATTTCTCTCCTAGATTTTCTCTATTATATTTTTACAATGAATTATGTAATTCATAGGGTATGGCTTTGATGATAGAGACTGTCGAATAGAATTATATAAATATAGAAATAAAATAATATAGAATATATATTTGAATGAATCAGTGGCAATAATCAAAGAATCTGCATGGACATCTTTTCTTTCTGAGGAATAAAGAAACAAAATATCCTAATTTCCCTCTCGGAACTCTAGCCCTGTAAATCCCTAACTGAAGTTCTAAGCAGTTATTATCTTTCACAACTGGAAGGTCGCCAACGCCAATCCCGCCAAAACAAGTAGAGCTGAAGGCGCAAAAATAGCCCCAGCGTCTGTACTATCTGCCACAGGAGCAGAAGAGGGAGTTTGCGAGCCTGCTGTAGGGGGCTTGGTGGAGATGATACAGAAGATGGAGTAGAGGCAGATGGTGCAATCGATGGGCTAGTTGAACTTTGTGGGGCTTCTGCTGAAGATGATGGGGCCGGAGATATTCCTGTCACTGGGGCTGACGCTGGAGCACCTTCTGGAACTGAGGCTGGTGATGGGCCTGAAACTGCACCCTCTGCAACAGGGGCTGGAGATGGCACTGCAGCTATTGGGGCCGAACCTGCACAAAATACACCAATATTACAATACCTAGCCGCTGGATCTTTGAAAAATATATATCAATATTTAAGACCTAATGTCAATACCTCCCCAAAAACACAATTATCCTATCAGCATACTTCCTAATGCATCCCCGTCCCAACATTATCAAACTCTTCAACATTTCTCACAATACATCCCAATTCAAACATTGCTATCACAAAAATATTCTCTAAAGTGGAATTACTGGTGTTCTTTACAATATATCAACATTCCAACACTGTTACATTCATACCTCTACAAAGTTGTCCCACACCCAATTACCAACATTCTTCACCATAAATTCCCAACCCTACACTATCAAATCCTTCCTCTCTAAAGTCCCAATAGCCATCTCATACCCCCTCCAAAACCCCAAAAATATTACGTTCCTTGCAAAGCTAAATTTTAAATGTTCTTTACGATACAACTCTATCTTTACACTATGATACCCATGCTCTCCAAAACCCCCAAAGCCATGCCATACCCTCCAAAACCTAATTACCAACATTCTTTACAATACATTTTATTCTTTCACTATCATACCCATACTCTCAAAAGTCTCAAAAAGCATCCCATTCCAACACAAATTACATTACATTGTTCTATCAAAATAATATATGGCTCCTCCAAATCAACATTCGTAATATACATTCACTGTCATACTTATTACCAAATTACCAACATGTTTACCATACATCACCATCCCAACATTATCATCCCTATAATCTCCAAGAACTCCAAAACTATCCTATACTCTCTAAAACCAAATTACCAACATTCTATACAAAATATTCACATTCTTACACACTATCATACCCATACCCTTCAAAACCCCAAAAGCCATCCCATCCCTTAAAGAAAACTACATTATATTACTCCACATAAGACTTCCTTACTCTTTGAAACCTTAAACGAAAATATTCTTTTACAATACATCCCAGTTCCCCCAATTATCATAAACACCCATATTACTTTTGCAAAGTCCCAAAATCATCTAATACTTGACAATCCAAATTACCTTCATTCTTTACCTACATCCTTATCCCTTACACTCTCGAAATCCCTAATACATCCCATACTCTCGAAAACTACCAAAATCATCTAATTTTTCTTTACAATACATCATCATCCACTTTAAAACAGAATCATCAACATTCTTTACAATAAATCTCCGTCCCATACTTATTATACACATATTTTCCCAAACTTCAAAAATCATCAAACACTTCCCAAGACCAAATAACGAATTCTTTACTAGGTATACATCTTATCTCTACACTATCATACCAAATAAAATCAGCAAATGCTTTCCAAAACCAAATTACCAGCCTTCTCTACAATACATAACCGTTCTGAAAATTATCATACTCATACTTTTTACTTAAAGCCCAGAAAAGACATTCCATCACCACACAACCTCAACTTAACTCTACCCTTGGGCCACACTGAGGGGTCACAACCGGCTTAAACGCATAAAAATGAGAAAAGAATTTACCAAAGAAATATATGATAAACTTATAATTTTAAAATACAAATTTCAGAACTTTTTAAAAGCATTCTCCAACTGCACTATCATGCCCATATTCCAAAGCCTATCCCTAACGCTAGCCCCAAAAAGCATACTGAAATCTTTTGATTACCTTTAGGAGATGGAGCCAGAGCCTTTGCGGAAGATGGCGCCTTTGTTGGTGAAGTTTCCGGCGTCGAAGTTGGCGAATTAGCTGGGGATTTTGATTTAGCCGGGGACATGGCCGGTGATTTTGATGGTGATATAGCTGGAGAAGACGACACTCCAAAATAAAACCCCCAAAAAACACAAAATATGATTATCATTACGGAACAGAGCAAACTTGACTTATTGCTGAAGTAAAATAAATGCCAAAATAACCATTACTGGAAAAAAATTGTTTCCAATCTCAAGTGTTATAAAGCTCTCTACACGGAACTGTAGTGGCAGAGTATACCTGGGGCAGTGGCCGGGAAGAAGCGCTAGGGCTGTTGGCAGCTGCAGCTATAAGACAAGAAAAAATAAAACACCTGTTAAAAGATTTTTACTCAAACATAATTATTTCATAACCTGAAACGGCGCATGGACATTTCCAGATTGCATAAAACGCATCCTAAAATCCTATTTTCCAAACTAGGTTCGAAACCGTAATATATAAACGCTCAAAAACCTAAATTCAATTGCTAAGATCATGCCAGAATTATACTGAACGATCAGAATTATACTGAACGATCTGCGCATATTCCTTAAAAATCCTTAAAAGCCGGCTTAATGTAGTGAGATGGCCAATATCAATGTCGAAAACAGAAAAAACAACAACGAAAACCCTTGCATGGCAGAAAATAGAAAAAACATTCATGATCCATATAACAAAACGCGTTCAGAGCAATATTTACCTGTGCTACACTGGCTGACAGGCGGGGTCTTGACATTGCAAGCTCCAGGAAGAGCCAAAGCCTGCGTCATATTAATAGGCAATCCCAAAGTGTTATTCGCATTAAGCAACATGCATAAACAAGACGCTTTGGCTGAAACAACCGACGACAGGCCAGTGCAGCAATCCTTATCCGGCTTAGTCTGATTTGTCGGCGTCATGACAAAGTTTAAACACGGTGAAAGCATCGCGATATAAGTAATGCAATCTGAAGAAGGCGACGGCGCAGGCGCCTGTGCGACCACGCCAGCAAACAACGCCGTTATAGACAAACAAAGCAATGCGCTCTTCTCCATTTTTTTCGCAGAAAAATGGAATCCACAGACAGGTCACAGGATCGAATCCCTCAAGCTCAGCTCGGCACAAACAAAACAACTTTTTGCAAGGAGGTTTCGGAAGCAATGGTAAAGAAGTAGCGATGAAGAAAGGCGGTGGCTTTATAAGGAAAACAGCGGTTTTTCTCCAGCGTTAACAGCGTAGAGCTGCTTTCGGCATGGCGAGTTGCGACAGGAGGGCGGTTTTATAAGGCGGCGGCGTGAGGTTACAGGCGGAGACCAAGAACCAACAGGAACAGATACGATTTTATTAAATCTTGGCCGCGTCGTGCCACGCGGACGGTTGGGATTCATAGATGGCTGGAGTGCAATATCTTTCTTCTGGAAAACTCCGAGAAAAACATTCTTCACTTATTTATTTTCTTTTTAACCGTGGTAATAAAAAAATTGGCAGTGGGGCGGTTCGACATTTGGTCATAGAAATAATATGAATGGTGGGGCCACGCGCTCTTGAAGTCGTTCATATATTATTTGCTTCCACCGGGTTGGGTCCCACTCCCGCTCCAGATTCAAAGTCACTGTTACTCCATAAAGATAGACTTTTATTCTTTTCTTCCATGCGGCCCATCGAACTTCTCAAACCGCGTATTATCATTTATGAGATATTCATATTTAATGTAGTGTTAGATTTTGTAATTTAATAAAAACATTTAATAAAGTTTCTAATTAATGATTTGTTATCGTTCCAAACCGTGTATTATCATTTATGACTATTTAATGTATAATTTAATAAAAACATTTAATAAAGTTTCTAGCTATTGATTTATTACCCTGCCAAGGGTAGGTATAGTGTCTTTATTTTTTCTAATTTATTTTTTTACTCAATCAATTTAGAATTTTGTCTATGAAATGCATATTTTATATAAATTATAATTGATATTTATATTATATTTAACTGGAGGATAGGCTCCTTCCCGTATTTTTGTGGAAATTAAGACAACAATAAATCTGAAAATTCTGGTTTAATCACCCATCTAATCTATTGTAGGCATCACTTCAAAATTTATTGCACCCATTAAGTGGACTTAGTTGAGTTTTTTTGGGGCTTTATCCTTGTCTATTTGTTTTGACGTGATTCCAATGGAACATTCTCGACCCACTTCCTCCACCATTCCCTTCTCAAATTACCCACTTCTAAAGAGGGCTCGATTCTTCTTCGCCTGCAGAATTAGGGGATGGTTTTATGGAGTGGGGGCTCCATAAATATTTGAGAAGGTGCTATTGAGAAAATTTAGGAATATTTTAGCCAATTTAAGGTCTTGTGTTTTTACCATTTTCCATTGCAATTTTCCCTATAAAAATGACCAAAAATTAGTGGCCTACATTTTTACTCCACGTGGAAACAAAACAACATAAAGACTAGGGAGAAATTACCGACGCTCCCCACCTTTGAAGTTTAAGGAGCAACAAATGTGGAGTCCCTAATTTCTATGTAAAGATTCATTTTTTTCTTGTAGTTGGTTAAACAAATCAACATGAGACCATATATAATAGAAAAAATAGGAGGTGAGTAAGGGCATGGTCCCATGGAGGGGTTTTGGGCTCCTATTTTCTTGCGAGAAGGTCCCATGTTTATTTTTAAAGTTAGTTACGGGAAATAATAGAATCTAGGCCTCAAAAATAGGAGCTCCACTTTTTAGCCCCCTAAACTTAAGAGGTCACTGGAGAGGGGGGCCGGGAGTTTCCTCCTACAGCTTTAGCGCTGATAGAATCTAATATGCATTCCCGCCATTTTTTTTTGGTGATTTTAAAGAGAGAAAGATGATTTTATTTTCCTACAAATAACCATAAAAATCCAATGGAATCCTATAATATCTCAAATGGGTATTGTTGAAGAAATTAATAAAAAAACATGGGACCTTAAAAAGCTGCTAAAATGCTCCTATATTTTCTCAAGAGCACCCATCGAGATATTTATGGAGCCCCCTTCCATGGGACCATGCTCTAAGTCCATGGTGGAACGGGGCTCCATAAATATCTCAATGGGTGCTTCTTGAGAAAATTTAGGAGCATTTTAGCACTTTTCAGTCCCATGATTTTTTATTAGAGGGAAACTCCATACCCACCTCTCCCGCCACCTCTTAACTTTAGGGGGCTAAAAAAATGGAGCTCCTATTTTTAGGCCTAGATTCTATTATTTCCCATAACTAACTTTAAAAATAAGCATGGGACCTTTGCTACATGGAAATAGGAGCCCAAGCCCCTCCATGGGACCATGCCCTTACGATCATAATTAAAGGTTTAGTGACCGATGGTCATATGCATGTGACCAAACAACATTTGGCTTTGGAAAACAATCAGAAAATGGACAGAGGATCCACCAATCTTAGTTCGCCCGATTAAAGGAAGCAATCACAACTTTGCAGAAGCAAAAGGTTTCTGTCCTCGAAACTTAGTCGCCGTACTCTCGGCCGAAGCACAAGATTATGAGCTTTTTTGTTTCAACACTTGTTCTGCTCTGCTATGAAATTCTTCAAATCATGTGCACTGTAAAATTCGTGTTTACATTTTTATGTACAATTTTTTACACCCTGTGCATTTGACATTGACTACCTGTTCGAGCAGATTAGGAGAGACAAATTTGAAGAACGAAACGAAGACTTGTTTGATAAGTGTATGAAGATCCTGAAGCAAAGTCGATGCCGAATAATCAAGCAACAAATCAACGAGCTCGTCTTGATAGGGGTTCCTCCCGAATACCAAAATCCCAAGAATTGCTCGGACAATTCTTCAACGGAATCAAGCTATCCAAAACATAAATTCAGATGAGGCAATTGCTTATGGCGTCGTGTTGCAGGGAATCGACATGCTTAATACACAACTGTAGATATTAAAGTTTGTTTTGAAGTAGACGCCGATGGAATTGTATTAGCTTTTTCGTCCCTTGGATAAAAGTATTCCAGCAGATTTTGTTTCTCATTCTATCCTGTAATGGATTTTCTTTGCGAGCTCTTGACTTGAATAGAACTGCAGGTAGGGCGCGAACTGTTTGACAAAATGTCTCATAGTTTCCTCGTTTTTTTCGATTGCTTTTCTGAACAACCCTCCCCCTGCTTCAAGTTTGTGCAAACATGAATGTTTTTAAAAAGTCCTCTGCCAACTATCGCTGCAATGAAACGTTTACAGTAAAAAAATTAGGAATGGAAAACCTTCGATTTGGCTCTCTGGCTGGCTCAGTTGCTACATAGAATTAGTATAGCCCAAATTTCCTTTGCATTGAGGTTGACATTGTTAGTTTTTATCTTGCATTTATTTCAGATAAATTTTAAGATTCAACATTGAACAAAATGTGTGAGCTTTAATGGTCAGTGGAAAATATTACATCTGTTAGTCAATGGAAGTTGTTTTTGTCCGTTTGTCAGGGGAAAGTATTTATCTGTTTCCTCTATCTCATGATTGTCTGTCTTGATTGAATGGGACATCTTTATTTGGCCCAACTAAGTCACTTTATTATATTCTCATTTGATGTTGGTCTATGGAAAAACTAAATTCCATGGACTATTTGTGGTTTGCATTGATTGCTGTTGAATCGAGAATATTGCAGTTAGCTCTTGATTGGCTGGGTCATTGGATTTATTTTTCCCTATGGTTATCATTGTAGATCTGAACGAGTTGGATGGTTATTAATGAGTTGAAGCAATAATGAGGTGACATTATCAAGTTTCTAAGATGGACACAAGTAGATGATTTGAGACAAGTATTAGTTGAGTTCTGATTTCTCCTATTCTCTTAGACCATGGTAGTGAGTTTATTCAAATCTGAATCCCTTTCCCCACAGATAAGCTAAATTTATTTTGCTAGGGTGTTCAAGAAAGTCATACTCAGGTGATGAGAGTTCATAGTCTCCTCAATCGCTCTCAAATCCTTCAAGGAAACTATCACAGAACAGAAGCCAAGTTTCTTGTGATGATCTGTGTGCACAAATTTTAGAAGAAGCTGATTTCCTAGTTTTTTGAACTGAAAGAGCTTCTTGCCTGAAGTGGAAGAGCTCCTTGAAAAGAAGCAGTACAGTGATGCATTGCACATTTTATTGAAGTAACATGTGCCACTATGACCTGTTTGATCTCAAGCTCGAAATAATTTTGAATTAAAATCTGCTCTCAGAAAAAACCAGCACTAGAAGCTGGGATTTTAAGCATCTTAATTAAATCGTATTACAACATTGTGTAGACCAGGCCCTCTAGACAAATTGGCTGCTAAACATACTACCATTATAGATACGCTTTAGCAACAACATTCACTCCAATTCAATCTTTCATGATCAATTTTTTTGTCATGTCTGAGTAATCCTCGATTTTTCCCAGTACCCACTTTGCTCCGCATAGCGAATTTTGATTTTCATTATCGAAAGTTATTTTTGTCACTGATTATTTATTGGAGAAATCCTTCCAGGGGGTCATTCAAACCTTTTGAGTCGGATTATGACATTGATTGAAACCCTCTTCATGCAAAGTTGCCCCATAAAAACAGTTGTAAATACTCCTATTGTTTAAATGCAAGTATTCATGTCCTTGATATTAGCATCTCATGGATTTCACTAGCATTCTACGTTTGCAGATTGTTTTGATTGGGGGTGTTGGGAATGGGCTAAAAATGTTAGTACAAATCATGACAAATATAAATATCGAATTTTCTAATCAATGTTGCAATACATAGACATACATCATTGGAGACGGCTACCCTCCACTCAATCTGCACCCATGTATGGTGCGCTCCCCTAAAACATACATGGAACATATAGATGGCCATATAGATGATCATGCGGACATACGATGTGGCGGTGAGAGGACTGTTGGGTCGGTCGGAAATTGACGTGTCACCACTTTGGAGGATCAAAGCCCCACCAAATCTTTCGCCGAATCCTGTGGCATCCTCCGTATCGCCATCTCCCAATCACATTGCATTAATGTTGCTTCGAAGGCGAGTTTACCCGCGTAAACCGGTTCATCCGGTTTCCCCTTTCACCACTGGTTCGCTAGCAAAACATCCTCTAAGAGCTATGAAACCACGACGGTTTAAAGCAGTTCAACGGATTAACTCGATTGAAGTTTATGTGCACACAAGAATAGTAAATATTCACATTAGCATCAAGTTTAGCAACTAGCAAAGGACGGTGGCCATTATGGAGGGTAGTCACCCGCATTACTTATATTCAAACTCCCACACAGGGATTACATTGCAATGAATTAATTTTGCAAGAGAAAGAAAATTGTCATTCAATTTTAGTACCGGTATATTTTCTATCTAGAGGATCAATCTACATTTGCAAAAGAATAGAAATATAGTGTATAAAATATATTGTTAATTGCAAATATATTATGTATACAATTAGAAATAAACACATTAATACAACAATATTAGATTATATTTCTAGATGTATAATTATGTATTTAATACAATTTTTGTTATTTCATAAGTCCAAATGTGTGGAAAATTTTAGTGTTTTTAAACACGGTTATGTGTTGAAAAACACACCGTATTTGTCAACACATTGAACAACAAAATGGATTCATAAATTTATTAAATTATATGTTAATGTTGTGTCATTAATTGATTATTTTGGAACTCTTCATTGTACTTGAAAAGTATATTTTGAATTTATTTAGTACCAATTAAATGACTTATAACATCATAAAATATGTGAATGGTGTCTTAATAACTTACAACCTATGTGACAAGTTTGATTGACCATTAAACACTATTACTAATTTAAAATGAACTCCTCTTTATGCCACTTTATTTTATAAGTAGTACTTCTTTAACATTTTTTATCGTGGTTATTGGTTCCTATCATGGTCATAGAGACCTTTTCCCTATATAGATAGAAAAGTCCTATTTCCATTGACTAACAACTAAATGTCTATATGACAAGATCAATTTCATAATGACTCATCAATGACAACTAAGCTTCTACGCACAAAAATCAAGCTCTCAAATTTGAATGGTAATTAATGTTTAGTGATTAACAAGTGGAAATCGAGTGTGTTCTTCAAAAGTGAAACCTTTGAATAATTAAATTCACGCAAAGTAATGTGCCCGTAGGAAAGTTTTAGTCGCTTAGCAATAAAATTTTAGAGTTGGTCAAAAAGAGTTTAGGTTGTCATCAAGTGCTTTCTTTACATGTTTCTTACCCACACTAGGGGTCTAATGTGTCCTTTGTGCCCATGGGATAATATTCATGGAACATATTATATAACAACAATATATTCTTACATGGTTGTTCAAACATATAGTGCCAACACCTAAGTTATTACACCAAATTGATGTAAATCAAAATCATTAAAATGTTTGATAAAATTAAATTTATATAAATTCCAAGAGCTATGTAGATTATGGTAAAGGGATGAACCCTCAAATAAAGGAATGCACCTTCTTGTAAAGGAAGGAAAATTGATAGGCATTTTAAGGATTAAAAATTCTTTGTTTTGGGATCAGACAAAATGTTAATTACAATAGATTGTTTGATAGAGGATAGAGTATTTAATATTATAGAATGTATAAATACGGGAAACAAAAATGTATATTCATTTGGTATAGATAAAAAAGTTAAAGGTATAAATGTCCTATAATAAATCATAGAAGAAGTGGAAACAAAGAGTAGTTGATACATATTGAAAACATGGAAACAAATAGTTGGCACTTGATATTTGATACATATAGTGTTTAGGTTTTTCCAACGACTGTATTTTCAATTTGATTATCTTATATGTGTCATTTAATCTTCTAAGGGGCATTCTTGAACCGACATTTTACCTATGGAAGCCTACATAAGCTAGTTAATATCCCTTCATAACTCACCTGGAGCTTTCATAAGATCTATTGTAAATATCTTTACAAAATCCTCTTGCAGTATGACTCTTACATTCTATCATAAGATGTAGTAAAATCTATGTTGAATTTGTGTATCTATCCCTAAAGCTATATTAGAGACCTTTAAAAACCCGTATTTTTGCAGACATTCTGGATGTTTGCAACAACTTCGGAAAATAAAATATATTTGGGACATCAAAATCCAATGTTTTCACCCTCTGTTGGATGATTCCATCTAGATCAAATATCTATGAATGGTTTTTATTTGTACATGTAAGTATGTCCCTATAACATATTCTATTGTATTTTAAAGTTTGTAATCTTTATGTGTCTCTGAATTTCCTTTCTATTCTTTGTGATAACCACATTGAAAGCCCCCTTTTTTGAGGTGAGTGAGATATACTATAGATATCTCATCTCAAAATAATTGAGGTGTATTCATGTCATATATAACATATAATAATTGTAGAACACATCCACTCAAAATGCACACCTAATAGCAATACTAGAGCACATCCACAACCTTATACAAAAAGAACAATCAAGATACATTGGAAACTTCATGAGTATGTACCTATACACATGAACAACGTGACGAATTTTTCACACGGTTTCATTTACGAAATGGAATTTTCTGAAGTCACACTATTATGAATATAACATTTGAATTCATATTTGTTAACAAGAACCTTAATAATAAATGTCTTGAAATACAATGTTCGACAATCTCTATTTTTTTCCATCTACATCTAGATATATAGTTATAGAATTCATATTTGGATTAAACAAATGTTATCACCAATCATGAGCTAGGGACCACATATTTTTGGAATATCATAAAGAGATAAAAATGTCCCATAGTTATACAAAAAGCCCATCACTAGATTTAACAATAGTATAACCAAAACAAAATACCCAAAAGGATTCCAAAAAGATGAACGAAAAGAGACAAGCCAATTAGAGGAGCAACTAAATAAGCTTCTTCAAATTTCGAAACAACATCTTTAGCTCTGTAGGAGCCCGATTCATTTGATTGAGATCCGCCAACTTGAAAAGCTAATATAATTATATACCATTAGTAAGTCCTCCCACCTTTGAGAGCTAATGCACGCCAATGGTTACTCTGAATGGAGGAGATGATATCAATTTTGAATTATTCCAAGTGGGGTCCATAGCAGGAGGGAGAGAGGAGTGTGGGCCGTGAATCTTTAACATTCGAGCCATCTATAATCTATTTACTGACGTTGGAGGAGGATCCGACAATAAAAACTGAAGAGTATCAATGACATTTGTGAGGAGTCGAAAGAAAATTAGCAAAGCCCCGATTTAGTGATTCCGCACTCTAGATCTAAAATGTCAGAAGGAGCGCATCCACCGTTTATATTGAGTCTTCCATTTTTGGGAAAGGGGGAAAAAATGAGATGGGGGCTCACGATGGCCACGTCGGAGTCCGAGCTGGAAAGGAAAGGAAAGCCGGCGGCCAACCTAAAAGAGGATTTTTTTAAAAGAGGAAGAGGTGAGAATTGGGTGCCCTAGAGGAGGAGCGCGGCGGCGCCCAATTTGGGAGGAAAGCCCAGTCGGTGTGGGAAGCGGCGGACAGAAGAACGTAATGAATTTTCAGGACAACTCTTTCCCGAATTGATTTTTGAAGTCACATTATTAAAACAAACATTTAATTCTTTCTCCCCCAACAAGAACCTTAGAATAAATGTCTTGGGCCAAAAACTGATGTTTACCTACCTCTATTTTCCATCTACATCTAGATAATGGCTTATAACATTCATATTTGGATTAAACAAATGTTATCACCAATCATGAGCTAGGGGACCACATATCATACTAAATGCATAGTTACATTTTTTAGGGGAAAATGTTTTCCCTCGATTTTAGTGATAAATAAAGGATTAAATCTAATGTCCATTTACCCTTTGTATTTATAAACTTTGTATTTTATGTACGTTAAGATGGAAAACACAATCCACTTGTCCATAATGTTTTTCGTTAAGATGGAAAACACAACGTGTTTTTTGTTAAGATTGAAAACACACTGTGTTTTTCAACATGTTGAAAAACATGTTGTGTTTTTCAGCATGTTGAAAAACACGATGTTTTCCACATGTTCAAGGTGGCCTATTTGAGTGTCGAGTATTAGTTTTCCCTTGTTTCCACCGATCGAGCCCTAATACACCTAATGTGACAATTGAACATGTATTAGGGCTAGATTTGGAATCATTTATACCAATTGAACCCTAATACATGTTAAATTAATGTTAGGTGTTGTATTATAGTTTAGGGTGTTGTAATTGTGTTATTTAAGACGATAAGTTAGTGTTTAGGGCATCATATCAGTGTTTGAGTGTTTAGGGTATTGTATGATTGTTTAGGATGACACATTAATATTTAGGGCATTCCAATTGTGTTTTGTAAAGTGACCCATTAGTTTGTAAGGTCTCATTATAGTTTTTAGGGCATTCCAATAGTGTTTTTTGTTAATGTCAAAGTATCCATTTATGTTATTTAGGTTTTTTTTGTGTCAATGTTCAAATGTTTAGGGTGGTGTATTAGTGTTTAATATGAGTGCTTATGATATCAAATTATTTTGTAAGGTGTCTTAATTATATTATTTACAGTGATCCCTTAATGTTTATAGTCTTCTAATAGTGTATAGGGTGTCATATTAGTGTTTATCATGTCTTATAATTTTTAGGGTATAACATTAGTGTTTTTTTGTGTCTAAATTATGTTATTTAGAGTAACCCATTAGTGTCCAAGGTTTTGCATCAATTTTTGAGTGTTTAGGATGTCATATGAGGGTTTAGGGTGTCATATTAGTGTTTAAGGTGTCATATGAGTTTATAGGGTATTATAGTAATGATTATGGTTTTGTATGAGACCATGTGTTTCATTAGTGTTTAGGTTATCCTAATTATGAAATAGAAGAATAATCATTGGTGCATAGAGTATGACGACATTATTTAGGGTATTCTATCAATGTTTAGGGTGTTAAATTAATGTTTAGTGTATCTCAATTATTTTATGTGGGGTGACTAATTAGTGTTCAAGGTGTCATATAAGTGTTTAAAGTGTCCAAAATTAATTTAATGTGGGTGACTTATTATTGTTTATGGTGATATAATTAGAATAATTTTAGCTAATACTATGTTTTCATTCATCATTAGAATTAGAATAATTTTAGCTAATACTTGTAGAGATGTTATGTTAATGTTATAAACAATTTTTAAATTTATTGTTCATTTTATATAAAAAACCATGCAAAAAAATGAATGTCTTTTTATGTGGAAGGAATGCAAATAAATCTACAATACTATCTAAATGAAGTTAGTGATCATCTAATCTTTCCAAGAATAAGTAGGAATTACACCAATATGTTTATAAGTGAGATCGATGAAAAATATATATTGCCTAATACTATGAAAATAGGAACAAATTTATGTTCTTGATATACACATGGATGGCCTAAGAAAACACTTGCATGGCAAGTATTTACATAGTTGCTTGGGCACGCGTGGAGGATGGCCTAAGATAATGGTCTAGAAAGATGACACAAAACAACCTAACAGGCCATGCTCTATGGTTAGTAAATTTAAATAAGTTACATCAGCTCAACATGTGATGTTGATATATTCCGCTCCACATGTCTTGAACTCTATAGTGTCATGTGACATGCGCAAGTGAAATCCCTTAAAATTATTGTGTTCTAACTACCTGTAAAACACTAGGATTGACATTGGGAATATTGAACAACAAGGAATTTCTTTATGAGATATCTTGAAAGTACATTAGCTCAACAATATGTGTATCAACAATTGTGCACGTGATAGGCATGACTAGGAATAGGTATGATTTTGAATTTTTAGGGTTTCTACATGACTATATATTTTGTTTAGGGTCTCGTAATAATGTTTACCACCACGTTGAAAAATGCACGTGTTTTTCAACACTCTGAAATCGATCCTATTCTCCAAAAGGTGAAACCCGTGGTGCTTTTCCTCCTTGTTGAAAAATTGACTCCACATCAACTACTTATCGGGTGGAGAAGGGTTGGATTTCTTGAATGCGATGAAAAATGAGTGTGTTTTCCACCACGTTGAAAAACACACTTTGTGTTTTTCAGCACTTTGAAATACACGATCTTGTTCTCCAAAAGGTGCAACCGCAGTGCTTTTCCTCCTTGTTGTAAACATTAACTCCACATCAACTACTTTCCGGGTGGAGAAGGGTTGGATTTCTCCAATGCTATGAAAATAGAGTGTTTTTCCCACTTGAAAAATGCACGGTTTTTTTCCAAGACTTTGAAATACGTGATCCCGTTCTCAAAAAGGTGCAACCCAGGTGTTTTCCTCCTTGTTGCAAACATTGACTCCAATCAACTATTTACCAGTGGAGAAGGGTTGGATTTATCCAATGTGATGAAAAATGGAGTGTGTTTTCCACCATGTTGAAAAATGCATGGTTTTTTCAACACTTTGAAATACGCGATCACGTTCTCCAAAAGGTGCAACCCACGTGCTTTTCCTCCTTGTTGCAAACATTGACTCCACATCAACTACTTACCAGGTGGAGAAGGGTTGATTTTCCAATGCGATGAAAAATGGAGTGTGTTTTCCGCCACATTGAAAAATGCACGGTGTTTTTTAGCACTTTGAAATACGTGATCCCATTCTCCAAAAGGTGCAACCACGGTGCTTTTCCTCCTTGTTGCAAATATTGACTCCACATCAACTACTTACCAGGTGGAGAAGGGTTGGATTTCTCCAATGTGATGAAAAATGGAGTGTGTTTTTGCCACGTTGAAAAATCACACGGTGTTTTTCAACACTTTGAAATACGTGATCATGTTCTCCAAAAGGTACAACCCATGCAGTGCTTTTCCTCCTTGTTGTAAATATTGACTCCACATCAACTACTTATCCGAGTGGAGAAGGGTTGGATTCTCTAATGTGATGAAAAATGGAGTGTGTTTTCCGCCACGTTGAAAAATGCATAGTGTTTTTCAGCACTTTGAAATGCGCATCCCATTCTCCAAAAGGTGCAACCCAGGGTGCTTTTCCTCCTTGTTGTAAAAATTGACTCCACATCAACTACTTACTTAGGTGGGAAAGGGTTGGATTTATCAAATGTGATGAAAAATGGAGTGTGTTTTCCGCCACGTTGAAAAACACACGATGTTTTTCAATACTTTCAAATATGCGATCACGTTCTCAAAAAGGTGCACTCGCGGTGCTTTTCCTCCTTGTTGCAAACATTGACTACACATCAACTACTTACCGGGTGGAGAAGGGTTGGATTTCTCCAATGCAATGAAAAATGGAGTGTGTTTTCCACCACGTTGAAAAATGCACGGTGTTTTTCACCACTTTGAAAAACGCAATCTGTTCTCAAAAGGTACATGCAACCCCTGGTGCTTTTCCTACTCATTGTAAACATTGACTCCACATAAACTACTTATCGGGTAGAGAGGGGTTAGATTTATCCAATGCGATGAAAAATGGAGTGTATTTTCCACCACATTGAAAAACACACGGTGTTTTTTAGCACTTTGAAATACACAATCTCGTTCTCCAAAAGTGCAACCCACGGTGCTTTTCCTCCTTGTTGTAAAAATTGACTCCACATCAACTACTTACTGGTGGGGAAGGGTTGATTTATCGAATGCAATGAAAATGGAGTGTGTTTTCCACCACGTTGAAAAACACACGGTGTTTTCAACACTTTCAAATACGCGATCACATTCTCCAAAAGGTGCAACCAACGGTGCTTTTCCTCCTTATTGAAACATTGCTTCCACATCAACTACTTACCAAGTGGAGAAGGGTTGGATTTCTCCAATGCGATGAAAATGGAGTGTGTTTTCACTTACGCCACGTTGAAAAACACACGGTGTTTCTCCTTTTCCTCCTTAAACTTTGACACCACATTAATCGCTTATTGGGTGGAGAAGGGTTGGATTTCTCCAATGTGATGAAAAATGGAGTGTTTTTTCGCCACATTGAAAAAAGCACAGTGTTTTTTAACACTTTGAAATACGCAATCCCATTCTCCAAAAGGTGCAACCCATGGCGCTTTTCCTCCTTGTAAAAATTGACTCCACATCAACTACTTACCAGTGGGGAAGGGTTGGATTTATCAAATGCGATGAAAAATGGAGTGTGTTTTCCGCCATGTTGAAAAATGCACACAGTGTTTTTCAACACTTTGAAATACGTGATCATGTTCCCAAAATGTGCAACCTTTGTGGTGCTTTTCCTCCTTGTTACAAACATTGACTCCACATCAACTACTTACTAGGTGGAGAAGGGTTGGATTTCTCAAATGCGATGAAAAATGGAGTGTGTTTTCCACCACATTGAAAAACACATGGTGTTTTTCAACACTTTGAAATGCAATCCCGTTCTCCAAAAGGTGCAACCCATGGTGTTTTTCCTCCTTGTTGCAAACATTGAATCCACATCAACTACTTACCGAGTGGAGAAGGGTTGGATTTCTCCAATGTGATGAAAAATGGAGTGTGTTTTTCTACCACGTTGAAAAACACATGGTATTTTTTTAAACACTTTGAAAAATATGATCCCATTCTCCAAAAGGTGCAACCCACGATGTTTTTCCTCTTTGTTGTAAACATTGACTCCACATAAACTACTTACTAGGTGGAGAAAGGTTGGATTTCTCCAATGCGATGAAAAATGGAGTGTGTTTTTCTACCCACGTTGAAAAACAAATAGTGTTTTTCAAACTTTGAAAACGTGACCCGTTCTCTAAAAAGGTGCAATCCATGGTGCATTTCCTCCTTGTTGCAAACATTAACTCCACATCAAATACTTATTGGGTGGAGAAGGGTTGGATTTCTCCAATGTGATGAAAAATGGAGTGTGTTTTTGGCCACATTGAAAAATGCACACGTTTTTTCAACACTTTGAAATACATAATCCGTTCTCCAAAAGGTGCAACCCGTGGTGCTTTTCCTCCTTGTTGTAAACATTGACTCCACATCAACTACTTACTAGGGTGGAGAAGGGTTGGATTTCTCCAATGCGATGAAAAATGGAGTGTGTTTTCTGCCACGTTGAAAAATGCACGGTGTTTTTCAACACTTTGAAATACGCGATCTTGTTCTCCAAAATGTGCAACCCATTGTGGTGCTTTTCCTCCTTATTGCAAACATTGACTCCACATCAACTACTTACTCTTGGTGGAGAAGGGTTGATTCTCAAATGCGATGAAAAATGAGTGTGTTTTCCACCACATTGAAAACGCACGTTTTTTCAACACTTTGAAAATGTAATCCCGTTCTCCAAAAGGTGCAACCCACGGTGCTTTTCCTCCTTGTTGCAAACATTGAATCCACATCAACTACTTACCAAGTGGAGAAGGGTTGGATTTCTCCAATGCGATGAAAAATGGAGTGTGTTTTCCGCCACGTTGAAAACACATGGTGTTTTTAACACTTTGAAAAACATGATCCCATTCTCCAAAAGGTGCAACCCACGGTGCTTTTCCTCCTTTTAAAACATTGACTCCACATCAACTACTTATCAGGTGGAGAGGGGTTGAATTTTTCCAATGCGATGAAAAATGAGTGTGTTTTTCGCCACGTTGAAAAACGCATGGTGTTTTTAACACTTTGAAATACGCGATCACGTTCTCCAAAAGGTGCAACCCGTGGTGCTTTTCCTCCTTGTTGTAAAAATTGACTCCACATCAACTACTTACCAAGTGGAGAAGGGTTGAATTTTTTCAAATGTGATGAAAAATGGAGTGTGTTTTTGCCACATTGAAAAATGCATGGTGTTTTTCAACACTTTCAAATACGTGATCACGTTCTCCAAAAGGTGCAACCCGCGGTGCTTTTCCTCCTTATTACAAACATTGACTCCACATCAACTACTTACCAGGTGGAGAAGGGTTGATTTCTCCAATGCGATGAAAAATGGAGTGTGTTTTTTGCCATGTTGAAAAATGCACGGTGTTTTTCAACACTTTGAAAACTTAACCATGTTCTCCAAAAGGTGCAACCCCTAGTGTTTTCCTACTCATTTTAAACATTGACTCCACATCAACTACTTGTCCAAGTGGAGAGGGGTTGGATTTCTCCAATGCGATGAAAAATGGAGTGTGTTTTTGCCACGTTGAAAAACACACAGTGTTTTTCAGCACTTTGAAATATGTAATTCGTTCTCTAAAGGTGCAACCCATGGTGATTTTCGTCTTTATTGTAAACATTGACTCCACATCAACTAATTACTAGGTAGGAAGGGTTGGATTTATCCAATGCGATAAAAATGGAGTGTGTTTTCCGCAACGTTGAAAAATGCACGGTGTTTTTCAACACGTTTGAAATACGCGATCACGTTCTCCAAAAGGTGTAACCTACGGTGTTTTCCTCCTTTTGCAAACATTGACTTCACATCAACTACTTACCGAGTGGAGAAGGGTTGGAATTTTCTCCAATGCGATAAAAATGGAGTGTGTTTTCACCACATTGAAAAACACACAGTGTTTTTCAACACTTTGAAAAATGCAACCCCATTCTCCCAAAAATGTGCAACCCGGGTGCTTTTCCTACTTGTTGTAAACATTGACTCCACATCAACTACTTGTTCGGAAAGAGGGGTTGAAGTTTTCTAAAGTGGTGAAAAACATGGTGTGTTTTTCACCACGATGAAAAATGCACACAATGTTTTTCAACACTTTGAAAAATGCAATCCCGTTCTCCAAAAGGCGCAACCTACGGTGCTTTTCCTACTCATTGTAAACATTGACTCCACATCAACTACTTGTCAAGTGGAGAGGGGTTGAAGTTTTCCAAAGTGGTGAAAAACATGGTGTGTTTTTCGACACATTTGAAAAATGCACGGTGTTTTTCAACACTTTGAAAAATGTAATCCCATTTTCCAAAAGATGCAACCCGCAATTTTTCTCTCTTGTTGTAAACATTGACTCCACATCAACTACTTGTTAGGCAAAGAGGGGGTTGAAGTTTTCCAAAGTGGTGAAAAACATGGTGTGTTTTTCGACACGTTGAAAAATGCATGGTGTTTTTTAGCACTTTGAAAAACGTAATCCCATTCTCCAAAAGGTGTAACCCATGGTGCTTTTCCTACTTGTGTAAACATTGACTCCACATAAACTACTTATTAGGTGGAGAGGGGTTGAATTTTTCCAAAGCGATGAAAAACATGGTGTGTTTTCCACCACGTTGAAAAATGCACATGGTGTTTTTCAACACTTTGAAAAATGTAATCCCATTCTCCAAAAGGTGCAACCCATGGTGCATTTCCTACTTGTTGTAAACATTGAATCCACATCAACTACTTATCAGGTGGATAGGGGTTGAATTTTTCCAATGCGATGAAAAATATGGTGTGTTTTTCGACACGTTTTGAATTAAGTAAAGACTTCTTTAATGAATTTAAAGAGGAAACTAAGTTCCTCGAGTAATTCATTAATACAAATCTAAAACATCTCCCCACCACCTTTATATTTCAGCAATTTAGCGTCTTCTCATGAGTGTGTATTGAATGTCCTTAATTTCATAACATTTATTTATTGTATGTAAGGTAAAAATCCTTTGATACCTTATCTAATATTTAATGCATTGTGTTGCAGATGCAACGGATATGCAGAGAGATGTATCTTACGGAATGAGCAGGTTGAGCTTTGGAAAGTAAATGTATGGCATGTTGAGTGGGCCTATATTATAATTGTAAACATTTAAAATTCATGTATATGAGATTGTACATTGCGTATATTTAAAATACATAAATATGGAATGTGTACAACTGACTTGGACTTTGATTATTTTTAGAGTATTTAAACCCATGTGTTGAGCCCATATTACAATGGATATAATGTGAGAAATCATAATATTCTACAAAACCATTTATACATTTACACAAAATTTATAAGAATCCGTAGCAAATACTAATTATCTCTTATAAAACTAGATGATAATGATGAATTACATTGAAATAACCAATATTTTTTTATAAACTAATTATCTCTTATAAGACTGGATGATAATAACGAATTACATTGAAATAACCAATATTCTTGAAATAACCAAATTTATAGTAACCATAGGAAATACTAAGTCCATCAATCATTAGTCGACGCATACTTTTTTTTTTCAGTCAACGCCTTGGCCAGGGATGTACATCTTCTTCCATAATTCTTTGTGACTTTCGTGAGTTTTAACAACGAAATTAAAGCTTGTTCTACTTGATTTTCGAATATTTTTTGTTCGATTCACTCGTCGTCTCCCAATTCTTAATTTCTAATTCCAAATCTTGAACCTCAAGCTCCAACTCCATCTTCCTCGAGGAAGCATCTAGTAATCGGTCCAATAATTCTTTAATTTTTTGGACAAATTTAAATATTTCAGTCTAAGTATTTCACGCTCAATTTTATAAAACTTTTCTTATTCATTGCAAGTTTCAATTCTACTTCCATATGAAATGACAGGGATGACTCATCTTCTTGTTCAAGTCTTTACATCTTCATTTGCAGGGCTCTCAATAGTCTTTCTGAACACATTAGTACTTGCACTATAGAATTTTGCATTATCTTTCAATTTCGACACTTTGTAAGGCCTTACGCTTTCCAACCTTCTTTCGTCCTGTCATGTAATTAAACCTATATTTAAACAACCGATTAATATTTGTTAACATTCAAACATAATTTTTAATATCTTTCACCATTCAAACATAATTATGAAATGAATACACAAGTTTTGAAAGCAAATTTGTGATTTATCTACATTAAATTACTGAACACGAAAAACCCAAGTAGGCATACACAGAATAATAACACAACTAAGTAACCATATACCATATACCGTAATCCACAATCCATAGTCACATTAATAAATTAACCACATACATAGTGACAACATCATCATCTATACAATAAAGTAACAACTTCATCACACATATATACACTTGTCTTCTAATCACACTTGTATTACTCTTCCTTATTCATCACATCACATACCAGATATAGCAATTCATATACATGATTTAAATACTAATTAATGTGCACATCATAACATCAACCAAAAAACTACCATATTAGAGTAAAATCACATACATCTAATAATCATAATATAACCACATACATCTATCCATATCATTTATTATGCTACAAAGGCAAAATTCATTAAATATAACTAATTTTTTGCATACCACATAATCAATATCTATACATATATGTCAAATATATAAGTAAAATATGTCAAATATGTAAGTGAAATATAAAAGTACAATAACACACTGATGTCAAATATATAAGTACAATAAGTTTGATTTCTTGGATGCATTATAGTTGTAAATATTATGAATGTGGAGATTTGTATATATATATATATATATATATAGTTGTTAAATATTGGTAATTTTAATGTTGTGAATGTTTAATGAAAGTTGAAGATATAAAAATTATGTGATATCATACTCTGACTCTCAATTTGGCATATGGGGGCAAGTGCCTCTACAAAGACAGGAATCGGTGCGTGCTGAAGGGGCTTGCCCCTTAGGATGCCACATCGATACACCCAACTATCATTATGTGATGAAGGGCTTGCCTTTAGGATTCCACATCGATAGTTGGGGTATACTTGTATTGAGAGCGAGAGGTTTTTAAAGTCATCCACCAACCTCCACTCAAATGCACCTCCGTAATATCACAACCGTCCCTTTTGCAATGGATGGTTGTGATATTATGGGAGGGTGCATCTTGGGTGAAGGATAGCCATTGGCATTTATCGATACTTGAATTTTTCATGGTTATTGTGATTATTTTATCATATTGGATGACATATATTTGATTTGACATGTATCGTACTAATGTTAATTGTATATTTTTGTTTTGTACTAGTTACTCTTTTGTGCAGTGAATATGAATACCATGAGCCTAATTTCTCCCGATCATGTTTGTAAAATGAAGAGATACAAAAATATGAGCTTCCACGTAAACTGAAGATGAAGGGTGTTCACATAAAAAGTTTGAAAACTGCAAGAGTTCCTAAAAATAGTCATTATTTTATCAACAATTATAAATTATAAGTATATTATAGATAGTTTAGTATGCCAATGAATACTAGTTGTTTAGAATGTATAGCAAATAATTTTTATTACGATTCAAAATTTTAGCACCAATTCTTATATTCAAATAAAAGTGTGAAAATTTTGAATTATCTATATTCCTCAATTTTAGTTTGTAAGTTCAATTTTTTGAAAAAGAACGGTATGTGGGTGTTGCGATAATTATTATTTTATTGTTGTTTAATTATTGTGTTTTGGCATGCATAAATGTATATATATATTTTAAAGATGTTATTAATATTTTAATTTTTTTATTTCTAACTTTTGTTTTAAATAAACATGTTCTTGTTTCGATAGTTTTTATTGTTTTTAGCTAAATGTCGCATTCTTTGTCACATTATAGATGACCATATTGTGATATGCTTGTGCACTAGAAGCAGTAGGCAATCATATAAATTGTTGTTTTCCTTGCATTTCAATACTGTCTTTTATACATGTGGCTTTTGAATTAGACAAAAATTTGAATGCTTCCAATGTTTTAAGATGGTATTCATGTTGATGATGATGAATCACAAGTCAAAATTTATTTTGGTAAGTATGAAATAATTATTTCATTAATGATACAAAACTACATGCATGTAATAATTTTTAGGATGGGAAGGAGGCCCAAATGGCAGAGCATGATCGATCTTCCTATCCAAGAGATTACAGAGGAAAAGAGTCAGTTTTCATATGATGACCTAGAATGGACACCAATAGGGGATGAGCCGAACGTCGACATTTGTGCCGCCATACCACTCATAAGACTACATGAATTTCTAAAGGGGGAAGGTTCTAACAAAAGTTTTGAGACTACCTTCACCCACACAAATCACAAGTCAACAAATATAGAAAATCCAAAACCGCATACAACCAAATCATATTCTAGGTTTGGAAATTCACTAACAAATTATTTTTTTGTACGTTCTTTTCATAAAAAATTTGTATAGCATTTGATGTTACCATTTTTAATGCAACTATTGGTGTTCATATGGTCCAGAATGACAATAGAAATAAGTTAGTAACAAGTGAAAAAGTGAGTAGGTGTATAATTAAAAGGGGTTGCCAATGTCATTTCAATGTGAAGGTTTTTTATGGGAGACCGAAAACGGCCATAATATTATACAACCATCCATTTCATTGTGATGTAAATGGTGAGTGTTGTCATGGGAGGAACAAAATACCATTAATGATCCTCATTTGAATGTTGCCCCATACTTATCAAATGAATGCAAAACTTATATCGAGAGTCTTTTGTTAATGGGAGTCATCGTGGACACGGTGTACGATAAATATATAGAGGATCCATCAAACGTGGGTATATCGAGCAGAGGGATGAATACATGACAAGAAAGGATGTGGTGAACACGTGGAAAAGAGTTCACTGCAGAAGGTCTCAAAAGCATGTGATGATGCCATGAGCATGAACTTATGGCATGCGGAGGAAAGAGACATATTTTTCTACTATCAACGCCCAAATGGAACCACTCGTTCCATTCATTATGGGGTTGCAAACACCGTGGATGTGTGAGAGAATGGTTCAACATTCACACAATTCCATAATCTCCATGGACTCGACATTTTCTACCAACAAATATGGCGTAAGTAATTGGAATGAATTTTGAAATGATGTGTAATTTACGTATCATTAATACTATTCCCTTTCTATTATATTAAACCCCATGTTACCATTTGATGTCATATTTCTTGCAGTACCAATTATACACATTACTTGTTTTTGATGAGCAAGAAGCTGGGGTGCCGTAGCATGGGCCATTTCTTCGAGGAATAAAATTGAAGATATTTATGGGTGGTTGGCGAAGTCCAAAAATGAGGAAAATGCCTTCGTGTGATTGGTAGATCAATGTGTTCATTATGGATGATGTGTCGGCTGAAATCCAAGCCATCAGGTGTGTTTTTGGTTGTCGTGTAGTGCTATGCCTATGGCACGTGTGCATGGCATGGTTGAAAAACATGTGCACAAGTATTGTAGCAAGGAGTCTAGGTGGAAGATTTTTGAGAGACTAGGTACCATCATGTATGGTTCTAAATGCATCACGAGCACACATTTCAAATCATTCAAGACTTCTTTAATGAATTCAAAGAGGAAACTAAGTTCCTCGAGTACTTCAGGAATACATGGTGTGAGAGCAAAGAACATGTTGGTGAGTGTGATCCTTTGTGTGTTTCCTTATTAATTATCATCAATTATAATTCTTGGTTTATAATGTCACTGATTTTCAATCCATGTCACTTGACAGCTATGTGGGAACAAATTTTAGAAAATTCTCCCATGAAAATCAAGAAACAAACGCATCCATCGAGTCCTACCATTGTTTTTGAAGACTAGATACTTGTGTGATAGACAAAAGAAATGTACTCACCGGATGGACTATTTTTTCTACACACTTGTGTACAAGGTGGAGCCATTTTACAAACACAAGAGGAAGTTGCAAAAATCTAGATTCTTGACCAATTTCAAAAAATAAAGACATCTATTGATAGTGGTTGAGAGAGCAAAGAGTATTCTGATATAGATTTCCTTGCAATTATGCCTGATTGCAATCAATTGTGGGTGAGGAGCCAAATAACTAGAAGCACATGGTATTTGGTAAGGCAATGCGAGCCTTGGACGTATGCGAATGTGCTTGGGCTATCAAAGGAAACACATGTAAGCACGTGTTGAAGGCATTGGATTTTTGCAAGCAATATGTGTTGATGTCATCATATCAAGCACCAAAAGTGATATGTAATTCAATGCCATCATATGTTACCGATGTAGATTGCTAAGCATAAGTCGTAACGAAATAAGCATCGTGTTGAATTTCTTTTCATTTCACGTGTAGGAGGCAATACTTATGGGGAGACAAGCAGGGTAAATGAAGACACATTTTGACACGACCCCTCTTCGTTGTATCCAACAACAAAAGTTGAAGGTAATTTAATGTCATCGTATGTGGCAAGTAGTGATATAGATTGCTAAGCATAAGTTGTAATGAAAAAAGCATCGTGTTGAAATTGTTTTCATTTCTCATGCAACAACCAATACCTATGCAGAGACAAGCACTGTAAATGATGACATGTTATGGGATGGCCCCTCCTCACCACCTCGACACTCACTGATAGTTGATGGTTAGTTGTTAATGCCTTCAATCAATTAATCGATGCCAATGATAATGTTCATCACACATATTTATGATTAGGTGGCATTGTGTATTCATGTGTACAATGATATTGAAAAACCTAGTGTATAAATAAATAATTTTCTATAATGTCTTATATGTCACATGAACTCCTAAAACAATTGGGGCTGGTGGTTTGATGATAGAAAGTGATTCAAATTTTATGGAACACACATCCAAAGAATTCTTGAAGTCAGTCTTCGATACATGACTGAGTACAGATGAATAGAAAAAAACATTCTTTGAATGTGTTCAAAGGTTTAGGAGAGACCTAGAAGCATCAAATATGTTGGATGTTGCTTTCAAAGGAGATGTCAATGAGACAACCACCACCCGCATGTGTCCATGGTTTAGTGTGAGTAAAAATGCCACCACAGTGTGACTAAGAGGCCAGTCATTGTAGAAGATTTGAACAATCACACTGAAGACTACGAATGCTTCCAATTTCCCGACGACAATCATGCAAAGAGGAGACAAACCACACAAATGGAACATACAAGTTAAAACATTGAACTATTAGTGTGAACTATTCATAAGAAATTTTAATGTGGAGGTGAAGACTAACATATTGATAATTTATTTTGCAGTGGTTCAAATATAGTTGAAACATCTCCCCGTCGCCGCTTATCTTTCAAAAATTTAGCGTCTGTGCAAGGTGTGTATTGAATGTCCTTAATATCATAACATTTATTTACTATATGTAAGGTAAAAATCCTTTGATACCTTGTCTAATATTTAATTCATTGTGTTGCAGATGCAATGAGATATGCAAAGAGATGTATCTTACGAAATGAGCAGGTTGAGCTTTGGAAAGTAAATGTATGGCATGTTGAGTGGGCCTAAATTATAATTGTAAACATTTCCAATTCATGTATATGAGATTGTACATTACGTATATTTAAAATACATAAATATGGTATGTGTACAATTGACATACTCTTTGACTATTTTTAGAGTATTTAAAAAAATGAGATGGAAAGTGGGGTGCATTTTTCTCGCCACGTTGAAAAACGCACAATGTTTTTTCAACACTTTGAAAAATGCAACCCCGTTCTCCAAAAGGCACAACCTGTGGTGCTTTTCCTTCTTGTTGTAAACATTGACTCCACATCAACTACTTATCAGGTGGATATGGGTTCAATTTTTCCAAAGCGATGGAAAGTGGGGTGTGTTTTCCACCACGTTGAAAAATGTACGGTGTTTTTCAACACTTTGGAAACGTGATCCTGTTTCTTCAAAAGGCGTAACCCACGGTGATTTTCCTTCTTGTTGTAAACATTGAATCCACATCAACTACTTATCATGTGGATATGGGTTGAATTTTTCCAATGCAATGGAAAGTGGAGTGCGTTTTCCGCCACGTTGAAAAATGCACGATGTTTTCAACACTTTGAAAAATGTGACCTCGTTCTCCAAAAGGCGCAACCCGTGGTGCTTTTCCTTCTTGTTGTAAACATTGGCTCCACATAAACTACTTATTAGGTGGATATGGGTTGAATTTTTCTAAAGCGATGTAAAGGGGTACGTTTTCCACCACGTTGAAAAACGCACGGTGTTTTTCAACACTTTGAAAAATGCGATCCCGTTCTCCAAAAGGTGCAACCCATGGTGCTTTTCCTTCTTGTTGTAAACATTGAATCCACATAAAATAATTATCAGTGGATATGGGTTGAATTTTTCCAATGTGATGGAAAGTGGGTTGCGTTTTCTACCACGTTGAAAAACACACGGTGTTTTTCAACACTTTGAAAAACGTGATCTCGTTCTCCAAAAGGTGTAACCCGTGGTGCTTTTCCTTCTTGTTGTAAACATTGTCTCCACATCAAATAATTATTAGGTGGATATGGGAGGAATTTTTCAATGCGATGGAAAGTGGGGTGTGTTTTCCACCACATTGAAAAATGCATGGTATTTTTCAAAGACTTTGAAAAACACGATCATGTTCTCCAAAAGGCGCAACCCATGGTGCTTTTCCTTCTTGTTGTAAACATTGAATCCACATCAACTACTTTTCAGGTGGATATGGGTTTAATTTTTCCAATGCGATGGAAAAAGGGGTGTGTTTTTTGCCACATTGAAAAACACACGGTGTTTTTCAACTTTGAAAACGTGATCATGTTCTCCAAAAGGTGCAACCCGTGGTGCTTTTCCTTCTTGTTGTAAACATTGAATCCACATCAACTACTTGTCAGGTGGAGAAGGGTTGAGTTTTCCAATGCGATGGAAAGTGGGGTGCGTTTTCCACCACGTTGAAAAATACACGGTGTTTTTCAACACTTTGAAAACCCGACCTCGTTCTCCAAAAGGTACAACCCGTGGTGCTCTTCCTCCTTGTTGTAAACATTGAATCCACATAAAATACTTTTCAGGTAGAGAAGGGTTCAATTTTTCCAATGCAATGGAAAGTGGGGTGTGTTTTCTACCACGTTGAAAAATGCATGGTATTTTTCAACACTTTGAAAAAGTGCGATCACATTCTCCAAAAGGCGCAACCACGACAGGTGTGATTTTCCTTCTTGTTGTAAACATTGAATCCACATCAACTACTTGTCATGTGGATATGGGTTCAATTTTTCCAATGTGATGGAAAAAGGGGTGCGTTTTCCACCACGTTGAAAAACGCATGGTGTTTTTCAACACTTTGAAAATCGTGATCACGTTCTCCACAACCCACGGTGCTTTTCCTTCTTGTTATAAACATTGAATCCACATCAAATACTTGTCAGGTGGAGAAGGGTTGAGTTTTTCCAATGCGATGGAAAGTGGAGTGTGTTTTCCACCACATTGAAAAATGCACGGTGTTTTTCAACACTTTGAAAAACGCGACCCCGTTCTCCAAAAGGCGTAACCCGTGGTGCTCTTCCTCCTTGTTGTAAACATTGACTCCATATCAACTACTTATCAAGTGGAGAAGGGTTAAATTTTTCCAATGTGATGGAAAGTAGGGTGTGTTTTTTGCCACGTTGAAAAATGCACGGTGTTTTTCAACACTTTGAAAAATGTGATCACGTTCTCCAAAAGGCACAACCCGCGGTGCTTTTCCTTATTGTTGTAAACATTGAATCCACATAAAATACTTGTCATGTGGATATGGGTTCATTTTTTCCAATGTGATGGAAAAGAGGTGCGTTTTTCAACCACGTTGAAAACTACATGGTATTTTTCAAAGACTTTGAAAACGTGATCACGTTCTCCAAAGGTGCATAACCCGTGGTGATTTTCCTTCTTGTTGTTGTAAACATTGAATCCACATCAACTACTTGTCAGGTGGAGAAGGGTTGAGTTTTTCCAATGCGATGGAAAGTGGGGTGCATTTTCCACCACATTGAAAAATGCATGGTGTTTTTCAGCACTTTGAAAAACCCGACCACGTTCTCCAAAAGGCGCAACCCATGGTGCTCTTCCTCCTTGTTGTAAACATTGAATCCACATCAACTACTTTTTAGGTGGAGAAGGGTTCAATTTTTCCAATGCGATGGAAAGTGGGGCGCATTTTGAAAAGTATGAGGTGGTGGCATCAACTAAGGACGTCAATTTTGTTTGATGGTAACTTTGATTGGGATGAATTTGGCTTTTTTATCCCCATGGAAAAGGTCATACTTCAGTGCCAATTGCATGAGAAGGATCTATATCCTAAGGTTGGGGTTGGTTTGTTTACTTCAAGGGAAAAAGAGTGGAAGATAGGTCCCACTACTTTTACACCATATAAAATGATGGGTGTGTAGTTCTATCTACACGTAATTAGATTTAAAAGGTGTGATAAAGATGTGGATAGAGGTAAAGACATACTAGTATTAGAGAATGATATTGAAAATGAGACAAAAATAATTGAGGTAAAAGGAATTGGAAAATGGTGTAAAGGCATTTGAGAATAATTGAAGACAAAGAAACTAAAATAAAAAAGTGAAGTAGTTTGGTGATTGAGATTTGAGACATGGCATGTAGTCTTTGATACCTAAGAAATGTTTTATATTATTGTGTATCACTAGGAAATGGCTACAACAAGACGAAATTACCGACATTCCTAAAAATATTATAAATATGAATCCAAAATTATTTAATTAAAGATGTCACAGGGTAAAGTCAAACCTTGATTTATAACATTAATAAAATAGATTGAATAATAAATGTTAATTTTTGTGACATGATAAACCCTATGTACGGGAATCATATGAGCATGCTACAATTTTTATAACTGATCTTTTGAAGAGAATCTTAAATGGTTTACTTTTTCTTCAAAATTAAATAAGATAAAATTGAGCAATAACAACACTTATTAAATAAGGGTTGGAATTTATTTTTCAAAAAATCATTAAAAGCTAATAAATTGTAGAAAAACATAATTGTATATATCACTTTTAGTAAGACCATTTCAAGAGGCAATTTTCTCATGTCGTAAGGATGCCTTTTGCCAAACTACTTGCACATCTATAATTTCTAAGGTGGAAAGTACATTTACACACTTATGCCATAGTTAACTTGTTCAAACTTATATGAAGCATTTCAGTCCTTTGAGTCAGGTACGAGATTTATATTATATTGTAAATTGGGACACAAATTCCCAAATTGGCATCAACTTCCCGTGTTTACTAAATTAATGCTATAAGAAAGTGTTTTGTTGGGGACAAGAGGTGCATATTTTCATGGCTCGAGAATTGACACTTATTTAACTCCGGACTCTATAATTGGTCTAAAAACAATTCATGGTACAAATAATGTGCAAAAGGGATCCATATATGGTTAGACTAAATTCAAAATGAAATCTTTAATGTAAATTTTGATAACATAAATGATAACTACGCAACACATAAATGAGTAAGGTATTTATTAATTTTTTATTTTTGGGTAATTTTTTGAGCCGGAAATTTTTAACAAGAAATATTTGTAATCGTCAGGAGAATAATAGAGATTTCTTAAATCTCATTTGTCAATTTGGATATTGTATGCCTATCTCTAGCTTTCTCAAAAATATCATAATTGTTATTGTTTATCACTCGTGTAGTCAAATGATATATAATTTCAACGTGTTTTTTATGGATCACCTTCACATCAAAAGTCCATGATTGTAAAACATGTTTAGATGGCCATAAAAGTCAATTGTCCATGAGTGTGTGTGTGTACTTGAAAATAAAATTTATTATTTATCTTTTGTAAAATGTGAATTTGTGACTTGGACATTGTTTTAAATAGAAAAGGAATCAACATATATTTCTTAGTGCTTACAAAATTTAAATAAAAAAAGTTGTGGGATGTAGGGTTCAAGTTTAAGCCTAGTAGCCTACACATAATAGGTAACATAATTTGATCATGTGATGTCGCATTTCTTTCTCTCGATTTTGTGAGTTAGCGATGCTATTAATATTTGTGACATTTTTCAAATTGTCTTTTCTTAATTTCTGGTACCACCAATATAGGTGCGGTATCGTCAATTTTTTCCCTCTACTAATCTTTATGTGGCATGCCATACTTTATTCTTTCCTTATTCTATGATATTGTAATTCCTTAGTCAATTTTTAGTTCACCGTATCCATTTCCTATGTTCTCGTGTGTCACAATATTCGAGATCCTTCACATCATGGCACTTAACCATACCATGAAGGTCCATCATAGGTCGCAAAAAAATTATTTTGACATTGTTCGTCAATTTTCATCCCATGCAAGCATAATACTTACCGCCCATGCTTTAAAAGTCACTTTCTCATGTCACAAAATGATGAAGTTCAAATCTCCTACATCATGTGGCTTGCCTTAGTCTTCGATGACAATTTCTTCGGTTGTGTCATGTGTCATGCATTGCACTACTCCGTTATTTTTTCCAATATTTTTAATATTGTTATTATGATCCCCATGCGATGTTATCACCATTTTTGTGTTGCTTTATAAGTAATACAAAAAAATTCCTTGTAGAGGAAAATGGCGGTAACAAGGAAACCTCGGAAAGAAAACTACTATAACACCTTCTAGTTCTATCACACGAAACATTGCATCTTATTTTGAGAAACCATCTATGAAATCTCATCCATCTCTACCACTTTTAAGGGATCATGATAGTGTTTGAAATGAAATTCAAAATGAGTTCATTGATATTTCCATGACTAATACTTTCAATGATGATTATAATGAAAAGCCTCCCCTCAAGACATCCCATTAGATGAACTTGAATTTTTATTGCTAGAAGAATTACATTTTAAATCTATTGTTCTACTCGATTGAATGATGGAATTGAAATTGCAGTAGTCAACAAAATTGTACCACTCAAATACTATAAGGACACCTCTTTCTGACGAAATAGGAAGCAAAAAAATAGGAGTTGGGAAGGAATTTTGGGTTATATTGGGTTTCTAAGTTTCCATTTATCATACCTAATGAAAATAAAAATGAAATTGAACCTCCTAAGGAATTCAAATGTACAATTTGTAGTTGAAAATTAAATAGGGACAAGAAAATGCAATTTAAATTAGATACTATTACAAAGCATGTATGAAAGATATATGAAAAACAAACTATAGATGGAGGTGTGAAGAATGTTGGCCACGCTTTGACTCCACATAAACTACTTGTCATTTGGATATGGGTTCAGTTTTTCCAATGCGATGGAAAAAGGGTGCATTTTTGCCACATTGAAAAATGCACGGTGTTTTTCAACACTTTAAAAAATGTGATCATGTTCTCCAAAAGGTGCAACCCACGGTGCTTTTCCTTCTTGTTGTAAACATTGAATCCACATCAACTAATTGTCAGGTGGAGAAGGGTTGATTTTTTCCAAAGCGATGAGAAATAGGTTGTGTATTCCACCACGTTGAAAAATGCATGGTGTTTTTCAGCACTTTGAAAAACCATTTATACATTTATACCAAAACATTTACATCGAATTTATATAACATTGCAAAAAAACTATGAGAAGATGAGAAGTTACACTTGAACCAATGAAAACAATTTTGTAGTCTTAATGAATGGTAACACACATTTAAACTAAGATCATTCCATTGTAATGTATATGCAGTATGAAAATTACATGCTTCAATGAGAACTTGAAATTCAAATTCTCTATAATATGTACATTAACTAGAAGTAACATTCACAATACTCACACATTTTAAATATTTTTCCATTTTAAATCTTTTTTAGTATGTTTTGATGGTATAATTATTATTTACTCTTTTAAAAACTAAAATATACGTTTAACCAACACTTGTTGATGTCAAAGGTCACATGGAAAGTGTCATTTTATTACAAAGTCATATTTTATGTCAAAGGTCACTTGGATAGTCTTCGGTGTGAGCGACTAGTACTTTTTTCCTCGTCGATGCCTTGGCCAGATGTACATCTTCTTCCATAATTCTTTGTGACCTTTATGAATTTTAACAATGGAATTAAAACTTGCTACTTGATTTTCGAACACTTTTTTGTTGGATTCACACGTTGTCTCCCAATTCTTAATTTCTAATTCCAACTCTTGAACCTCAAGCTCCAACTCCATCTTCTTCGAGGAAGCATCTAGTAATTGGTCCAATAATTCCTTATTTATCTTTGACAATTTTAAATATTGCAGTCTAAGTCTTTCACGCTTGATTTTATAAAACTTTGCCTTGTTCATTGCAAGTTTCAGTTCTATTTCCATACGAACTGATGGGGACAACTCATCTTCTTGTCCAACTTCAACATTTTCATTTGCAGGGGCTCTCTACAGTCTTTCCGAACACATTAGTACTAGCACTATAGAATTTTGCATAGTCTTTTGGTTCCGACACTGGTGATGCCTTGCGCTTTCCAACCTTCTTTTGTCTTGTCATCTAATTAAACCTGTATTTAAACAACCAATTAATATTTGTTAACATTCAAACGTAATTGTAACCATATACCGTACACGGAAGCAAAACCCAACAAAGTAACCATATACCATTTACCGTAATCCACATTCATAGTCACATTAATACATTAACCATATACACAGTGACAACATCATTATTTATACAATAAATGGAATGTCACATAACAAGAATAAAAACCATCTAATGTGCTATAAATAGAACCACAAACCATATTCAATTTAACAAGAATGTAATACTAAATCGTAAACGTCAAACACATTAAAGTAACAACCTCATCACACATATATACAATTGTCTTCTAATCACACTTGCCTTTTAATCACACTTATATTACTCTTCCTTATTCATCACATCACATACTAGATATAACAATTGAAATACATGATCTAAATACTAATTAATGTGCACATCATAACATCAACCGAAAAACAACCATATTAGTGTAAAATCACATACATATAATAATCATAATTTAACCACATATGTCTATCCATATCATCTATTATGCTAAAAAGGCAAAATTCATCAAATATAACTAATTTTTGCATACCACATAATCAATATCTATACATATATGTCTAATATATAAGTAAAATTTGTCAAATATGTAAGTGAAATATAAAAGTTCTATGACTGGTATATTCATTTGTTATCATTGTCTTGGGTGGGAGTGCCTAGTGTTTTTTCCTCAATTGTCACCTTGCCTGCATGTACATCTTCTTCCATACTTCCTTCTGATCTTCATGTGTTTTAAGAATGGTATTAAAGTTTTCTACATGATTTGTGAACACTTTTTTGTCCGCTTCACGCATTGTCTCCCAATTCTTAATTTCTAGTTCTAACTCCTGAACCTCGACCTCCAACTCCATCTGCCTTGAGGAAATTTCTCCTATTTCATCCAATATTTCCTTGTTTTTTTCGTAAAATATAAATTTTCCAATGCAAAGCTTTCACACTGGTTTTGATATATCTTTGTCTTCTTTGTTACAAGTTTCATTTCTAAATCCATACGAACTGATGGGGAAGGCTTGTCTTCTTGTGTAGCACCGACATCTTTATTTGTAGAGCTATTTGCATTCTTTTTGAATGGATAAGTGTCACTATCGAATGATTCATAATCATTTGGTTCTTACTGCGAAGCCTTGCACTTTCCAGTCTTCTTTAGTCTTGCCATCTAAATAAACATGTATTATAACAATCGATTATTATTTGTTACCATTCAAACATAATGTGAAAGGAAATAATGCACTTAACTTATACGTAACAAAATATTATCATGGATGAAATATATATGAAATTTTTGTAACCACATCAAACCCAAGTACACATACATGGATGTAGAACACAACTATGTAACGATAAACCACAAGCCGTAATCCATAATACACAAAATTTGAAAAAAAAATTGTGAATTATCTGTGATTAATTACTTGAACACGTCAAACCCAAGCAGGCATACAAGGAATAAGAACTCAACTATGTAACCACATACCAAAACCGTAATCCACAATCCATAGTCACATTAATACATTAACCAGATACACAATGACAACATCATCATTTATACAATAAATGGAATGTCACATAACAAGAATAAAAACCATCTAATGCATTATAAATAGATCGTAAATGGATAACTCTATGTAACCCATAACCACAAACCATATTCAATATATCAATAATGTAGTACTAAGTCGTAAACCTCAAACACATTAAAGTAACATCATCATCATATACACATATATACTAATCCGAATCCTCACAATCAATGTTATACATAAAGGTTTTCATCTCCTTCGTTGCCTAGTGTTAGCGACAGACAATACTCCATCATAAAATCTAATACATTTCTTCTCATTTCTATGAACATAATTTGGCGTGATGCCAAGAATGGGTGGGGCATCCGATGTCTTTATCCGAGTATGGCGCATTGTCTCAACTCGTACTAAATCATCCTCGAAATCCAACCATATAGTAAATAAGTGGATGTAGATGAATCTCTCGATTAAACGCATGATTAAATTAAATCATTCATTACAACTACTTACCTCTTCAGAGTGTCAAGTTAGATATCGCTAAGATCCCAAATAGAAAAACCTTTGACACACTCTAACAAAGTGTTTGCAAATGTATTAGGATAGGGCAATGGAGCAAGTGGGAACAATGGCCTCGAAATAATTACTTTGATAGTAAATTTTGGGAGTGTGATGTCATGACACTTTATGTGTGAGCTACTATCACAAACCGCTCCTCTCGCGATAGCCATATCATCTCGACATTAACTTGACTTTGGCCCCATCAAGAAAATCCTATTATAATGACAATCTCAATTGCATTAATATTTTTTCTTAATTTCACCAAAAATAATACGAAAAGGAAATAAGAACATTCAATAACTTACCAGTCCATTTCCACCCTCTCTCGTACTGCCAACAATGGTGTTTGTGTCCCTCTCCTCGTGCCTCCCCTCATCACCCTCTCTCTCCTCGATTGGAAAAGAAGTTTCAACTCCGGATTTTTCATCTCCGCCTCTCTTACCTCATGTGAAGCTATCTCTCCAATAAGATCGAGACCACAGGCTGATTGAGAAGGGGGTGTCTTATCAGCAAACGTCCACCTATAACAATCGAGCCATCAAGACAATTAAAGTATCAACAACATAAGGAAACATACATTTTTCAAGTGCGTGTTAAGTGTTTTTTACCTCTCTCTGTTTCACACTATGAATCAAGTGTCTCTGTTAGTGTAAGAGTTGACACAAGGGAATTTCATAATCCTACGCACGCCTACATAGTTAGTATATACAAAAATACACAAAAACTACATTGTATCTTTACTTACGAAAGACCAATAATTACTTACGTTATCATTTGTAGGGGGTCAACATTTTTTCTACTTGTTCCACCCTCTTCTCTAGCTTCATGTTCATGAAAAATATCAAGTTTTTGATTTCCAACCAAACATAATATATAAAATACTATACTAATCTTAAATTTACCTCTGTTTCGATATTTGAGTTTTTATTTCCTCTCACTCTCAACCAATGCTCCTCTCTCACCTTTTGCATCTTCCTGAATCATAGGAACACATTGCATCATCCACCTCCCTCTTTCCTTCTCAGCTCAACTCCTTAAATTGATATTTGCATTCTTTTTTGCAAACTTGATCGATAACCCTCCTCCGCTGCAAGTAGAATCGTTGCCTCAAGACGTAGTTCACATCCGCCTCCCTCTTTTACACGTATGCCCTGCTTCTATCTTGAGAGATAGGTGATCGTTTCCCCATATGCTTATGGCCACGCTTACGAGGTTCCATGGAGGGAAGATTGTGTTCTACTTGGCGATGTCTATTTAGTCTATGCAACTCGAAAAACCTAACATCCCCCTCTATCACACATGATCCATGCTTGTGATACATAACGAATACAACCATTAACATATTTAGTTTTATATTCTATGGGTGGCTCATGGATATCTGAGTGAATGGGCTTCGAAGGACCATCTGACGTATCGTCATCAACTATTGGAGGATCATCTCCCTTTGCTTCCTCTGTGACGCTTGCGAAAACGCATACACGCCATGTGATGTGAAGGTACTTGTATCTACGGAGTCCAAGTGCATAACTATTAGCCCAACATAAAATATTAAGTATTTTTCAAAAGAAGTAATGTTCACATATTCAAATATTATCATCATGGAATGTGAAGAAACCTATATGAAAAGACAACAATTTCATAATTGTTATCCCAACAAATGACATAATTGTTACTACGACAAACAATTAATGTTCACAAAGTTATATATTACCGTCTCATTATTTATGTCTTCCCCAAAAACATAAGAACAGATTGTGAACATGGATCGGCCCATGTTGCCAAGCTTCCACATGTTTTGTTCATGTGTATTGTCATAACCATCATTGAAGCGACACATTGTAAAACAAGTTAAACTGAAACAAATGGTGCACAAACTTATTTATTCGTATTTTGCATTCATATTGAGAAAATTGTGCACAATAAATGATTTGTGATGAAATTAGCTGCACACATTTTTTTTTCAAAAACTTGACACTCGACTCTAGATGTTTCCGAAGTAAACATGAAATGTGAATTACAAGTGTGTTAAAAGAGAAGATAGGATAAAGCATGATGTATCCAAAATGCCCGGTTTATCAACCAACACTATATGATGTATCATCATATTATCCACAAAATATATAATATATACGCTAGAGACAATTCACATAATATTAGTTATTCACAATCTAATAAATAATGTATGTCTACCATTACGCAAAAAGGAAATACACATATATCATATTGAAATGTCTTCCATGGCAAGTGCTAGCAAAGCTACCACTTCTTTGTTTATAATGTCACTAGACACGTGACATACATCTAACCTACCTTTGTTAACTTTTACATGCACGTATGAACATTTCGCAATGTGAGATACACTCTCTAGCACTTGAACTCGAAGAATTGAAAGATTTACATTGTTACATTGGTATACACCAGTCATTTGTTTCACAACAAGCATATCATGAGAAAACACACAAATGTTTTGAACATCGTGGCGTATCGCTTCCTCAAGACCCAATATCAACGCCCTATACTTAGCTTGGTGGAAGGTCATAGTGGAATTTCTGAAATTGTACCTCTTTCTACTATCTTGCTTCCGTCAGTGGTCAGATAATATGAACGATGAACATGTAATATTTTCGGAGGTATTCGACACTCCATGAATTTCCAATCTCCAAATGGCAACCATGTTTACCTTTAAAATGGACAAAAATATATCGTAAGAAAACATTAAAAAAATAGAAAGAACACTTCTAACTTGACTCTTTCAATACAAAAATATGTAATTTAACATATGACAAGGCCCTAAAACATTTGATCCTAATTTCATTCATTAATAATGATTTCTTATTGGAGAGTCAATGGAGTTAGTACTTTGTCTAGAGACATACACTCTAAATGAGTTAACGTCATGTGTTTGTGAGTGACTTCTTTTTGGGAAACATTGTATTCCTTACAATACTAAAACTTCATATTTTGTATGTTAGACTAAAGTGCAAATATATTTTGGAATATATTGAAATCATAATCACGGGTTTGGTTCCATTCCATTCATTTTCTCGAATAGAAAACTTTATGTTGCTAAGATATAACTAATACAAACACAATTTACATTTTTTTAAAAATATGTTTTCCGATAATTATGAGTTTATAAATGTAATGGGTAAATATTAAATTTGAATAAATCACTTAATAAATTGATTAGTATATTATGAATAGATAGATTTCAATCTATTTGCAATATCAATATCTATAAACATTTGATTAGTTATAGTATTGCGAACGACATTCCAATAATTGTTATAGCCTATAGTATTGCGAACGACATTCTAATAATTGTTATATTTTATTCACTAAATAACCATTGTAATGTATATCTAGTATTAAAATTACATGCTTCAATGAGTACTCGAGTTCTCTAGAATTAACTCCTTTTCAAACAATATTGGTTTTCTATATTATGTATATTAAGTAGGCTACAGGTGCATCTCTATATGAGTTGAACTCATATTAGAACACTCTTTACACAGAAATAAATGATTGGAAATGATAATTGCACCAATACAATCCTAAATTGGACAAATCATGATAATCCCATACTTAGTGAATTAGAAAATCGTTACCATTACACATTTCCTACCTAAATATAATTTTAACATAAATGAATTTTAATAATCTAAACTTGCTATAAAATATCTAAACATTAGTAATTTTAAAACAATGATCCATAGAAACACGTATTAATACTAAGGAAAACATATTTCATATTTAAGATCGTGTGAATCAAGAATATATTCGAACAACAAAATGAAATATATTTATGTTGGTGTGAATCAACATCCGACAAAAATTAAATATTTATATAGGTTTTTTCAAACACGTCATAAGTTTTTTAGAACAAAACATAAAAAATAGTAACTATTTTTTTTTTTTTTAGCAAGAAACTTGGAGTTTGCTTCCACGTGCAATCTTTTTTTGCACGATTTTTGATATATCACCGGTTTATGACCGAACTCCCATCTTTCTTAATTTATGTGGAGGCTCATACTTTTGGGCATCCTACATCGTGTCATACGCTAGACCATATCCTCGCGAATGTGGCCCTATAGTGCGGAACTTAGACAAATAAATAACAAAAGTTTCAGGAAAATCGAGTCCGGGCCTTAACCATCACTGTAATTTCCGGTTTGGGTGGCTTATTCTATTGATGATGGTCTATATAGACCACAAATTGGACCTCCTAAAGCATTCATCCCTTTGGAATTTGGTATTTATCAACGTTATCCCTACGTGATTTGGAGGAATTGAGCTTCTTGTATTCATTTTCACCACGTAAAATACAAACTAAATACAACAACACACATGCAAACAAAAATATACAATTAACATTAGTATGATACATGTCAAATCAAATATACGTCATCCATTATGATAAAATAATCACAACATCAGAAAGCTAATATCCATGACAAATTCAAGTATCGAAAAATGCCAACGGCTATCCTTCACTCAAGATGCACCCTGCCATAATATCACAACCGTCCATTGTAAAAGGGACGGTTGTGATATTATGGGAGGGTGCATTTCTGAGTGGAGGGTCAGTGACTTTAAAAACTTTAGAAACCTCCCAACTATCGATGCAACACCTAAGGGCATACCCCTTCATCACTATCGATAGTTGGGCGATCATCCTAAGGGGCAAGCCCCTTCATCACGCATCGATTCCTGTCTTTGCAGAGAGGCACTTGCCCCCATATGCCAAATTGAGAGTTAGAGTATGATATCACATAATTTTTATATCTTCAACTTTCATTAAACATTCACAACATTACAATTACCAATATTTAACAACTAATTAAAAATATATATATATACAAATGATCTCCACATTCACAATATTTACAACTATAATGCATCCAAGAAATTAAACTTTTCCTAATGTATTTAATTTAACATAGCTAAGAGCAATGAAATCACAACTAACAATTCAAGATCGCATGCATATTTTACCAATACCAAAATAATATCAACATAATTAACTAGTCTCATACCAATGCTTAATAAACACAAATTGTAGAAATTACCGAATCCTCTATCATTTATTAAAAACACGTGAATACAATAATACCATAATAATAAACTAGTTCACACTATTATTTAGTGTCTATATACTAAACAAAATATTTGACCACGTCATTTGTTTTGAAAAGATGCTTCCAAATAATTGTTCGATATATTTGTACTTAAGATAAAGTGTCATGTTATAGTTATCCATGTGTATATCAAGAACATAGATTTATTCCTATTTACAAAGTATTAGGTAATAGATATGACATCAAATTGCCACCTTTTCTTACAGTTTCAAATATATTAATTAATAATAATAATGAAAACTATAATTATTTTCTAAAGTTTAAGGTTCAAGGTTTAGGGTTTTGGGCTTAGGGTTTAGGGTTTGGGGTTTAGGGCTTAGGCCTCAAGGTTCATGGTTTAGGGTATAAGGTTTAGGGCTTATGGTTCAAGGATTATGGTTTAGGGTTTAGGACTTAGGGTTCAAGCTTTAGGGTTTATGACTTAAGGTTGAACATTTAGAATTTAGGGTTTATCCTAAATAACATAATTAGGAAAAATTAACACTAATATGACATCGTAAACAATCAAATGATATCTTATAAACTAATACGATACCCTAAACACTGAAATATTGATATGACATAAAACACTAATGTGTCACCGCCAATAATACATTTGGGACACACTATTCACTAATGCGACATCCTAAACATTGATATGACACCCTTAACACTATTACGAGACCCTAAACAATTTATAGAGTCATGTAGAAACCCTAAAATTTAAAATTCATACCTATTCCTAGTCATGCCTATCACGTGCACAATGTTCCAAATCAGATCTAGAATACATTTAAAACCATCATCCTCCCACATTCTAGTAGAATTCAATATAAGCCCCATACTCCATTTTTTACTATCATTTGAATGAGAAAAGGGGTTTGATCACTCAAGTTCTTCTACTCTCCACTTGTTGACACAAGTTACTCTCATCTACATTAACTTGCCAATGAAGACAATACCTAGAGGAGCAAATTTTCTTTTTATACTAAGAGATACAAAAATTTCAAAACTTGCTTTTATTATTGAAAAAAGACAAAACATACTAATCATAAATTAAGAAAAGTTAACCATGGATCTACTTGGATGGCAAGTGGGTTTGGCTTGGCTATGAAAACAAGAATAGGAAAAGAAAGAAATTGTAGTATGAAAACAATTGAACAATAGAGACTATTTGAAGGTATAAAAAAATGCAGACTATAAATTCAACAAATTAGCCATTTAAAAAAGTGACATTTAAAAACAAGTTGCATTCCTATTTAAATCAAGACCATGATTTTATAATTTTACACTAATAATATTTATGTGGTGGATTAAAAATAGGTTGGCACGAGCTTAGATGCACTCTTAAGGATCATTGCAAAAAATCAATATCAAGCTATCCTCACATCTTATGCATATCCAACAAATAGAGATCACATTTTGTCGAGAAAATCATGTGCCGTGTGTATGCTTCCATACATTTCAAATATTGCACTATAACATATATTCAATAATTCAAAATTAAATAAATACATATTTGAATTAAAAAAACTAGGGCTTTTAGTGGCACACATTGTCTTGCATCCACATCTATAACTTATTAGTTAGAGATATGAGTATGTAGCAATCAGTGTTCCCATAACTATATATCATATAAGCATGAATTTATAATTAATATTTATTACTACACAACAATAACTAACAATAACTAGATAGGTTGACAATATCCTATAAAAATTGAAAAATGAGAGTCATCAAGAAATGAAAACACTATCATTAAACTAAATATCCATTATAATGATATTTGGTGTTTTTTGTCTTAGAATAGCCCAATATTTTGATGAGAGTTAGGGTGCAAAGATTTAAAATTGATCAAATATCCATGAGCACATGCTTGATTTTGTGTTTAGTGATGTGTACCTTAAATACAAGGGAAATATTTGGGATGGACCAACTGGTGGTAGGTTTTTTTTTTCAAAAGTGAGTTATTGGTTGGATGAGAGGTGTCCCACAAGAGTTTGGAATTGATCAGGATCAATATCCATTGGAGCAATAGACTCTTGAGGGATTTGTAGATGATATCCTTATGGATAGAGGAGGTCTTGAGCAGATCTATAATGGATATTTGAGTAGGGGTCTTCTCAAGCTTCTTGATAAGATCATATTGGCCCTCGGGCATGGGTGAAGAAGCCATTTAGAAAGTGATCTTGATATTGTCACTCCCATGTGGCAACATTGCATTAATGTGATTGAGGTTTTGTGGAGATGGTAGGTTCAATTTGGGGATTATGGCTCTCATACTTAATTTTATCTTGATAGTCTTGATATGGTGATCAATGCAACCAAAAATTGAGTCATAGTCATAGGGGATCCTATTATAGTTTATATGGTTAGTATAGGATGCTTGACCATGGCCTTGTTATTTAGATTTTTGCTTCTGACTGTGCTTTGGGAATGGGTCTGGATAGATCCATAACTATTGATTTTTATAAGTGGACGCATCCAATTCATTTTCTATTTCCCCCTTTCAATTCGGTCCCATATACATAGTTTTTGAACTGCATACATTGGTTTGTGTTGTGACCCTTTTTCTATGAAATTCACACCTGTTCCTCACGATACTATGATGGTTTAGGCATATTCTACACAGACATATTTTACAGTCTGTATTTACTCAGACTAAACACATCTTCGTATAAATTCACAATAAAATAGGCATTATCCCAGACTAGGCATATATTAGTGAATTTATACTAAACACATATTCGTGAATTTATTCTAAATAGGGGACAATGTGTATATTAGTGAATTTATACTTAGACTAGGCATATTCGTGAGGAAGAGTATTAAAAAATTGGTATAAAATAGATATGGATAAAATAGAGTATTTAGACTGGTATAAAATATAGTATATGGGTCTAGATAGATCGATAATATGGTATTTTACAGTCTATATTTACCACTAGCAAAAAATGTTTTGGAAAACCACGGAAGTAAAACAAAGGCACAATATGAAATTAATACACAAAATAATTCCATTACGAAATGGTATGAAACCATGAATCTATGAAATAGTATGGTTACTGGTAGCCATGGATAGGGGATTTTAAACTTATGGTAAAAGGGAGAGAAATGATGTCCTCTGCAACTAACTCCTCTGGCTCGCTCACAGTGTAAGGATGGCTCCCTCCACTGACAATGATGGCTACCCTTCTTGCTTCTTCCTTAGAAACACAAATGTAGAGAAAACTATCAATCATTGGGTGAATACGGTGGTCTTCTTCTTCTTCTTTCCCTGTCATAGGTAATCTGGTTTCGGGCTTCCCTCTCCTCGTGAATTGATGCAGGATTGGAAATGATTCAAAAGACATGGTATGATGCATTGGCACGAGGGGGAGGGGGTACAAACATCAATAATTCAAAATCAAAGGTTGGAAAACAACGTCCCCATCACTTCGCCACGTTGTTTTTTAGAATGCATTCCCCTATTGTGTAGTCCCCACCACGGTTTGCATGGCATGACGTCGATTCCTGGGACCAACATTTGGAATGGTCCATAGGAACCATGGCGGAGGGGAACCATACATAGGTGCGAATGAGTGGAGCGTAGCCACCGGCCTACACATTTAGTTTGTAACACCAAAATTTGCTTATTTTAGTTTTCACTAGATGTCATTAATTTTGTAGATATTTTTTTAGCAATTAATGTTTGCTTTAAATAGTACACTTTCAAATATTATGGTTAAAGGTTAGAACATATATCAGCTCATGTCTCTTTTTCTCTGACTTTTGTTCTAACTCTCATTTATTGGGGAACCTTAGTTTATCAAAGTGAAGAACTAAGTAGTTCGGGAAGAAAGGGCATGATAGTTACGTTTATTTGTATAACGGGAGTATTAGTTACTCGTTCGTTCTATTCGGGACATTTACCGTTAAGTAATTTGTATGAGTCATTCATGTTCCTTTCATGGAGTTCCTGCATTATTCATATAATTATAGTAGTACGGGGCCAGGATACTTGGTGGTTAGGTGCAATCACCGCGCCAAGTGCTATGTTAACTCATGGTTTTGCTACTTAATCCTACTAGACATATCACTATGTTGTTCTCCTCATACTCAACAAGAAAAAATTAACACAACTAGCTATAAGCTACTCAATCACATGCTTTTGGCCATGTTCTTAGTTTGCATCATTGAACTTCCAACAATGAAAATAAAGAGGTTGCAATGCATAGAATTAGGCAATTTTGTCATTTTCATTAAGCCATTTAAAATTCAAAATTTAAGGAAAAACTAAGTTGCATAATGCACTTGTATTGTGCTCAATAACTTGTCTTGATTTTTGGAAAGTTGTCATCTTAAACAATTTCTTCTTGCATTGTTTCATACTATGTTATCAAGGATGTTCATGTTTTGTTCCAAGTGCTCTATTACTTGAAACAACTTGCCAAATGCTTTCAATATTGTTAACATTTTTGGTTACATCATAAGTCCTTGACTCTAATTTCCACAAGAATTAATTTGTATATGGTATATTTAAAGCAAGCAAACATATGCAACCAATGAAAACTTAAACACAAAACTTGTAAACTTAGACATCAATGTGACACTTCTACTACAACACAATTACTTTGATAGGATTAGTCATTCTATGGCCTTGTTTACTTTAGTGTTATATTTTTCAATGACCAATTTAATTAAAAAAATTAAAGTGATTATTTGGGGAAGACTTTAAGAAAGTTCCTAATTGATTTATTTATTGTTAATGATTCTTTGTTATGAGCTGGTAAATTGCATATTTCTAAAGTATGTAGGTGGTCCGCGTTCCCTTCCACTTAAATGTTTATATATTGTTTACCTCATGTTATACACCTAATTTCATTTAGTAATGTATTAGTAGTTACATCTAAGTGGTTTAATGAAAATGTTGACACATGAGGTTAAGAAAATTAAAATGGTCTTGCTCTTTTTTTTTTTTTGAGTTTTGAATACTTATTGCAATCTTGAAAAATGTTTTGATCTCCAAATCTCAAAAATAAAGGCCCTTTATATTTGAAAGTGTTGGAGGTTTGGTGCAATTTTATTATCAAATTGTAAACCGCACGATAACTCTTAGATTTTGATTTCCCACCAAGGTCTTGGTGGATATTTTGAGTGAAAAAATGACTCAAAGTTCCATCGTAGTCTTTGATTGACTTTTGCTTAAAACTCCACTAGGGTCTTTATTGGGATTTTTAGTTGTAAAAGCATGCCAAACTTCCACTTAAATACTTGATAGTCATTCTAGGTGTCAATACAACTCTAATTATTTGTTATGAACCTTGAGATATGATATTATAATTTATATGGTTTGGTGGAGATTGTAGACACAACATCATGTACTTGGGTACATTTCTAGGTCATAAAAACATACTAGCATTCATATGATTCCTAAGAAAGAAAACTAGTAATTGATGACTGTCCTTAGCCTCTTTTCTTTCTATTTGTTCTTGCACACACTACAACCCAATTGGTTATATAGGGTGCCCCATATATAGAGAGGCCGGTGGCCTAGGGGCAGCCCCTCTATATCCCATATAGAGAGAGGGCCCCACTCTATCTGCCAGATCTGATCGATCTCACTTATTTATCTTTTATGACTCTAAACACCAATGCTCAATTAGAATGCAAGCGTTGATGCGCCTATGTCCCCTCCGGGTGCCCCTAACCCTTTCTTGTCTTATTTGCCTTTTAGGTCTCTTTTATCTTTTGGGCATCTTTTTCACTTATGGGTTGGCCTTCCATTCGTCAATTATGAAATTTAAACAAAAGAATCATATGAATATAGTTATGTGTTCAAAATCAAGGACCAAACACTAAGAATTATTAACATCACCTAAGCTTGCATCTAAAAGGCACCTAAAACACTCTAAAACATCCATCCACACATTTTACTAAAGGGACAAGGGTTGCATCAACTCTGCATACACATCATAGGAAGGGGAAGTTAATTATTCCATCCACACATTTTACTACATTGCTACATTTAGCTACAACTTGCTATCAAGTGCAACTTGCACAAGGGCATCCTAATTTCTACACACATTCACAAGAACGACATGGAGTCTAAGACGTAGTGTAGCACTTGGTTGTAAGTTCACTCTTAGGGTGACCACTAAGGTCATCCAAACTCCCATATTACATATTTCTTTTTAGGTTTGATGCATTTTGTGGGTTTTTGTAGGTGAACTTCTCTTTTGCACGTTACAGGTACCCTTGACAATTATTGTGTAGATATCAGGTGATCAACAAGAAGCAATAACGAATATTTTACGATAATACATGAATTAGGTTCTAAACATTTGCGAGTCACAGTGGCCCCAAAGAGGTCTTCAATTGCCAGTGCCCTTGTCCCATTGTGGCGCCCATGTCCGGCCTTATTCTTACAGTCCAAAATTTACAAACAATATTTGTGACACTCTGCCTAGTTTGTTCATCACTCTTCCCTACTCAGATCATTTCCAGGTTGTGAGTAAATCAACTAAGTCCTCTATCCTTCTTCTTTGCTTAGGGTTTCAAATATTACATCTTAGATTTCTTGTGTCATTTCCTCATTTCAACATTCATATATTATTTGGTTCAGTAATGACTCTGAAATATTTAGATTTAATTCAAATTAAATTAAATCATTTTGTGAACCCCACGTTCAAATACTTTTTGGATCCTTCCACCATGAGTATCTCCATTCTCAACTTCTTTTGGCTAATCCCGATTGCAAGACTAAAATCCAATCTTTCCTGGCTAATACTCACATTCCTTCCGATACTCATCCTAACTCTTTATATGATCACTTCGTAGCAACATTTTCTTCTCATCAAGAGCATATTACTTTCCCATCTAATGCAATCACCCCTCTTTCTGTTTTTGACAATGATCCTCCCTTTATATCCAAGCATGCATCTATAACATTGGAATTAAGTGAGCACTAGTTAATAATGGATCCAAGCTCAATCTTTGTAATTTCACATTTATTCAACAGCTTGGCCTTTCCTCAGTAGATGTCAACCCTTCATCCATTTCTCTCCATGGCTACGATTCTACTACACGTCCATGCATGGGCACTATCACCTTACCTCTAATAGTTGGGCCTAAAAATCTTCCTACTATATTCTTTATCATCAACGCCATAGTTCGACAATTGCTTACTTGGTAGGCCATGGATTCATGCCATGCAAGTGGTTCCTTCTACATTTCATCAATGCGTTAAATTCCTACATGATGGCTATGAATATACCATTGCTGCTGACCTTGACCCATTCAAGTATTGCCACTTAGACCCAATCACCGCATTGCCTACTCCAATTCTATACCAAAAGTCAGTCACCCTTGTACTCCTCTTGTTTCCACACACCCTTACACATACCTCTTCTACCCCTACACATATCACCGATAACTACCAACTCATGAAACCTCCTACCTATACCATTGACATACTTTCTCTTCAGGGAACTATTTATACATTGGATGTCATGCCACCTACCTCATCTATCAAAGTGCACTCTGCATCAACTCTTCCCCCTTTCACATGCACCCTTTTCATACATGACTCTTATTGGTCACACATTTCATTCGATCGTACTTTCTCGACACCTTTTTTGCACACATGATGGCTTGGCTCACTAAGATTCACAATTGTTGATCTCCTTCCTCCACCTCACTCTCCTCACTTATATCATGGATGTGTATTCATTATTGTCATTTATGGCATATGAGTCTTCTATTTAACAATCTTCCTTGCACACACTTCTTGTTCTTTCCGCTCACACTTGGCTAGTCTTGTCTTGATTACATTGGTGGCACACTAGATCCTAATCATACTGATATTACATTTCCCATGCCTTTCAACCACATCTCTATATGCAATGAATCCTTCTTGGGCTATTCTCAAAATCTCACTCAATGGTATGCACATGATTTTCCACAACCACCTTTCACTGATGAAGAATATGCAATGGGCATGTACAATTTATGTCGTAAGGGATCTTTATATGATCAACCTCACACTATTTCTTACCAAGTCTCTGATCCAACTCCAATTAGCTACGATCCTAACACCGATAATGATCTCCTAGATGATTTTACTTATTTTTTCCACATCACACACTTGGGGGCATCATGGTTTCTCCCCCTTTCGATCATTGTCAATTGCTTTTAATCTCTCTACACATACATATTACGCTATGTGTTTTACATCTAGTCTCTTTATACATCTTGATATATGCATTGTGTCATCATTACCCTATGACACACTTTAGTCCCACGGTTCATACTTGACTACTAAGGGTCTAAATTTGAGATGAACCTCACATGATTCACTCGTCACACTATATGCTTCATGATCTATCTTTCTAGCGCACATAATCAAACCATTTCCCGATGACACACTCTTGTTCTATGGTTCATTCTTGATTGTTGAGGGGTCTTTTATAAATGAACCTCATCTCATACTCATCCACATCCACTGGGGGAATGTTTCTCTATCACATTCACATTGCATACCATTCCATCCCACTCATACACTACATATTGCATATCTTGGTTGCACTTACTCTTGCTTGCTTACATGTACACTTTGTTTCCCATGCTAAACGAATACTTAGTATGTCAATATATTTTCTATATACACATGTGCATTCACTTGGTCTTTTGGAGTGAATGCAGATCTCTTACAAGACTTTTGCATCATGTAATGATGCTTGGCACTATACCTCTTACTAGTCCCACCAAGGCTCTTAGGGGAATCTACTTTCTCACACATTACAAGTGCTATTGTTTCATTATTTACTACTCCTACTTTCTAGCACATTACTTTCCATTGATACATACATACTTTGACATACTTTTATCTTTCTAACATGTTAACGGTGCTTCATGTGTAACATTTTCTTTGCAGGACTATAGACCACCATGGTTGTCTGATACATTTTCTTGACATTGTTTACCATTGTTTGTGGGTTATTCCCTATGCCTATGTTTGATCATTGTTTGTGTGCTTATGGCCTCTTCACCCCGATTATCTTGTGACATTGTGAGTGATGTCCCATGTTTGAAACCCGCTTTTTGTGGTCTATCTTGTATGCACATTTTCTTATTACATTGTTTTTCTATGACATGTTTGCTACTTTTTCTACTAACACATGTATCTAGCCATTTTTTATATGTGAATTGGTTTTACCATGCACATCCCATACCCCCTACATGTATCCACTTCAACACAATATCAAGCCCTCTCTTTTGGGTTACACACTCTACAATCGTCACATGCACCCCAAACAAGGGGGCATACAATGGGTGAAAAATCACCCCATACAACATCTAAGAGATATAGAACAATACAATACAACACATAATAAATACATGTTACAAATTACAACACTATCTTAGAATCGACTTAGGTCGAATCATAGCATGACACTAGCACTCAGACTGACCCGGATAGAAGTGCTTGGGTTCCCGTGTCCTCCCCTAGGTGATAATGTCCTGGGACACATATAATCCATTTCTCATATCAACATAGCTCACATAAGTCTTCAGAGTAGTTTTTCAGTTATAAGCACAATCCTCCAACAACATAATACAATTTATCTCCTATATTTAGTTCAATTGGTACAACTCGGAACTAATATGAAACACTCAGGACAACAAGAAAAAAATAGGGACACACCATCTGTAGTGGTGTTTATTGGGTAGAGTCATGGAAGGAGAGTAACACTAGACCTCTCTCCCCAAAACTTTCTCTTTGGTGTGAGATCACCCAAAAAACTCGTATTTGGCATGAGATCACCAAAAAAACTCGTATTTGGTGTGAGATCTCCCAAAAAATCGTACTTGGCATGAGATCACCCAAAAAATCACACTGACGTGAGATCGCCCAAAATCTTACTATTGGCGTGAGATAACCCAAAACACTCTCGCTCTACACAACATTTTAGGACACCTTTCTATCCTTTTACACTCTTTTACATCAAGTGCACACTTTCCTTTTATACACTTTTACATACTTATGCATAATTTTCATATACACGACTTTGACTACTCTTTCACTCTTTTTTTATGTTCATCCTTAATACGCAACAAGAAGCAACCTATAAAAACACAATAGAAAGTACAAGTAATTCATGTGCTTCATCCCTAGGGCCAATTTATCTTCCTAGTTTCCACGCTTCATCTTTACACTCATTCCATGCTTCACTTGTCCACTTATCATGCATTTCACCGCATGCTCTACATGGTTATGAAGTACACATTTTTTATCTACTTTATGTTATCGAGTATTCACTCAACAACATAAAGTGGGGAAAATGTAGACATAAAATCATGCACTTGGGTACATTTCTAGGTCCTAAACACATACTAGCATTCATATGATTCCTAAGCAAGAAAAACAATAATTGATTTATGGTCGTTAGCCTCTTTCTGTGTTTCTTGCTTTCTATTTGGTCTTACATACCCTATAACCCAGTTAGTATTTTACTTATTTATATTTTATGACTCTAGACACCAACACCTAGCCAAAATAGGAGTGCTTAGGTGCACATGTCCCCTCCGGGTGCCCTTGACCCTTTCTTGTCTTACTCGCTCCTTTTGAGCCTCTTTTATCTTTTGGGCATGTTTTTCACTTATGGGTCAGCCTTCTAGTTGTCAATTATGAAATTCAAACAAGGGAATCATATAAATACATAGTTATGTGTTCAAAAGCAAGGACTAGACACTAAGCATTACTAAAATTTTCTTTAGTACCTTTAATGGTTCTAAGCTTACATCCAAAAGCACCTAAAGCACTCTAAAGCATCCACTCAAGGGACAAGGGATACATCAACTCTACATAGACTACATTGGAAGGGGAAATTAATTATTCCATCCACACATTTTAGTACTTTGCTACATTTATCTACATCCCATTATCAAGTGCAACTTGCAAAAGGGCATCCTAGGGCACGATTTCTATACACACTCACAAGAACTACATGAGTCCGAGATGTAGTGCAATGCTTAGTTGTAAGTTCACTCTCGAGGTGACCACCGGGTCGGTTGACTCCCCATATTTCATTTTTCTTTTTTAGGTTTGATGCGGTTTGTGGGTTTTTACAGTTAACTTCTATTTTTCAGTTACAGGTACCCTCAACAATTATTGTGTGATATCATGCGATCAATAGGAAACAAAAGTGAAGATCTTTCGACATTACAAAAATAGGTTATGAACATATGTGTAGTTACAGGCACCTGAGAAGAGGTCTTTAGCACCCTTGTCGTGTCGTGGTGCACATGTTTGGCCTTATCCTTAAAATCCAAAATTTACTGAGATGATTAACTAAAAATGTTGATTTTATGAGTTAATCTAATATATACAACAATAAATGAGAGTTAAACTAAATAAGGAAAATGACCTAAGAAACTAAGTAAATAAAAATGTGAAACCCTAAAGTGCAAGAAGGGTTACATAGAGCTTAGCTGATTCAACGACCTTCTTGGGTGTGTTGCAAAGATGGCTGGAGAAACAGGGAGGAGGAAACAACTATGCCGAAGTCCAAAAAGTACAGATCCAAGCAATCTAAATTGACTGGGGCACATGGATAGGTACAAAGGCAGTTATGGGTGCCCTAATATGAGATATGAGTGCTATGGTATGTGAAAAGCTCAGTAAACTCCCTCTAAGGTGTCGTTAAGTGATCACCTATGTTCACTTCTTGTCATAGTAGATTCGTTGAAATCATAAATGAAGATGAGACCAAAAAAACCCCAAGACAAGCATCAAATCCCTAAAAAAGAAATATGCATATGAAGGGGTCAAACTGACCTCAACTACCATAATGGTGGACTTACTAACTGAGTGCTACACTACATCTCAGACTTGATGTAGTTCTATGTGTGTGTGTGTGTGCAATCATGCCCTAAGTGCTCTTGTGCCATTCACACTTTGTGAAAGTAGCGAACAATAACTATGTGTAGAAATGTAATAAAATGGTGGATGGAATAGAATAAACTTCCCTCCTATGATGTGTGATGTAGATGAACCAACCTTGTCCCTTGTGATGGAGCTAGATGGATGCAAATGAGCTCTAGATGCCTTAGATGGAATGCAACCTTAGGTGATGATAGTAGTGACTAGTGCTTGGTCCCTCATTATGGTCTCATAACTTTATATTTATATGGTTCTCTTATTCTAATTTTGTAACTAACCTTGAAAAGGTTGACCACTAAAAATATAAAATTCTCAAATAGATAGAAAGTTCCCAAAAGATGGAAGTAAAGTGGGAAAAGGATCAGGGCACCTCGATTGGGACTAGGCACTGTGGGCACCCTAAGTATTGGCCCTGAGCACCCTAGTCGGGGCTGAAATGATGCAAAATGATAAAAAGATCTGGGATGTATGTGTGGGAGGTCAACAATGATGTAGAAAGTAAAGTAAAATGGAAAAAGACGGGGTTAATTAGTAATTTCTTCACTCAAAAACTATATGAATAGTAGTATGAGACCGAGACTAAATAATACCCAAAGTGTGTGATTTAGTGTCTATATTTGCCCCCACTTTATGTTGGTGAGAGGAACACTCAGTAACATAAAGTAGATAGAGATGCATACCTGATGTCCATGTAGAGTGATGTAGGAAACACACCAAAGGACTAGAAAAAGCGTGGAGTGAAAAATATGATGGAGTGTGGAAAATAAAGATGCAAAAGAGAAAAAAGTGATGAGAGTGAACCTAGGGCGGAAATGCATGTGTAGTTTCTGATGTGTGTGATGTACCTACATGTTAGTATGGTGTGTGCTTCCGTAAAATGTTGTTTGTTGTTGATGCCATTATTATTGACTTACTTACTTCTCATACGGTCGGACTGTAAGGAGAAGATGATCAAGTCATCAAATACACATGTATATATGTCAAAAATGCATGTAAAGACACATGTATATAGTAAAAAATAATGTAATGGAAATGAAAAATGTAAAAGGAACATGTGCACTTGATCCGTGATGAGAGAAAGAGTGTAGAGAGGATATCTTGTATTGTGAGTTTTTTTGGTGATCTCATACCACCCTAGCCGAAGAAGTGTAGGGAGAAAGCTGCATTATTCTCCAACTTGTAATTGTTTCCCTGAAGTTGTGTGTGAAGAGATCTCTATATTGCTTGGGTTTTTGGGCGATCCGATGTCACTTGGCCAAAGTAGTGTAGAGAGGAAATCCGTTGTATCCTCTAACTTGTAATTGCTCCCCAGAATGCTAAGGACAACCATGTCCTATAAAATACATTGTGTACGGGGTTTGTAGAATGGTCTAAACCACTCACTGTATAACCCACAATGCCAAGGGTGGAAACTAAACTGAATTGAACCGGTGTAGAAGTGTTGTGTAGAATGTAAAACCCCAAATGATGCCCCCTCTTTAGGGGCATATGTGATGTCACTGATAGGAGAATGTGGCCCCAAAAGAGGACCAACCACATAAAATGTGCCTTGCAGGGGAAGGGAATGTGCTTGGTAGAAACCAAGGCACACACAAACAAGTGGCTAGAAACAAGTGTTAGTATGAACAAACATGCATGTAGAAGACAAGTGTAAGCTACACAAATAATGTGTAATCTAGAATGCAAGTAAACAAGTAAAAAGTGAATCATAGACCACCAAAGTGAGTTGCAAAAACATGAGACAACACTTATGATCATGCAATACACTCAAGGCCATAATGACCGCATACAACAAACAAATGTGCACACCAAACAAAGGGCAAGGCCCACATACAATAGCAAACAAAACAAACAAGTACAAACAACAGATAGCCATGGAAGCAAGTAATCCTGCAAAACAAATGTTGCACATGAAGCACTCGTTAACATGTTAGAAAGATAACCAAGTATGTCAAAATCATGTATAACTAAGAAATGCAAAGGTGCTAAGTACAAAATGAAACAATAACACCTGCATTGATGAATTTGGATTCCCCCAAGCAAGTTTAGAGTGGTGGAAGGAAATCATCCATGTTGCATGTAAGAGGCATGTATATGTGATCATAACTAGAAAAGACGTGAAACACATGTTTGAATGGTAAATATAAATTACATACAAGAGATATATCTAGCATGTGTAATAAAGTGAACATGTACAAGTGCAAGAAAGAGTAAAAGCAACCAAGATATGCAATATGTTGTGGATGGATGGAATGGAATGAAGAGCCATGATAGAGCCACGTGCCCTCCGAGTGAATGGAGTTATATGTAGTGAGGTTCATTTAGTTTCCCCTCAAGAATAAAATAATGAATCATAAATGAGAGTGCATCATCAAGAAATGATCAAGTATGTGTTGTGTCTAACATGCTATGATAAATGTGTATGCATATAGGTGATGATATGTGACCTAGAGATGATGTGTGTGTGACCCTATAGATGAAGTGTATATCACGACAAGATGAGTGTAGGAGTGATGATTTATCCTAAAGTGTATATCACTACAAGATGAATAGAGGGAGTGATGATTTAGCCTAAAGCATATACCACTACAAGATGAAGGAATAAGTGACCATTTAACCTATAACATACTCACTAACCTAGTAATGTCACATGATGATAAAGGTCAAATGATGAAGGTGTAAGTATGATAAGGTCCATTTGATTTGTCAACCCTAGGATAGTGAGTGCAACGCGTAGACATAGTATGTGTGAGGATAATAGATATAATGACCACGTGATGAGTAAAGTGTGTAAATATGTGATGTATAGTATGCTGATGCAAGACGTGTAGATAAAATAATATTGTGAAGTGCATGCTAGTGTAGTATGTAGGATGAGTAGTATGTAATGCAAGATTTGTAGATATAGGAGTGTGACACATATATGATGAATACTAGTATGGTATATGATGTATAGATGTACAAGTGTTGAAATGTTGTAGACTAAATATAAGATGTATGAGGTATGAAATGAGATGTGTGAATAGATACAATGTATAATATATATTGTGTTGTGTGTGGGGTTCATGTGTAGTATGCCCTCAACAATCAAGTGTGAATCAAGCACAAGAGTGTTTCATTGGGTAATGATGACGTTAAAACATGTGATGAATATGCCTATGTTATGAGATGGACATATGATAATGCGCGAATGTAAGATGTGTTGATGCTAAGATGAGGGGGGGTGTGTGAATGTTATGCCCCAAAGTATGTAAGCGATGGAAGTCTAGTCAAAAGACACTAAGTGGATCAATGTAAGGAGTAGTTTCCTTAACAAAAGTGATGGGACACTGAAGTGATAGAGGAGTGTGACCATCAAATGGTTCATCATCATAGTAAGCTTCATTCGGTCCCAGTCATCGACATAAGTATGGTCTATAGCATAGATGGTAGAATTACAATTTTAACTATAGGAGGTGGTTACTGAGCATGACCGTGTGATGTCACAGATACCTTTGATGGAGGAGTGAGCTCATTCTTAAGATGAGTTTGCATAATTTGACTTGATAATGTTGTGGATGACTTGAGAGAAAGAGGTGTTGAAATGATTTTTAAAGGAGGTTGCTTATGTTGACTTAGTGATACCGTATTTGAGTGGTTTCTTAGGCCGACTTGAATTTCTTTATTAGACAAATCAGATTTAAGAACCCATTGAGATGTAACAAGTGGAGAGGACCATGTAACAGAATATTTTGTGGTGAATGAGATGAAACCTTGATGCTCAAGATAATTGATTATTTGTTGCAAAGTATAACAATTGTTGTCATTATTTCCATTGATTTGATGATAATTGTAATATGGAAGACCTTGATATTTTGCAAGTCGATAAGGAGGATAATCATGAGTAGATGGCAAGTTGATTAATTAATGAGTGATGAGATTTCAATAATATCTCATTGCTTAACATTGATTGCAAATTTGAGAGGTGTAGGAAGTGACAAGATTTGAGGTTCGGTAACATGAGCACATGTAGAAGACATAAAATGAGAATGAGATGTAGAAGGAGAACAAACATGCACTTGAGAAGCGTCCTTGAGCTGTTGGATTTTAGATTTGAGGGATGTGATCATGGATTCCATAATAGTAAATATATCTTGAAATAAAGCATGTAGAGATTGAATTGAGTCCAACATGGGTTGATTAGATGGAGGAACACTATGAATAGGGTCTTCGATAGACAATGGAAGATAGGAATTATTTCATTTGATGGCATATTTTTAGGACGACATATAAAGTCTAGTTCTTTTTGTAGAATAGCCTAACAATTGGGATGCATTTTAAGAAAATCGATAAGGGAATTTGATGAACTTTACAACCCATGATAAGAAAGATGAGAATCCTAAGCATGAAAGTGGTTAGGTACACCAAAATGATTAACTAAAATGTGGATTTTATTAGATAATCTAATAAGTATAACAATAAATGAGAGCTAAAATAAAAAGGAAAATGACCTAAACAACTAAGTAAATAAAAATGTGAAACCCTAAAGTGCAAGAAGGATTAGATAGAGCTTAGCTGATTTGACGAGCTTGTTGGACTGTGTCGCAGAGATGGTTGGAGAAACAGGAGGAGGAAACAATTGAGCCAAAGTCTAGAAAAGTGTATCCGAGCAATTTGAGTTGATGGGACCTCATAGGTAGGAGGGGCAGGCTGGGGCACCCTAGTTTGAGATATGGTTCCCTGGTCTATGTGAAAATATATATAAATCCTCGTAGGTTTTGCTAAGTGCTCACTTGTGTTCGTTTCTTCAGCACTAGCTTTGTTGAACTACAAATACATCACTAGAAATCAACAATGAAGATGAGACCTGTAAAGCCCTAAGAAAAGCATCAAACCCCTAAAAAGAAATATACATATGAAGGGGTCGACTGGCCTCAACCACCATAATGGTGGACTTACTAATCGAGTTCAACACTACGTCTCAAACCTGATGTATTGTGTGTGTGTGTGTGTGTGTGTGTGTGTGTGTGTGTGTGTGTGTGTGTGTGTGTGTGTGTGTGTGTGTGTGTGTGTGTGTGTGCGTGTGTGTGTGCATGTGTGCACAAACATGCCCTAAGTGCTCTTGTGTCAATTGCACTTTGTGAAAGTAGTGAACAATAACTATGTGTAGAAATGTAATAAAATGGTGGATGGAATAGAATAAACTTCCCTCCTATGATGTGTGATGCAAATGAACTAGCCTTGTCCCTTGTGATGGAGCTAGATGGATGCAAATGAGATCTAGATGCCTTAGATGGAATGCAACCTTAGGTGATGATAGTAGTGACTAGTGTTTGGTCCCTCATTATGGTCTCATAACTTTATATTTATATGGTTCTCTTATTCTAATTTTGTAATTAACCTCGAAAAGGCCGACCACTAAAAATATAGAATGCTCAAATGGATAGAAAGTGCCCAAAAGATGGAAGTAAAGTGGGAAAAGGATCAGGGCACCCGAATGGGACTAGGACACCTATGGGAACTCTAGTATTGGCCCCTGCCCTATTCGTGGTTGAAATAATGTAAAATGACAAAAATAGACTGGGCATGTATATGCGGGAGGTCGGTGATGATGGTAGAAAACAAAGTAAAATGGCCAAAAGATGGGGGTTAATTAGTACTTTCTTCACTAAAAACCATATGAATAATATTATGAGACCGAGACTAAATAATACCCAAAGTGCATGATTTAGTTTCTAAAATGCAGACAACATTTGCGACATTGTTCCCGGTCTGCTCATCACTCTTCCCTACTTAGATCATTTCTAGGTTGTGAGTAAATCAACTAAGTCCTCTATCCTTCTTCTTTTCTTAGGGTTTTAAATATTACATCTTAGATTGCTTGTGTCATTTCCTCATTTCAGCATTCATACATTATTTGGTTCAGTAGTGACTCTAAAATATTTAGATTTAATTCAAATTAAATTAATAAGAGATGTCGACATGTGGCACATGTCCCCCTTAGTTATATGTTTATAATATATGGGATCACATGAGAATTAGTTATATAGGGCAATGAGTCGGCCTATATTGGAATTAGGTGTTACCCATCCATCAAAATCAATGCATGTCTATATATAGGAGTTGTGTATCATTATGAGATATGTCATGTATGGATTGAGTCATCTACTTGGTAGGAGTATATTGGAGGTGCCGCCCTTGAAGTGGAGTTACCATATTGGGAGATTATGAGTTATTCCTCAAGGATTATTTATGGTGTTTCCCTACCATAAGGGTATTATTATAAATATATTGACTATTAGGGAATCTTGGCCCACCAATATCCTTTGTGTTGTGTTATCTTATGTATATTATTAAGTTTATTCATTTATTATATGCAACGATATTACTAGTGGTATTAGAGTTGTGATATTGCCAAAAATTAGGTGAATACCCTAATTTTGAAGATTTAGTTATATCTCTAAAACGGTGGTGATTTTTTCTTCAATTTTAAATTAAAGAGGAAAAATCATTCAACGAAGCTACCCTCAATATTTCAAATTTTTGGACATGTTTTGAAAAAGATATTTCAGTTTTAGGATTGAAATCTTAATCTTAATTTTTTTATCCTCCAAAATGTGACGAATTATTTCGTTAAATTTTTAGACTACCTTTAATTTGTTTAAGGAAAACCATCAAAATTTTAGAAAGTTTGAATATGTTTTGTGAGAGTTATTGCGGTTTATAGTTTTTCACAAATTTGATCCACATGCTGAAATTTTCATCATTTTTCTAATTTTTTACTTTTTCATAAAGCTCTCAAAAACATAATTATGTGTTCTATATTTTTGATTTAGGTCCGACATCTAGAAAAATGGTAGGGAAAATATTGATCAAAATGGTATGTTCTTGAAACCTAATTTTTGTAGATCATAGAGATGAAAACTTTCTATGGAGATTGTGATATTGATGCTAGAATGGTGGATCAAATTTAAGGAAAAATATTTTAGCTTTATATCTATGGTTTTCTTTTAAATTGGGCTTAGTGGTCTAGCGTGAACTTGGTAGTATCAAGTGAAACAAGAGAGTCCAAATTGGTCTTGGGAGGAAATGAAATATGTTTTCTTATATCAATGGGACAAAAAGATGAAGAAAAAGAAGATGTAAATAATGAGGAGGCTAGAGATAATGATGATGAAGAATAAGAATAAGAAGAAGACAATGTTGATGATGAAGAGGCTACACATGACTCAAAAGAAGAGATAGTGATCCAAGATAAAAGTTTAGATAGTGCATCTCCGAAGAAGAAAGTTTCAATATTTTAGTTTGAAGGGTGTGTTCAAAGGAAAAAGGTAATTGTTTTCACAAACCCTAGTAATAAGTATAACTTCATCAACATGTATGTATCTCAACATCTACACATTTAGGAAAAGAATAGAAAGGAAACTTAAGTTGATGGTAAGAAATTCAAGTTTTTGAAGATTTAAAGTTCTCTATGGAAAAATATGTTTTGGAATCATATTTTTGATTTAGATATGGATGGTATGGATATTGTTCTTAGATATCCTTAGTTAGAGACCTTGGGAAAAAAATTGATTGATAAGGTGGGTCAAGGGACTCGTTTCCTATTCAAAATGATGAGGCTAAATCCTTGAGAAAAAAAAGGGCTACAAATGCCAAACAAGAGCTACATACCACTTCACAAAAGATAAACCTATCCTAAAATTACTTCCCACCCTGAGATGGAAAATAATCGTCAATGTTGCCCATGCGATATTTTTTATTTTTCCGCTTCTTTACCTCTTGCCATTTTCCTAGATCGGATGAAATAACCAAAAAGGTATGGTCTCTAGGATTTTCCAAAGCCATCTAATTATCTGGCACAAAATCCCGATCCGATTCCGAGCTTCCCAAGTATGTCCCCTTTTTATGCCACCTCCAACCAAGTGGTTTTCTTGAAATCCCATCTTTGTATCATTCTTCTCTATAACCGTTTTACCATTAGAGGTATTGTTATTTAGATTATCTTTAAAATTTGATGCAGAAACCAAATCCAGGTTTACAAAACCCCATCCGCTCAAAGATGTCAATCCATTTTTTCCAAATTTTTGATTCTTATTGAAGGGACAGAGGCTTGTAAATGTCCCACATTTCATACTGATCTACATCGAAATGCGGTATTCTCATAGTCTAAGACCTAGGTATGTTGAAAATTACCAAATTTAAGGTTGATTCAATCATATATTCCTTTTTTAAAATCATTTCAACACAAATTCGGGTGAACGAACACAGACTCCGAATGTGTTCTATCCAAGTCCTCTTTTATAAATTTTCCCAAAACATTTCCAATATCTTCCAGGGAATACCACAGATGTAAGGGGAGAGGTTAGGAAGTCTAACCCAAATTGGTGTTTTGGCCACCGAATAAGTATTTGGATCAAAATCTAGGAACCATGGAGTGATAAATAAACCCGCATGTCCCCAGAACCAAGGACCATTTGTCAAACAATGCTAGTAATCTTCTAGTTCCCTAAAATGGAAAATGAAAAACCCTTGGAACAAAGAGAGATTTCACATTTATTGGTCCAATTTTTGAAAACCCACTGATATAGAGCTGTGGAGGAAGGCCAAAACCCATTAAACCTACCAACCACCGCATCATGTGTTAATTTTTGTAATATTCTTCAACTTCAGGATTTTCTATGGTGAGCGAAGGAATGTCCTCTCGCCGATCGATCGACCAAGTCGGATTGGTTAAATGATGCATGCTTTCCCAAGGAAAGGCCGCCTGTTTATCCAAAGTGCATATTTGAAGGAAGTAGCCTTCTCGGTGATGTCCCAAGCCATGGTTGCTGAATCTCCACACCCTAGTTCCTATAATGTTCCTTCCTTGTCCACATGCACCATCCATGTACACATTCATTTTTAGTGCCCTATGGTTAGGGTGACGGATCCACCTCCACCTTATCTTGTCTAGCTTGGTCCAAAACAAAGACCAACCCGTGTGACCCCCACCTAATACTCAGCCGGTTCCATTCGCAGATCTTTCTTGACCTGTGATCCTCCCGTTCTTGCAATCGACTCCCTCCATAGTCCACAACATTCACATTATTTTTCTCCATTGCAAAGGAGCTTCAAAACCCCTTCAACTCTTCATCAATCATACTAGACCTTGAGAAAAATTAATATTAATGTGAAAAAAATCATGAAGATATGTTACAAGAGAAAGAAGGTTACTCTGCGGATATCACACTTAGCAAGGAACGAAGAAATGTCACGACGGAGCATGGTGATGAATTTAAGGATGGTGAAGAAGGGAATAAGGATGATTTAGAAGGATAAAATTAAGAACATAATGAAAAATAAGAAATTAATGATTCATCTTGTTGCATTCACAAGAAAAAAAAAAGGGTGGAAGAGGAAAATAAAGTTGAGGAAAAAGTTGATAAGATTGAGGATACTAAGGTTGCATCATATAAAAACTCACGTCATCATGAGTGGAAAAATCCATGGAGGCATGTTAGAGAAAATGAAAGAAACAATATATATCGATATACAAGTCATTGGAGGAATAATCACTATGGCTATATATAGAATCATTGGAGTAATAAGTATACAATAGGAATTACAAGAATAATTACTATGGTTATGCATGGAATTTGAGGAGGACCAATTATGGATATGGATGGAATTAAAGTAGCGCAATGGACTATGGAACCAATTTTATAATTGTATTGCCCCTAAGATCACATTTGGGTGGTTGGATGATTAAGCATGGAGACAAGTGTGCAATGATTTTAAGTACACTCATTACATGGTTTCTTCTCATGTTTTGGGGATAAAACATTTCAAGGAGGGGGCATGTTATGTAACTTGGGATATGATATTATAATATATATAGGTTTATGGATATACCAACATGTGGCACACATCCTCCTTAGTTAGTTATATGTTTAAAATATACAGGTCACATAGAAATTAGTTATATAGGCTAATGAGTCATCCTATATTAAGATTAAGTGTTACCCATTCATTAAGAGTGATGTATGCCTATATAAAGGATTTGAGTATCATTATGAGATATGTCATGGATGTGTTGATTCTTCTACTTGGTAGGAGTATATTGGAGGTGTCCCCCTCAAAGTGGAGTTTTCATAGTGGAGATTGTGGATTTATTCCTTCTTTAAGGGTATTTATGGTGTTGCATTTTCCTAAAGGTATTATTATGAATATATTGAATGTTAGGGTATCTTGGCCCGCCAATATATTTTGTGTTGTGTTATCTTCTTCATATTATTTAGATTATTCATTTTTATGTGTAAAGATCTTATCACAAAAATACAAATTTGATAGAGAAAACTATAATGTGAATATCATCATCATGTTCGGGTATCGGATGAGGTATAACCCCATATATGAGTTATATAGAAACATATGGCATCTTGTAGATCTTCCACCATGTACGAAGACAATTGGATGAAAATGGGGTTTTAGAAACATGTACAAGATATATGGTAACATTGAAAATCATAATATAATTCTCATTATAGAGGGTGTGCTCAAAAGAAAGGATTGAATATGAAGAGACATTTTATGCCACATATAAGATCAAAAAAACAAAAATAATATTTGGGATCACAAAAATAAGAAACAAAAGTATGAAATCTCATTAAACCACTCTATGACCTCTCAAATAAGAACCCTAAGCGTGTTACATCAAAATGGATGAACATCCCATTAAAAATGGATTGAAGAGGAATCCTTATAATCTTGATCTCTACCTTAAAAGGGGGAGATGTTTATTATCAGAACATATTTTGATGATGCAATAATCAATGGAAATTCAGTGAGTATGATTAAAGTAACAAAGGTAAATCTAAATTGGTTGTTTGACATGAAAAATTTCGGATGCTCCATTGTGGTCTTGGATAGGAAGTATGGAAGAAATATAATCACATTTTTGTGACTCAAATGAAGTTTCACTTGATAATTCTCAAGAAATTTAGGATGATGGAATACAAATCTTATGCTACACCTTAAGGTAAGGCAAGGCTTTAGTCATCTCAATTAGAACCATCACCTCAAGTTAATGTAACTCTTAATTAACATTTGATCAATAGTCTCATTTACTTGAAGGAAAGCATTATAAATGCAATGAGTTGTCTCTAAAAATTTATGTAAGATCCAAACAATAGTCACTTGAAAGTAGTGAAGAGATTTATCGGTATATTAAGGGTACATTTGACTTCGTCCTAGATTACAAGAAAAATGAACAATATTATTGAAAATATATTGATTCGAACATGTTGGAAGTATAAATGGCTTGAAATCCATATCAAGATATTCCTTCTCTTTGTGAATTGGTCCAATATCACAGGTGAAATAAACAAAATGGTGTTTCACATTCTTTCATTGAAGTAGACTATTGTATTGTAGAAGGAGTTGTTTGCAAAGCAATATGGCTATGTCACATAATTCAAGGTTTGGGTAATTTACAAAAGTGGTCTATGTATTGCATTATGATATTGAAGGTGTATTCAAACTTGTTTTCAATCCAATATTTTATTAGCACACCAAGTATATTCAAGTGCAAATCCATTTAATATGTGAACATGTTCAACAATACAACTTCCAAATGTAGTTTTTCTTAATATAGGTACAATGTGCATATGTATTCACCAATTCAACGTTTACACCCTAAAAATTATAAGATGCATTATGAGCAATATATGATATAATGGTTTTGCTACATGGGATTATCATGAATTAATTAATCAACATTAACCACACATATTAATACTTGTAACCATGATAAAATCGTAATATGATTTCTTAAAACACACAAAGGGATAAATACTTACTTATGTAGAGTGGTAGAAGGAGGATCCGGGTGAGAATACTAGATGGATGAGATGTTCTAAACCTAAAAGTAATTTATTTATGGAATTTTCACTACAAACTACTCTTGTTCAAGACCATATAACTCTTCTTGGATTGTGGTATTGTCCTCAATCCTTCTATACCATTTTGGACCTATGTATGTGCTATGTAACTTCTCTTGTTATTCACTTACTTGGAAATGTGTTTCATTGTATATTTATTGAGACCACACAACCTTGGCATAACCTATAATGAGCTATAACAAGTATAAACCATAGATACATGGAATACCCTTCATCAAAGCATTATATAAAAATTTATAAATTAGTGTGTGGGTGATGTTAGAATACCCTTGGAGTTCAACCAATGTTGAACCAATCCAAGTGTTACACTACATCCCGTGAAGAGAAATCAAGCCTCATACAATTCTCCTAGTATAGATAATAGGAATACATGAAATATAAGCCACCCCATATGTGTTCCCTTATGTATCTTGACACAAAGATAATGAGATAATTATAGAATAGAGAATGTACCCAACATGGTAGTAGTGTGATGTGATGTGCTTCATCTACTAGGATAAGCCCTTTTTCCATTGAAGACCTTTAGAAATGATTACGTTGACTTGCTCTTGCTAAGACATGGCTATAAGACCTTTTGCATGCTTGATAATGGAGGAAGCTAGACTATTTTACTTGGTTGGGTGATTCATATATGATGTGGTTGATTTTTTAAATTATGTGCAACTATTTTAGGAGATTTTGGAGAGCCTTGAGTGCTTTAGTGTTGATATTTATAATAAGAGCTCATAAAAATGTTAAGTGAGTTATGAAGTGTACATGACTTTCTTATATAGGATTTCATAGGTTATTCACATTATGGACAACCTAGGAAGATGAATTGACTCACATAATGATTTCTAAATTATAAAGAAATTCATTATATGGGAGGTTGTATGATTGTAAAAATTAGTTAGGATCATAGTCCAATATAGATCGAATGATACAATTTTCCTAGGGAGATAGTGGTGTAAAAGATAATTTTATAAATGATGAAAGGGGTTTAATTAATATTTTAGTTAGCTAATATTCTCTAGATTAATGACACGGAAATGTGAAAATATGAGAAAATGAAGAGAGAAAGAGAGAGACATGTTGATTGAATTTAGAATGTGATTATTTATCTTAACATAGGAAAAAATCCAACTTGTCATTACAAAAGGATAAGTTACTAAATTTGAATGTCTTCATATTCCACCCTTTTAAGTATTCAATTAAAATTACATACTTAAAGAAAAATATACTTGAGTGTGTATACAATTTTTCTTCGCTCAATATTTGTTGTCTGATGTGTTGGTGTTGTCATAATCCATGATGAAACTTCCAACACAAATTTTAGTCAATGTCCATAGTAGATAATGAATTGTAACTCAAATGTATATCATGCTTGTACCTTTGTAAAATTGAAATTGTATAGAGTAAAGTAAATAGATGTAAAACACGAGATGAATACACATGTTCATTTTGCAAAAGGATGAGCTCTCTTTCTTATTGTTCTTTAGAGACATGGATTTGTTTTTGAGGTATCAAATAATTGGTGGTGATAAATCTCTAATTATGCCAAAGGAGAAACTAAAGTAGGACATGGAGTTGAGTGCATAATATCGAACACTAAATAGTATAATTATTGAATTACCTTGTTAAGAGAGAAAATAAGTTTACAAAGTATTTAATAAGCCTAATATGAAAGAGGAAAGGAAAGACAACATACAAATAAATATCAACTTTGATACCTTTCAACCCATGGACCACACCACTACAAAAAGATTTATATGATAAAATAAGATGGATCCCCTCATATTCTCTTACTATTGGGGATCAAATCTAAGTCTGTAATACAAGATGTAGATATCAAATATATTGAATGGGGAAAGTTTCACATTTCTAGAGGTTAGGAGTCCTAATGTTAGGATAGTTATAGGTTTGAAAGGTATATATCTAAACTAAAGGGAAGTATCCTACTAGGATTTGGAATATAGATAGGTTAAAATATGGATAAATCTTAGGGCATAACATAAATAATACAAGTCAATATACTAAAGTAAACATACATCTACCCTAATTTATATCAATGAATAATCAACCATCCACACAATAATAGACATAAAACAAAAGAAAAATAAGGGTTAGAGATACTTACCTATAGTGTGACCATTTATGCATTGATCCTCCCCAAAGACAACAACACTAAGCAAGAATTTCTATGGGTGGAGATAGAAATATTAAGAAGAAAAATCCAATCTTAACTCACTATGGTGACCCAAATGTAAAAGGGAAAACTTCAAGACCTCAACCCTAAAAATAGATGCACATTTGTGTGTAAATGTCGAATGTGTAAGTAAGAGGTGATTTTTGTTTGAATGATTTTATTGATAATATAATGAAAAAGATGTGTAAATATACTTAATGTAATTGATCATGGTTGATCTCGTAAATAATTGGGAATGATTAAACAAAATATGAATTTATGCTATGAAAAATAATTAATCTAATTGCTATTTTAGCGAAAGAAATAAATAACAATTAAGTACATCAAAGCCACAAGCAAATTAAGCTAGTAAATGTAAAACCCTAATTGCAATGAAGGGATCAAATGACTTAGCTGTTTTGAAAAGATCCCAAAGGTACACAGAGATGGAAAACTAGAAAATATGAAGCACGAATGTTGCACCAAAGCTCGAGAACAATGCATATCGGGAGGAATATGTTGGACATGGGTGCCTAGAAAGAGGCAACAACACTTGCAGGTGCCACATACGGTAATGGGTTCTTGTGACTACGAAAATGTTTAGAAAACCATCTTTCAATGGTCACAAGGTGTTCATTGTACTTCAACTTTGGTGACTAGGAGGTTGCACAATGATCTCCAGGTCATTGAAACCTATAATGAAATAATGATCTGCAAAACCCTCAAAGAGACATCAAATCCTAAAAAATAAAGATGCAAAATTAGGGGTCAGACTGTCTTCATTTATCAACTAGTGAACTTATGATGAGCATTACACTACATCTCAAACCCAATGTAGTTCTATGTGTGTGTGTGTAGAATCGTGCCCTAGGTGGCTCTTGTGCGTGTCGCACTTGATAACGAGAAAAGTATCTAGATGTAAAGAAATGTAATAGATGTGTGCATGGAATAGAATAGACTCCCCTCCTATGAAGTGTATACAAAATAATGCAGTCCCTTTCCCTTGAATGGATGCTAGAATGGATGTTTGAATGATCTTGAATAGCCTTTGGATGTAACCTTAGGTAGTGATAACTAATGCTTAGTGTTTGGTCCTTTATTATGATCTCATAACTTTATATTTATTTGATTTCCTTGCTTGATTTTTGTACTTAACCCCAAAAAGGTAGAATACCAAAAAGATAAGATGATCAAACAGATATAAATGACCCAAAATATGTGAACAAAGTATAAAGAGGTCAGGGGCACCTAAAGGGGATGGGGCGCCTAACGTTGACGTCTTGGCTGGGTGTTGGTGTCGAGAATGAGAAAGACCGAGGTATGAAAATATAGACTAAGCTATAAAGAGTGTAAGACCAAAAGTAGTAATAGAAAGAAAGCAAAGATGGCCAAAGACATGGGTTAATTAGTACTTTTCTTACTTAGGAATCATATGAATAGTAGTATGTAATTAGGACTAGATAATTACCTAAAGTACATGATTTTTGTCTACATTTCCCTGAATTTATGTTGTTAAGTGAAAGCTTGATAACATAAAGTAGATAGAGATGTGTACCTTATAACCATGTAGATTGACGGCAAGAAGCATTTCGAGACAAGGAAAAGTGTGAAGTGATAAAAGGTGGATCATGAAGACTAAATATGAGAAAATGCAAAAAGTGACGAGATAATGACCATAGGGCAGAAACATGTGTTGTAGATGTCACCAATGTGCTTGTTGTTGATGTCGATGTTGATGTGTGTGATGTTGTTGTTGATGTAGAATGATGTTGACTACCGCTTCCCATACGGATGGACCTGCAAAAGAGAAGAATGAACAAGTAGTCAAATACACATGTATATGTGTAAAAGTATGTAAAATGAAAAATGTGAAAAAGAAACATGTGAACTTGATTCATGATGAGGAAAGAGTGTAGAAAGGATCCTTTAAATGATGTAGGAGACCAAATTTTTTGGCGATCTAATGCTAGTTGTGCTTAGGTTATGAGTTTTTTTGGAAATATCATGCTAATACATGGAAGAAGTGTAGGGAGGAAATTCTTGTGTCATCCTCCATCCTTTAACTCGCTTCTTGAAATGTGGAACACCATTGCATATGGTGTGTAAAAATTGATCCAGATTTGATTAATTCCGATCCAATGTTGGATGTTGTATGTATGGTAAGTGCTAGAGATTGTCTACCTTGTAAAATCTACTATGTAGAGTGTTGTAGACAGTCTACACTGATGCATTATGTGTAACTTCCCTTGCTCACAAGCATCCGGGAAGGGTCGGGGGTGTTGGTGTCTATGCTATGTCTAGGACCCAAGTCAAGATTTGATCCCCATCAAATGCTTTGATGATTATGTTGTACTGTCTGTCTTTGTGATATGCTTTGAAGCGTATCTATAGATTGATGTATGGGGTGAATGATTCACCCAAATGATGCCCCCTCGTTTGGGGTGCATGCAACATCGATGAGTAGAATGCAGCCCAAATGAGGACCTACCAATGTGATGAAACCGATACCTTAGGGGAGTATGCTTGGTGGAAACCAAGGCACATGAAAATAAAGTGGCTAGAGACAAGTGTTAGTGCAATAAAATACAAACACACATGTAAAGATATACGCTAGAAAACACACATACAATGAGTAATCTAAGACACAAGAAGAAAATACGCAGGAAAACAATGCGAGACCGTGAAAAGCATGTTTCAAACACAAGACATCACTCACGATGTTGCAGAAGACAATCAAGGATGAATAGGCCAAAAGTAGACAAGTGCGCACACTAGACAAATGGCGAAGTCTACAAACAATGGAAAACAAAGGCAAGCAATGTACCAAACAACCATGCTAGCAAATAGGCTGTAAAACAAATGTTGCACATGAAGCACCCATTAGCATGTTAGAGGGATAAAAATTATGTCAAAGCATGTATAATATGATAATAGTTTACTATGAAACAAAATGAAACAATAAAAATTGTAATGTACGAAAGTGGATGCCCCTAGGAGTTATTGTGGGATTGGTAATAGGTAATCCACTAAGCATTCATGATGTATGTATAGATCTGTAGAATTTACAATCATGACTAGAAAGAAAGTGAACATATATGTGTGTATGGAAAAGATAATGACATACAAGATATATATTTAACATGTGTAAAATAGTGTACACGTAAGCATAAGAAAGCAAGAGTAAATGTGACCAAGATATGTAGTATGTTGTAGATGAGAAGGATTGGAATGCATAGTGAATGATAGGAGCAACACACCCCTGAGTTAATGTGTATGTATGAGATGAGGTTAATTTATACATGCCCTTTAACGATCAAGAATGAAATATAAACAAGATTGTGTCATCAAGAAATAGTTTGAATTATGTGTATTAGAAAGATGTGATTGTCAAAGTGCAAAGCGTAGTGTGTAAATGTGTGAGTGAATGAGTGAGAAATTGAAAATGTGAGTCGGGTGAGGTCCATTTGAGATGTAGACCCTCATTTGTTGAGTATGGACTGTTGAACTAGAGTGTTCATAGGGTAAATAGGTGAGTTGTGTTGAGTTGTTTGCACATGACAAAAATATGTCATAAATGTGTTGCGTTTATAGGAGATTGATTTTGAAGTTTTTGATTACATCGAGTGTGTAATTTTGTGGGTTGACATAGATGTATTATGAACATGTGAGGTTTTCAGATAAGTTATGTTGCATGTGAAAGTGTCGAGTAGGTAGTGTGTGATATATATGTAGATTGTAAAATATGTGTGTGTTGATTGTGATGAATATGTGTGACAAATAAGATGATGCGTAATGTAGTGTGTAGTTTGCTATGTAACATATTGTGTGTGAGGTTCATCTATATAGGATGCTCTCAACAATCAAGTGTGAACCATAATACGAGAGTGGATCATCGGGTAGTGACGATAAAAATGTACCAAGTGGTTTGTATTTATGCTTAGGATATATTAGACACTAAGAACATAACATTGAGTGCATGGGATGATAGAGATATTTGATAACAATGCAAGGGGGGAAAAGCTATGATGCCCCCCAAGTATGTAAGTGATGGATATCTAGTCGATGACACTAAGTGGATCAATGTAAGGAGTAGTTTCCTTGATAAAAGTAATTAGACGCTGAAGTGGTGATGACTTAGGATCCTTAAGCAATGGAATTCGATAGAGGCTAGTGAGATTCTGCTGATCTTTCTTAGCGAGTGGTTACTTATTTAGGATTGGTAATGTCGTGGAAGACTTTAGAGGTAGATGAATTAGTATGAGGAGGTGATGAAAGACGAACCTTGAGAGGCAATCTCTTACTTGTAGTGGTTCGAATAGGTGACGCTTGATAGACCAAATAAGGAACATTAGAAGTAATAACATGATGCTCATTGGACATACATGAAGCATATTTAGGATCCCATTTGGATGTAGCATTTGTAGATGGGCATGCAATAAAATGTTGTGCAATGAATGAGATAAATCCTTGATGCTCAAGATGCTTGATTCTTCATTATAAAGCATAGTAGTCATTGTCATTATGTCCATTGATTCAATGATAATTAAAATATGGACGACCTTGATATTTTGACACCCTATAAGGAGGATAACAATGAGTAGATGGAAAACTCCGATTAATTGGTGAATAAGGATCTCAGTAAGAATATCATGTTGTTCAAAATATTGGTCAAACGTGAGAGGCTTCAAAGTAATGGAAAGACTTGAGGCTCACCGATATGAGCACATGTAGAAGGCATAAAATGAAAATGAGAAGAATAACTATCATGAGCCCGAAAAACATCTTTAAGTTGTTCGATTTCCTATTTAAGAGATGTGATCGTGGATTCTATAGCTTGAAATTTGTCTTGAAATAAAAATGCAAGGCTTGAATTGACTCCAACATGGGTTGATTAGATGGAGGATCATTAGGACTAGGGTTGTCGGATAGATGATCGAGAATAGCACTCACGTGATATGGTGGCATATCTCTAGGGAGATACATGGTGTCTAGGGATTTTTAAGAACAACTTAGCAATTAGGATGTATTCGAATTAAATCATATAAAGAAATTCGAGCAACTTTTGGAGCCATGATAGAAAATATGATGTTCCAAAGAAAGATCCGAATGACCGATCACGAGTGGGGCTTTCCAAAATGATCAAGTAAAATATGGATTTATGCTATGAAAAATTCTTAATCTAATTTCTATTACATAGTAGTAAATAAATAACAATTAAGTACAAAAAAATGACACAAGCAAATTAAGCTAGTAAAATGTAAAACCCTAATTACTGATGAAGGTATAGAATGAATTAACTATTTTGAAAATATCCGGAAGGTGCATTAACTAGAAAAATGGAAAATATGAAGCACTGAGAATATCACACTTTGAAGCACAAAAAATTAAAGATCGGAGGAATATGCTTGACAGGGGGTGTCTAGAAAGGGGCAAGGGCACCACTGCTACCAAAGATTGGTAATGGTCAATTATGACTACGAAATACGTAGAAAACCATCTTTCATTAGTCATAAGGGTTCATTTTACTTCACATTTGGTCACTAGGATTTTGCACAATGATCGCGAGGTAGCTAGAAACCTACAATGAAATAATGACCTGTAAAACCATCAAAGAGACATTAAATCCTAAAAATAAAGATGCAAAATGAGGGGTCGATTGTCCTCAATCACAACTAGTGAACTTAAAATCGAGTGCTACACTACATCTCAGACCCAATGTAGTTCTATGTGTGTGTGTAGAATCGTGCCCTAGGTGGCTCTTGTGTGTGTCACACTTGATAGCAAGAAAATTAGCTAGATGTAAAGAAATGTAATAGATGTGTGTATGGAATATAATAGACTCCCATCCTATGAAGTGTATGTAGAATAATGCAGTCCCTTTCCCTTGAATGGATGCTAGAATGGATGCTTGAATGCTCTTGAATAGCCTTTGGATGTAACCTTAGGTGGTGATAGCTAATGCTTAGTTCTTGGTACATTATTACGATCTCATAACTTTATGTTTATATGATTCCCTTGCTTGAATTTTGTAACTAACCCCAAGAATGTCGACTACAAAAAAGATAAGATGTTGAAACGAATAGAAATGACCCAAAATATGTGAACAAAGTACAAAAAGGTTAGGAGTGTCTAGAGGGGATGAGGGAACCTTACGCCGACATCCGAGATGGGTGCTAGTGTCCGAATGAGAAATGTCAAGGTATGAAAATACAGATGAGCTATAAAGAGTGCAAGACCAAAAGTAACAATAAAAAGAAAGTAAAGATGGCCAAAGACATGGGTTAATCAATATTTTCCTTACTTAGGAATCATATGAATAGTATTATATAATCAAGACTATATAATTACCCAAAGTGTGTGATATTATGTCTACAGGAAAACAATGTTTGACATGATTGACCATAGTTGATTACGTCGGCTTTAGGAGAAACCTAATGTCAAGGCTGTGAAATAATGAGGAATAGAAGATGAAGACATAACGAAAGAATGATGAAAGCCTAGGATGATTAAAAGTGATGGGAAGATTAGGAATGAGTAAAAATAAGTAAACATAATGATTGTGACATTCGTAAAAGGGAGGAAATAAAGCGAGGTTAGAGTAACTATGGTATAAATAATGACATAGATATATATTTGCAAATGTTGTGGTCTAGCCCATGTGACCAATTCTAATCATGATTAATCAAAACATGCCCCTTAAGGTACCTACTAAGGTGGATAATGCATCAAAAACATTGTACAATAGAAAAGGTTAACAAACGTAAAAAAAAATGATGTGTGAATATGCCACAATTGAAAACCGTCATATTTCACAATAATGAAAATTGAGATGGTCTTCAAAAAAAAAGACCAATGCGATGCATGAAATAAAAATTATATACTAGAAATGAAGTAATAATATAAGTATAGGAAATAAATAATGAGCTATACCAAATGAAAGATACCTACCATGTACTTACCTTTCGATGTCACTTGGGTTTCATGTGATTAGCATAATGATTCGCTATAAATCTGAAGAATAAAATCTGTAAAGAAACACTAGAATATAATTAGTAAAATAATACATAAATCACTTAGCTAAAATACCATGGGAAGTATGGAATAGATCATCGGAATGAAGAGAAAGTGTGATAAATGAGGATTTTAGGATTAAAAACATCTAATATATTAGTATGATGGGATCACTTCCACAATCGTGGTACAACTTATCAAATAATTTTTTTCTTTTTCATTGAAATGATATAAAAGTTGTACTATTGGTGAAAATGTGTCAATATTCCTTATCAAAGAGTTGGTTTTCAATATGCACAACTTTGGAGTACGACCCATAACACACTCTAGCCATTATGCTCATAAAAATATTCTTATTTATGAATACCTATCACATGACATGTTTTATACCTCATAGTTCTATGCATGGTTCCATCATCGTAAAAATTCCAAGGTCTTACATAAGAACACAATGAAGTGATAGGCCCTTATTGCAATAACCATAATAGTTATGTTTCGCACTAGGAATGATTCATAGAAAGTCTTAGATTAGTTATGAAATCTAATTTGTTAATGATGTATTAATACTATGTTTTTATGTTCACACTTTAACCAATCTATAAGGAAATTTTAGGTAGTAATGGGCATGGAATATGGTTCACCAACCCATTTGATATATTTGAATAATTTCATAGTATTCTTATATCCATTGTTGTTTGTTTCATAGTTTGGGATTATATTTCACATATGTCACCCAAAATAAAAACAATCATGATACAAGTTTTCAAGTAAGATCGAATTGTAAGGTCCTAGAAAAATATTAAAAGTCATACACCACTCCCACATATTTCTCTTGTCGCACTATGCTCTATGACCATACTACCAACATAGTTCATCCAACACTCAAGGCCAAGATGTAACATAGGGTTACAATTTTATTTAGTAATTTCATGTGACAACACCATTCATATGGTGGCTCTAAGAAAACAACTTACCTTAGGCCACTATGAGAGTGTATAAATTTTTATAAATGTTAGTGTAGCTTATTATTCATCCTTTTATTTTTATTAGGATAATTATTGCACTTTTGTTAGCTCTACACTTGTTGTGTTAGCTTGCTTAGGTGTAACAGATTATGTTGAGTTATCTTACTAGTTGTGTGGAGTCAACTCTACTTCCAAAGATGTCGCTTATGAGAGTTATTCACCACCAATCTAGGTGGTAGTTGCACTTTCCTCCTATATATGTACATCTAATTATTGAGGTAATATATGAATCAATGTGTTGAGTTGGAGCCATTTATTTTTTTATTACAATTATCTCGGTGTTCTTCATAACTTGCAGTTTTGTGTGTGCATGCCTAGTCTTGCCTTTGTGTAATGCACGTCGACATTTCTCATCGGTGCACTCTTTGATTCGAAGTGAATCCTTGGTGTTCCCGATATGGTATTAGAGCCACACCGGGTATTGATCTTTTAAGTTGTTATTTTTCTAGTTGTTTACATAGACTTAGTGTTAGGTGTGTTTGTTTCTTGGTTTTTTTGTTTGGTTTGTGGTGTATACAACCTATGTGCAGGAGCTTCGAGGTGCTTTGCAAGCTTGAATATGGCATATAGAGATCTAGAAATTAAAGTTTTAAACTTGTATTAGAGCTAACACAACCCTCCCAATATGGTTTCAGATCCATGGTTCATGTTTTTTTTCTTCGAGTAATATTCAACTAGTCCATCTTGGGTGTGTAGGCCCTTATGAGGTTTAAACACCCCTAAGATCCACACTCGAGATTAAATAATTCTCCTTAATGCCCTAATGCATTACGGATATGTGGTATTGGGTGTCTAGATTAGTGTATATTTCTATTGGGAGGTCCTATCCAATATATTTTTCTCCATCTTTTCCTAAATGCCTCTCTAACCAGAGCATCTTTATTTGTCTTTTCTTTGGTTAGGATGTCACATCTAGGATTTCAAACATCTTTTCTCAGCTTTGACACCTTGTTTCATCCTCCTTACAACTCCCTCGGGCATGCATTCATCCTGTTGAGACCTCTAATGCTCCATGAAGACTAAAATGATCTCCTTTTCATTGATTTGTAGTCATTAATGGCATCATAACAACCCAAGACAAGGAAATAAAAAAATTGGGGTTTCAAACCCTAAAACAAACCTCCTCCAATGAATTATCCTGGTTGAACCCACTCAATGTGGATATAGCTATTTATTCCCAATTTTAATTTTAATTTATTTCAAAATTTAGCATTTCATGCTTTTGAAAAACTAGTCAATTTGAGAAAAAATGCATTAAGGGTGTTTTTTAGTGTTTAAATACCTTGTATCCTTGCTTGATGAAGATGAAATGTGAGGCCCGAGTTGGCAGGAGGCCAATCCCCTAAAAAAATAAACCACTCTATTCTAAATTCCATTTCAATTCCAACAAGTGGTTAGATGGCTAGGTTCATCCTCCTTTAGTGCATTTTTTGAATGCTTGAGTGTAATTTTATTTAAAATAAACATTGTTTACGAAATCTTTTTGTAATAAATTTTTATTGGTAGCTTAGAATTGAGTGCCATATTTTACAAAATTTTGTATTTTTAATTTCCCATGCATTTGTATTATTTATTTTGTAAAATGAACTACTTTATAAAGTGATAAAATTTGGGAAGTGTTGTAACCGCATGTAGAAGCATTTTTGGTTGAACTTGACGTCCTAATTTTTTATGTGTTATATTCTTAATCTATCATGGCTTCGAGAATGAGATGATTTTATCCAAAGTGTGTGGACTTCAGGAAAACTTGGTCAAAAATGTGGAAGAAAATAGATCACTTAAAAAGCAAAACTCTCTTCTTCATAAACTCATTTATGACAAGGATAAAATAATACACTCCTACAACATCAACTTCTTTAAGATATAACATCATCGTCATATTGTGGACTCTTATACCCCTATTCCTAGTCCACATGAAAATATTGCTCTGTACTCCACCGAACTTGTTTTTTCGGTTTGAGCCTACTCTTGCTTTTAATGCTCCTAAACATGTTGTGCTTCTTCTGCATGTTCTTCTTCCATACCAATGCCTATTGCAGTTTCACATAATGTCTATCCCAATTTAATGACTTCTTCTCACATGTATGAAACTTTTGAGAACCATAACAATACATTCGGTTCTCACATGCTCTATTCTATGGGATTTTTTGGTGGCGGTATTGACAAGTGTAGACACTAAATCACACACTTGGGTACATTTCTAGGTCTTAAACACATACTAGCATTCATATGATTCCTAAGCAAGAAAACTAGTAATTGATAATTGTCTTTAGCCTATTTTCTTTGTTTCTTGATTTCTCTTTGGTCTTACACACCCTACATACCAGTCGATAGTTTACTTATTTATCTTTTATAGCTCCAAATCACCAAGTGACTAGCCAGATAGGAGTACCCAGGCACCCCTATCCCCTCTAGGTGCCCCTAACCATTTTCCACCTTACTCACTTCATTAGGTCTCTTTTGTAATTTGGGAATATTTTCACTTATGGGTCATCTTTCCAGTTTTTAATTATGAAATTCAAACAAGGGAATCAAATAAATACATAGTTACGTGTTCAAAATCGGGAACCAAACACTAAGCATTACTATCATCACCCAAGATTGCATCCAAAGGTGCACTCAAAAACATCCATTTAGCATTCACCCAAGGGACAAGGATGCATCCACTCTGCATGCACATCATAGGAATGGGAAGTTCATTTTTCCATCCACACATTCTATTACATTACTACATTTATCTACAACCCGCTATCAAGTGCAACTTGCACAAGGGAATCCTAGGGCACAATTCTTACACACACTCACTAGAACTACATGGAGTTTGATATGTAGTGCAACACTCAATTGTGAGTTCACTCTCGGGTGACCATCGGGGTCATTTTAACTCCCCATTTTGCATCTTTCTTTTTTTGGATTTGATGTGGTTTGTGGGTTTTGTAGGTGAAGTTCTATTTTTAAGGTTATAGGTACCCTAAGTGATCAAAGAACGACACACATGAGATCAACATGGAATATTTGTGACACTTATGCAACAAAGTTAAGATCAATTTCTGACCATTTTCGTAATCAAAAGCACCCAAAAGAGGTCTCCAGTGCCTAGACACCCTTATCCTGCCATGGGTTCCCATGTCGACCTTATTCCTATTGTCCAAAATTTATCTTGAGCATTTACAACATTGTTCACTTTATGTTCAGCAGCTTTTCCCAGTCGAGCACTTCCAGACCAAGCGCAAATCAGCTAAGTCATTATTTCTATATCTCTTGCTTAGGGTTTCATACTTGCTTGCTTGCGTCATATTATACTTAGTAGTTATGTATCATAGTTTACATTCGATTCTTGTGAAATCATGGTTTAATAAAGAATTTATTTTTGCTAACTCGGGAAGAAATTCATAAGGTATTTCTTCCCATATTCAACATGTTAAATGGAATTCTCACCATAGAATTGTTTTTGGGAAAGTAATTCATTGGGATCACTCAATGACAAAGCTATTATTTTTGTTTGCTTGAATCTTTATGAGGATCATGAGATACACATGATTTTTGCACCTTCACTTAGGCCCAAGAAACTGAGATTTTATTTGTCAACCATGATCAACATGATACACATTTTGATGTTTCTTTACATGCTCCAGTTGTGCACTTTACACCAGATCATATGCAGGCATCTTCTTCATCCATTCATATTCATTTGGGATGGATATCTGATCACTTGTGGTGGTGACGTAAGCATTCATTTCAAGGACTCTCTGAGACGTGGCTCCTCCACCATTCAACTTCTTGCTCCACTTTCTTCTCCTCCTACATTATAGTGCTCCTTGTTTTGATCTATTTTCTTTACTAGTTGTAGTGAGTATCTCTTGTTTATTGAGATATTTTGTATCTATATTTTTGACACCTTTTTAGGCATGGTGGTAGTCTCTTTTCTTATGGAGTTATTTTGGTGGATTCCAGGTGTCAAATTTCCATTATTTGAGTAATGTGGTCACTCATACAAATTTTTAAGCATCACTCCACCCATACAATAGTATGGGAGGGTTTCGTGTTGATCATGCTTCTTTGGGTATTGTGGCCTTGCCTTGGTTGTTGATATTGGTTCATGACACACCTTTTTCTAGTAGTATATTGAACTATGTTTGGTGATTTATTGCACTTTTTACATTACCTTTGATAATATCCTTAAGTTGTTTTTGATATTTTTCTCCATTTGAAGGGTAGCTATTCTATTAAATTAAAATGTTAAAGACTCCATTGTTAGTCTTCTAGTGTGGAGCTATTCTAGTATATCACAATGTCAATTGATTTTGAGTTTTGTGATCGAGCAGTGGATCTAAACCACAATGAAGACCAAACTATTTCTTCAAAGAAAGTATGAGTTTTTAGCCAAGTTTCTTGGGATGCCTTGCAGTGGTATTTTTATCTCTCTACTTTGTTGTATTCTTGGTTTTGGGTACCTTGCGGTGATTTTTTCATCCATGGTAACTAATTTTTTTCAATTATTGTACATGGGTACCTCATTAGGCCTTGTTATCGAGACCCACCTTATTTTCCGCCCACCTAAGCTATGCTTATAAGGGGTTGTTAGTGTAGGTTATTATTTATCATTTTATTTTTTTATTAGGATAATTATTGCACTTGTGTTAGTTCTACACTTGTTGTGTTAGATTTATTAGGTGTACTTGGATGTGTTGAGTTAGCTTACTAGTTATATGGAGTCAACTCTATTGTGAATATCGGTTAGTGAGAGTTATTCACCACCGATCTAAGTGGTAGTTGCACTTTTTCCTCCTATATATGTATATGTAGTTATTGAACTAATATATGGAGAAATGTGTTGAGTTGGAGCCATTTATTTTTGTATTACAATTATCTCATGGTTCTTCATAACTTGCGCTTTATGTGTGTATGCCTAGTTTTACCTTTTTTAATTCATGTCTCGGATTTCTCACCGATGCACTCTTCGATTCAGCAAATCCCTAAAGTTCCCGATAATAAATAGTAAAATGAGTGATTCATTTTACACTTTTCTATTTCAGATTGAGAAAATTTGAATTCTTGAATTGTCTAATTTAAGTGAGTTTAGTGACAATGAAGAGAATACAAGGAGGGAGTCAAGGTATATGATATGGGGCACTATACACACCCAAAATTAACATGGTGCAATAAATAGAAAGTAATTCTCCACTGATGATAAAGTTTTATCCAAGCCTTAATGGAATTCATATCCTTCCCCAATATCTTTGCAAATGGCTTGTGCATCGCCTTTTCTCCAAAATATCCAAAGGTTATGTTTTGTGTTAAGAAAGATGATGAGTCATTGATGGTAGTGAAACTCTTGGTCAAGGTCGATAATTGATTATGCAACCTCTATTTTCTCTTCACAAATGGTTTTGTCACTTTCTACAGGAATTTCAAAAAGCACATGTTTTATTGCTCATTTAATTTCTGCCACTATTACTTTATAAAATTTACTTAGTTTAGGTTTGTTGAAATCTTCCCCTCTTGCTCATTCCAAAATTTGATATTTATCCGGTTGATTTCTTTTGCTTGGATGAGTCGGCCAATTCAAAGTTAGAGTCCAAATTATCTTTCTTCAATTGAGTAGCCTTCCGATAGTCCACTTGTAATTTTTTCATGAGTTGGATTTTTAATTTATGTGCAAGATTATGTTATTGTTTTTTAGAGAGTTCTTTGTTTAAAGATTTTTTCACCCACATTTCAGTCATTGATTTACTTTAGACTAGTTGGTTTTGTGAGGATCTTTGATTTTCCACTTTGTTACTTCTTCCATTCTTGTCCACCTTGATCATATTGAAATTTGCACATTGGAGAGAGAACACATTTTGAGGTGACTGTGGTGCCCACCACTTTATTGCTGACCCATCATATCAATTTGTTTAGTGACATTTATACATCACTATTTTGGACATTATGTGGTGTTGTTGTGGAACAACTTTGTGATACACGTTATGTATGGGGCACACGGTGCGAATCTATTGTGTTATTTATTGCTAGTTTTACTTATGTGTTATGGATATTATCGGGATCTAATTTAGATGAGTTTAATTTGGTATACGATGTATGTATTTCATTTTGGTTAATTATTATGATTACTAACTATGGTGATGATGCGATAAATGTTATCGTGATATGATTTAGATGGACTCTATTTTTGATCTACTATGGATGTATGCCATTATGGTTAATTATATCATTAAAGATATTATTTTATTACCTAATTTGGATTGTTTAGCTCATAGTTGATTTAATTATTAGATGTATGTGGTATCATTTTACTTGGTTTATTGTATCAAGTGGGTATGATGACGTGTAAATCGAGTATGTAGGTTACATGTTTACACATGAGAACGCTTTGCACCTCCAAAATTGCACAACATGTCATCCGGGCCAAATCCTCACCCCTTTGTTTGATTGATGTTACCTTATTTGTTCTTAGTTTTATGTAGATATGAGTAAAATACTCTCCTTTTTGTGTCATAATTATTCTAGGCAGCTTTATTTATTTCATTCTTGACTCATTTTGGATTAATTTATCTAAACCTTGTTTAGAGTTATTTTAAGGGCCTAATGGTCCTTACTTGTGTTAGTGATGTTTTAAATTGTTAATCTTGTTTTTATAGGTGTGGGACCACTTAAACATGGGTTGGGTGGGCCCCACTACCTCTCTTTGTGTGCCACTTTTCCCAAACTCGAATTTGGGATAAAAGTGGAAATTAGAAGGGTTGTTTTTCACTTTAGAGGTCTCATTTACATGAAAATAGACCCATTGGACCCTACATATGGGCGGGGGACCTTTTCAAGGGTCAAATGGGATTTTACCCCTATTTGAGCCTCTCTTATCTCCATCTTCTTAATTAACTTATTTTGTGTGCCCTCTTAGGATTTTGGGATGAATTTTATTTTTGATTTTGTTAAATTTTTAGAGATTCCCCTCATTAATACCCTTGTCTTATGCATGATGGAGACCTAAGGGAATATTGGGTTTGAGAGGGAGAAGAGTGACACATGTCACCCTCTCATTGGTGAGGATCCTTGAGATTCCTCTTCTTATTCCTCCACTTTGGAGGGGGTAAGGGATTTTTGGCTTCATTTTACACTTGGGAGTTTGGAGGAGTGCTTGGGGAAAAGAATTAGAGATTAGAGAGCATGAAATTGATTTGAAAGTTGGCTTGTTTTATTGAGAGGTAGGTATCTCACCCTCTTGTTATATGTTTTTCATTATGTAATCATGTATAGAATGGATTTATTGCTTATTTGTACAATTTTGTTGAGTTCTTAGTGTATTATATGTGGTTACTTTTATTTTGGTTTCCATCCATCTCACTTGAGATGGACTTGATATGTTGGGGAAGAGGGTATAAATTCCCTCTTGTACCCATATGGCTTGATGGTAAAGGCTGTGATGGGGGTTATATTTTATTTTACCCCTCCCTCATATGGTTGATGAGGAGATGAGATTTCATATGGGTTGAAAAATCATCTCCCTTCCTTTCCAAGGAAATATTCCAAGGTTTGAAAAACCTTGGTAAGGAGGAGGCTTGGAGTTGGGATTTGGAGGTTATGTGAAGTTTGGAGTATGGTGTTCTTGTTGGAAAAATGTAAGATATGGATTTTCAAATGTTGGCAATGGGAATACTTTCCCCTCTTCCCCTCCATGAATAAATTTTGAGTTTCTTCAATTGGTTTATGGTGGATGTTTTGAGTTTTTGAATGTGTGTGTTTGGACCTTATGTTCTTCCCTTCTTGTGCAACTTGGAGGCATGTATCCTCTCTCTCCCATGGGCTTGGAGGGAGGCTAGTATGTCCTCCACTTTTGGAGATGGCATGTAATGATTCCATTTGGTTGGGTGGACAACCAAGCCACTTCTCTTATATTTGGAGGCTTTTACTTGTTGATGGAGTGTGTTTCTTAGAGCCTTGTTAATGCAAATGGAGCTCTTTCCTTGTGAAGAAATAAATGTTACTCCCAAATTTTTTGGCATGTTGATCCCTAAGTTGGGAGGCTTATCCACTTATAGTTTATAGTTGGTTTCTTGCAAGTTATAGGAAAAGAAGAAATTTAAGGTGCTTTGTATGAAAATATGATTGTTAGTCTTATACCAAGATTGTTTTGAAAGTAAGAAGATGTGATCTATTGTGAAAAGGATCTCATGCTAATTATTTTTAATTCAATGTTGTAAAGAAGTGGAATGAATTTAGTGGAGAATTTCTATTGTTATATCTATTACAAGTTTACTATTTGGAAAAAGGGAGATGTATACTTGTGTTGTAAAGAGAGAAAATGTTGTTATTACTTCATTTGTAGATCTCATCTTGAAGATAGGAAAGAGATGGTGTCGACATTATTTAAGAATTTGTTATAGAATTGATTATATATATACATTTATAATAAGAAAAGTATGGTTCATTGGTTTCCTTGTTATTTGGAAATCACTTGAAACTATGTGCATATCTTACGTTGGGAATTTTTTTATAGGTTCTCAATACAAGAAAGGAAAATAATGATTGATTTATTACATCTCATTGTTTGTATAGATGGTTACCTATATTGAATTTTATTTCACAAATTTTCTAGTGTAATGGCTTCTCATTGGGAACTCCTATAATCTAAAGTTATTATTCATTATATTTTATGGAGATATGTATATTTGTTTATAGCTCCATACCAAAATTAGATGAAGTTATTTAAGATCTCTTTATTTCCTTCCTTGTATTGTTTTAATGTTATTTCCTGAGATAAAAAAACTTTTAATAAAATTCATACTTAAATTCTTATCTCTTATCTTAGGTCTCAAATGGTATTTTTAGAACCCTCTTAACTCATTGTAGAATTTGAGCATTTGGCCTTACTTTCTTATATAATGAAATATCATACAAAATATAAATAAACTTGCATTCAAATAGTTATGTCTTCAAAGATAGGTGTCAATAGGTATATTTGAAGGTGGTTCTTAGGTTTGTAGTAATATATATATATATATATATATATATATATATATATATATATATATATATATATATAATGATGTTATAAAAATAATAATAATAATATTAAAAAAATAAAATTAAGTTAAGAAGAAATATATGATATGTATAACAATGGGATTTAATATTGAATTCAATATCAAAACCACAATATATATGTTTTTCTTTATTTTTTAATTTAAAATTTATTTGATCCTATTTTGGGGTTGAGTGGTTGGGCCAACCCAACCCCTCTCTTCTTTATTTTTGATCTTGACCACAGTATGGTTACGGTTCCTAGGGAACCGCTGCCTTTTGAATGACTCCAATATGTTAACTCTAACTCACTTCTATGTGGCCCTTATCCCAACCTTTTTCTCGATCCCATGTAGAGCCACCCATGTGCAATGTTTATGAAATAATGTATGGCTGAGATGACTTCACATATCTCATGCTTTTGCAACAAAATATTTCCCCAACCCTGCAAAAATCACTCATCTTGCACCTTGAACTACAAATTTGGCTTTTAACAACCTTCTATGCCTATAACTCCTCCCCGACCTATGACATTTGAAATATTGACCTCTCCTTTATTAGGCATGCATCCCTTTATTTAAACACATGGTTTCTTTAATGGCCACATTTAGATGTGTATATACATTCAGATATATACTTTTCTTCTCTCTATAACCCTAATGGGGATTTTAGATATAAAATGGAAATCATTAGCGAGAAGAAGAAAAATAAACTTGAGGAATATAAATTTACAAAATAAGCTTGAAATTCCAAGAAAATCCTTCTTCCCCACTCATAAAACTGACACAGTAGAAACAAATGGAAAATAAATGAAAGATAGGAACTAAAATGAAAATGTAATAAGAGAGTATAAAGTTCAAAGTGAAATTAGGGTTTTCCTAGGAATCCCTAAAATACATGGTGTTGATCGTTTTGATTTAAGGGATCAAGCTTAAGCGTAGGTTTTACCACTTGTATAGGGAGTTTATAAGGTGGATTTTTAATTTGGAAAGTGGGTTTCTTTGTTTTGGTTTTGGGTGATTAGTAAATGTATTTTGATATTAGCTTTATTTTTATTGGTGAATGGGGCATGTGTCCATTTGGACAGGATAAATGGGACCCATGCCCAATTCAAAAATGTATCTGAACAATGTTACTAAACTAGTCCCTTGGAGGAGAATACACAAAAATATTTGAATGCATAACTAAAATTTAGTGACTTTTGGTGCAGCGAGAGAATGACGATATAAATAACCTCTTGAATCGGTGTGATTGATAATGGTTTTAAACTTATTATTCTATGAGTAAACCATAGTTTGGTGTTTGGATCTTACCCTCGTAGTCAAATTAAGATCATGAAAATTTATAACCAATATAAACCATTGAATTAAAACAATTATTTACAAATCTTATAGAAAGAATGGAAACCTAATCGACATAGTATGTCACGACAATGCTTGATAAATCCCCTTAGAAGCATAGCTCTATGAGACTTACTTGTCTTAAGTTGTGTAGATAGATATTTTGTTATCTCGATATGTCCTTGGATTATTTTTACAAATCTATATGAAAATTAACTTTAAACCTTTTTGGGAATGAATAGAAGCTTCGGTGGAAGGAGTAATAGTTATAACTTAAGTGATGTTAATGTCGATGAAAACATTATGGTTGGTGGTGTATCCCTAATTAGTTTGTTTCACACACATGTTTGTACGTACTATCTTATCCATCAATATGGAGTTAATGGTTGAGAGTGTGGAGGTTAAATCAGCCACTGGAGAACCTTATTGCAATAATAAGTTTACAATTATTGTCACTTATTTTACCAAGCTTATAGAACTTGGTGTTGCTAATTATAAGTCATCTGTGCACTTTTCACAATTGGAATCAAGACTATATTTCATTCCATATTTAAATGGTTTGGAAATATGGCTTAGAAAGGTATTAACCATTCAATAATTAATCAATGTTTTAATAAAAATCTTTTCCCAATTTTTACCGGATAGATGTTTTTTGGGTCAAAAATCATGGGCACGACATGTTGTATTAGAGCTCAGTTTCAACACTAGGAACTATGGGAACAAATAAAAGTTATTTAATAATTTTGGATTAGTTTAGTTTCTCATTCCATGAAAACGTTTCCACTAAATTTAAATGCTTCCTTCTTATGTCGACCGAATGCCACAATGAGGCTCTGACACCACGCCAATAAAGTGATTATTTTGGAAAGTGGATAATGCTCATGAGATGTGTTATGAGAATAATTATAAATTTAGATAAGTAAACCAATGGTGGTGATTGGATCAAAAGTTTCATTCAAATTTATCTATTTTAAAACAACTTGTAAAAGTTAGGTAAAGTCGTTCTAAAATAATGTGTATAATGGCTCCCAAAATCTTCTAGTGGAGATTTATTAGGTTGATCATGTTCTCCGATTATATGGGATATCATAATAACCATTAAAACAAATTTATAGGATCATTTTCTTGTTTATTTCAGAGTGTTATGAGCCCAACTGGTCATTGTATTTCTCACGGTCCAAGTCTAACAGTCCAAGTATCAAAGTGAAAACCTCTTTGAGGCACTTTGGTAGAAAAACAAAGGTAAACATCGACCTACATATAAATTGACCACTCTAAGGGTGAAAATATCATTGAGAATCCTTTAGAAGAGGGTATTAATCTCCCCCGATCCTACGAGTATGGAGGTAGAGTCTAAACTGCTTGTTGAGGAGACCATAAATATGAAAATTGGAACAAAGGATCAACCTAGATTTGTTAAGTGGGAGCTTCACTCTCAAAGATCGAAACAAAAGAAAATTTTCATGCTTCTAAGGAATTATCATTCATATTTTATTTGTCCTATGTGGACATGCTAGGGTTAGATCCATCATTGGTAGTGCATAACCTAGTTGTGCACAAAAAAGCAAAGCATATCAAACAAAAGCTTAGAAAGATGCATCCGCATGTTACCCTTTTAGTTAAGGAAGAGCTGGAAAAATATTGGTAGATTGATTATTTAGAATGGATTTCCAACATTGTACCTATGCAAAAGAAACATATTGGCATTATAATCTATACGGACTTTAGAAATATCAATAAGGCGTGTCGTAAATATGATTTTCTACTACCTAACATTGACATGATTATTGATTCAACTGCTGGTTATGAAATGTTGTCCCTCATGGATGGATTTTTAGGTTACAATCTAATCAAAATTACAGAGGAATATCAACATAAAACTACCTTCACAGCCCCTTGGGGGACATTTTGTTATCAAGTAATTCCCTTCGATCTCAAGAACATAGACGAAACCTATCAAAGGGCTATGAATATCATCTTTCATGACATGATTAATGATATAATGGAAGATTATGGTGATGACATCTTAGGAAAGTCACGAACTAGGGAAGAGCATCCTAAAATCTCATGACACATCTTCCAACATCTCGGGGATTACAAGGTCGGGTTGAATCCAAAGAAATGTGTCTTTGGTGTGCTATCCAAAAGTTACTATTTTTATTGTATCAAGAAGAGGGATTGAAGTTGACCTAGCAAATGTCACGGCCATCACGAAATGCCTCCTATTAAAAACCTCAAGTAACTACATAGTTTACAAGGAAAAATTCGGGGTATTTGTTGATTCATTTCTCAACTTACAGACAAGTGTCATTACTTTACACATCTTATAAAGAAAGATGTTTCCTTTTATTAGGGTCTTGAAAAACAACAAGTGTTTACCTTGCTTAAAGAATATATGTCTAACCCCCATGTTCTCATTCCACCTACTTGTTGAGTTGCGGAGCTCAATTACTTTAGGTTAACATGCTATATTAAATTTGCGAAAAAGTAAAGTAACCGACATCGGTCACCTATAACTGACATCGATCAGGCAAGGAGGAAATGACATCGATTAGGGCTAATCGACGTTGGTTACTTGTGTGTGAGTGTTTTATTTAACTCACGGGAATTATATCTAATTTTAACATTAAACCAGATCATTGATTGTAATTGCATAGCTAAGTGCCCTAAGTTTGTATATATTTATATAAGCATGAAATCTAGGGTTTAGAAGTAGAGGATTGTAAGAATTGATTATTATTATGAGAATAATTGTGAGAGAGATAATTCTTAGAGAAGGAGAAGCTTGAGAGAAATAAAGTACTATACATCGAATGGTGTGGAAGATTGTATATCTTCAAAGCTTTGGATAATAGAATGGCTTGTTCCTTGGTGGATGTAGCCCACACTAGGTGAACCACATTAAATATAGTGTTGATTTATATCTCTTATTTTGTATATTTATTACGGTAGAATATCTACTTTTATTGCATGCATTCTTAGATCGATATATTATTCGTATAACCTTGTTCTAACCCCAACAAATGGTATCAGAGATTTGTTTGAGGGTTTTATGTGTTGATAGATTTACTCACAAAGGATTTTATGATTGAGTGGGAGCTACAACAATGGCAGAAGAAAATGAATACAAGGTAGAGAAGTTTGATGGTTGAAATTATCAATTATGGAAGATGCAGATTGAGGATTATCTATATCAAAGATATTTGTACTTACCATTGGATGAAAATTCTAGACCTATAAAGATGACTGATGAAGAATGAAATATTCTTGACATAAAGGCTTTGAGATCTATAAGATTGAGCCTGACAACATCCATGGCTTCCAATATTATAGAAGCAACATCTACGGTAGAGTTAATGAAATCTCTTACTAATTTATATGAAAAACCTAGTGCTTTAAATAAATTTTATTTGATGAAGAAACTATTTAGTTCTAAGATACATGAAGGTGGATATGCATCTAGTCATTTGAATGATTTCCGATCTATTGTAAATCAATTAAAATTGGTTGATATTTCATTTGATGATGAAGTGAAAGCACTTTTATTCTTATGTTCTTTGCTTGATAGTTGGGATAATTTGGTAATGATTGTTAGTAATACAACATTTGCTAATAATATTTTGAATTTTGATGATGTGGTCAATATAATCTTGAATGAATAAATTCATAGGAAAAGTACAGAGGAATCATCATCTGGGAATGATTTGAATGTAGAAAGTAGAGGTAGGTAGAAGGAGAGATCCAAGAGTAAGAATAATGGGAAATCAAATTCAAGGGATGGAAGATCTAAATCCATAGGTAAGGGAATTACCTATTGGAAATGTGGAAAGAAAGGACATGCAAAGAAATATTTTTGGTCAAAGGATAAAGAGAACCAACACCCAGACAAAGGTAAAGAGTCAAATAAAGAGGAAAATATTGCAGCAGAGGTAATACAAGATGCTCTTATTCTTTCTTTGGATAATAGAATATAATCATGGGTTTTAGATTCAAGAGATTCTTTCCATACAACCCCTAATAAGGGTTATTTCAGAAATTATGTCCAAAGAAATTTTGGACATGTTTATTGGGTGATGATGAACCTTGTAGTATTACTTGGTAAAGGGAAGTTCATCTAAAATTACAGAATAGAAATACATGGGTATTAAAAGATGTGAGGAATATTCCAAGCCTCAAGAGGAATCTTATTTTTGTATGACAACTAGGTGAAATAGGTTGCATGGTTACATTTACATTTGAGACTCTTGGAAAGTCACCAAGGGTGCCTTTTTTGTGGCAAGAGGAAAGAAGGTAGGAATGTTATATTTATCTACATGTGTTATTGATTCTTTTCCATGTTATCTACTTTAGATTTAGATGCATGCATGTGGCATAATCAGTTGGGCCATATGAGTCAAAAAGGAATGCAAATCTTAAAGGCTAAGGGTAAGTTATTAGATTTGAAAGATTTAGATCTTGATTTCTGTGAGCATTGTATCTTTGGAAAGTAAAATAGAGTGAGATTTCTCAAAGTTAGGGCAACTAAGAAGGAGAAAAAATTAGATCTTGTACACTTAGATGTGTGGGGACCAACCCAGGTAGCTTCTCATGGAGGATCTCAATATTATGTTACTTTCATTTATGATAATACAAGAAAGGTATGGGTTTATTGTATTAAACATAAATATGATGTTTTTGAGACTTTTAAAAGATGGAAATCTCTTATTGAGAATGAATCAAATTCAAATTTAAAGTTCCTTAGATCTAACAATGGTGGTGAATACTGTAGTAAGAATTTCAATGATTATTGTTCAGTGAATGGAATATATAGAGAAATGATAGTTCCAAGAACACCACAAGAGAATGGTGTTACAAAAAGAATGAACAAGACAATTATGGAACATACTAGAAGTATGAGGATACATGTCGGATTGCCCTTGCATTTTTAGGAAGAAGTAGTTGATAGAATGGTTTATTTGATTAACAACGGGCCTTTAAGTTCACTAGATGGAGGAATACCAGAGGAAGGAAGCTTGGACCGGAAAAGAGGTAGATCTTTATTTTTAAAATTTTTTTGTTTAAAAGCTTTTGTGCATATTGATAAGGAAAATAAAAAAATTGGATGCAAAATCTAAGAGATGCACTTTCATTGGTTATGGATATGGTGATTTCAGATTTTATTTTTGGGATTTAGAGAATTCTAAAATTATTAGGAGTTGTGACATTGAATGGAATGAAAATAAAATGTACATGGATAAAATTTTGGTACCCAAGGATGAACCGGTTGAGAAGTTTGTGAATGAAAATGAATTCTCAGATTTAAAAGTCATACCTAAAGGGTTACACAAAAAAGTTTCGGTTGACCCCTAAATGTCATCGGCCACTAAACCGATATCGGTTATAGAAAAGCCAAACCAACATCCATTAGCGTAACCGATGTCGGTTAAAGGTGACTAATGTCGATCATTATTATAATTGGAAACAAATGTCTAGGTGTATAGAATGAGCCTCCGATACCCCAGGACTTCAGAAGAAGGTCACAAAGGGTAAGTAAACCTCTAGAAATATTTACACCTTATGTATCTTATTTATTATTGACTTATAATGGTGAACCAGAAATTTTGAAGAAGCAATGTAGGATAAGACTCTTATGTAGTGGGAGCATGACATGGACAAGGAGATGGAATCCTTAGATCATAACTAGACTTGGGATTTGGCTAAGTTGCCAGCAAGTAAGAGGACATTGTAGAACAAGTGGGTTTAAAAGATCAAGGAAGAAGAGGGTGGACATAAAAGTACAAGGAAAGGCTTGTAGTAAAGATTTTACATAGAAAAAGTGTATTGATTTTAGTGAAATATTTTTTCTTATTGTTAAAAAGACTTCCATATGTACTATATTGAGTTTAGTTGCATAGTACATGATTTACATTTAGAGAAAATAGATGTGAAGATGACTTTCCTTCATGGTGATTTGGATGTAGATATTTATATACGGCATCCGCTTGGGTATGAATTCAAGGGTAAGGAGAAATTAGTGTGTAGGTTGAAAAAGAGCATATATGGGCTCAAACAAACTCCAAGGTAATGGTACATGAGGTTTGATAGTTTCATGTATGAGCATGGTTAATTGAGATGTGAATTTGACCATTGTGTTTATTTCAAGAAGCTTGAAAATGGGAGTTATATTATTTTGTTACTGTATGTGGATGATATGCTTATTGTAGGATCTAGTATGTAGGAAATTAGTGAGCTTAAGGAAAATCTAGCTCACACATTTGATATAAAGGATTTAGGAGCTGAAAAAGAATCCTTGGCATGCAAATACACATAGAGACATGAAGATCAAGAAATTTTGTCTCGGGAGGCTTATATCAATAAGGTTTTGGAAAGTTTTAACATGCAAGATTCAAAACTTGTAAGTACACTTATGGCTAGACACTTCAAATTGAGAAAATATCAATGTCCTTCATCACATGAGGAGGTCAAATACATGGCATGAGTACCATATGCTTTAGCGGTTGGGAGTCTCATGTATGCTATGGTTTGTACTGAGACCAAACATTGAAAAGGAAGTGGTATTTGTGAGTAGATTTATGGCCAATCCAAGTAAAGAGGATTGTAAAGCGAGTCTAATGGATACTCGGGTATTTGAGAGGGACATCTAGCATGTATTTATGCTATGGAGGTTTTGATATTTATTTACATGGCTACGTTGATTCGAGATATGGCTGGATATCTGGATGGTAGAAGGAGCACTCTTTGGATATATTTTCACGGTAGGTGGGATGACGATTAGCTAGATTTCAAGATTGCAAAGGTGGTGTGATTTTTCTACTACGAGAGGTAGAGTATGTTACAACTACGAGGCTAGCAAAGAGATGATATGGATGAGCGAGTTCATGGAAGATTTGGGAAAGGAGCAAGATGATTATAAATTATTCGGTGATAGTCGAGTGAAATTCATTTGGAAAAGAACTCAACATTTCATTCTAGAACAAAACACATTCAGTTGAGGTATCACTTCATATGGCGAGTTATTAGAGGATGGGCAATTTGGCCAAGAAGATTCATATGAGTAAAAACCTTACGGATAGGCTAACGAAGCCATTAGAAAAGATATTTTGGAGCTACGCTCCACTTATGTTGGTCTTCAAGTTTGAGACTTGAAGAGGAAGAAACAAAAGCTAAGGAAAATATCTAAGAATGACATTGTACAAGTATAGTGCAGTAATTTATCTCCAAGTGGGAGATTGTTGAGTTGTCGAGCTCAATTACTTCAGATTAGCATGCTATATTAAAATTGTAGGAAAGCTTAGTAACCAACATTGGTTATGGAGGGATTGACATTGGTCACCTATGACCGACATCGGTCGGTCGAAAGGAAGAACCAACATCGATTAGGGATAAGTGGTGTCGATTACCAATACGCTAGTGTTTTTATTTAACCCATGAGAATTAGATCTAATTTTAGCATTAAAACATATCTATTTATTGTAATTGCATGGCTAAGTGCCCTAAGTTTGTATATGCCTATATAAGCATGAAAGCTAGGGTTTGAAAGTAGAGGATTGTAAGAATTAATGATTATTGTGAGAATAATTGTGAGAGAGAGAATTCTTAGAGAAGAAGGAGAATCTTGAGAGAAAGAAAGTACTGTACATCGAGAGGTGTGGAAGATTGTAAATCTTCATTGTATATCTTGAAAGCTTTGGATAATAGATTGGCTTGTTTCTTGGTGGATGTATCCCACACTAGGTGAACCACGTTAAATCTAGTGTTGATTTATATCTCTTATTTTGTATATTTATTCTGGTAGAATATCCACTTTTATTGCATGTATGCTTAGATTTGATATATTATCTGTATAACCTTGTGTTAACCCCAACACTACTCAAGGAGAACCATTTATAGTATACATTTATGCCACCCAATTTTCCATATGTGCATTGCTAGCTCAATATGATCGAGAATGAGAAAGAGAAATCCATCTACTACCTCAATCGCACTTTAATTGCATATGATATTAACTACCCGCGGATTGAGAAATCATGTCTTAGGCTATTGTGTTTTGCATTTCAAAAACTCGACATTATCTATTGAATAACAAGACTAAGATCTATCTAAAATTGACCCACTCAAGTACTTATTATATAAACCAACACAAACTATGAGGATAGATAATTGGATCATTCTACTTAATGAGTTTGATATTGACTATATCAATCGAAGTCAATCAAGGGCAAGTACTTGCAGTTAACTAGCTAAATCCCTTTATTAGGAACCAAACCTTTGAGTCTGGAGATCCTAGATATACTTCTATGATGTATTTAGAGGATTTTGTCACATGACAAATGTATTTTGACAAATTATTTACTTTTCATAGTTCAAGAGCGGGAGTAGTGCTTATTACTCCTTGAGATTTGATTCCACAAGATTTCAAATTGGGTTTTCCATGTACAAATAATATAGCAAACTATGAGGCCCTTATATGTGGACTAAATATCACCATCGATGTGATATTAGATTGATTAATGTGATAGGTGATTCCCTATTGATTACCAAATAGGTAAATGATGAGTACAAAGTTAAGGATGAAAAACTTATTCCTTATACAAAAGCTGGTTGATACTTTGAAGGAGTTATTTATGCGATCACATTCTAAAAAAATACCTAGAGGCGAAACCACTTAGTGAATGCTATGACGACATTTGGTTCTTTGTTACAAATTCCACTTGGAAACAACATCATGAGTTTCTTCATGGAGCATTTAACGACACCAACATATGACATGCCAGAGTCTTGTTTGGTATGTGAAGTTGTTGGTCCCTTATCCCCCTGGTATAATGACATATATAATTACCTTCATGATGGAACCTTCCCTACTAAAATTACATGATCGACAAACAAAACATTATTTAGTGCATAGCCTGCTATACCTGCTTGGAGGCATGCTTTATCATAGAGGCTATGATGGGAATCATTGTGTTGCCTTAATTCGAAGAATCTATTTTATTAGTCAAACAAGTGGCATGGTCTTTGGATAAAAAATTGTTGTGTGTAGGCTATTATTGGTCTACCATGGAAACTGATTGTCGTAAGTATGTTAAGAAATGCTTGTTGTGCCAAAATATGACAACTTGATACATGCCCCGTTATTCCTTGCAATGATCATAATGATGTGGCCTTTTTCAAAGTGGGGACTTGATCTCATTAGAAATATTACCCCTACTTCATCTGATGGCCACATGTTCATTATTACTACCACTGAGTATTTCATGAAATGGGTAGAGGTTATCCCTCTTACCTATGTTATTGGTGCATAGATTTCCAAGTTTTCATGAACCACCTCATTTTTCATTACGATATCCCCTCTACCATTGTAGGTGACAATGGTAAGTCATTTAAGAACAAAACAAGAAAGGATTTGTGTCAACATTTTCAAATCGACTAAAGTACTCAACTCCCTATTACCCTTAAGGTAATGGACAAGCTGAAGCCTCAAATAAAACTCTTATTCATATTATGGAAAATATGGTTAACAATATTGGCTATAATTGACATTTACAGATTCATCCTGCCCTCTGGGCATATCGAACATCCATCCACACCCCTATTGGTGCTACTCCATATTCCCTAGTTTTTGGCATAGAAGCCGTCCTACCCCTTGAGATTGAGATCCCTTCTTTGTGCATATCTTTGTGAGACTATTTAGACAAAGAGGAGGATTATAGAGTTGCCAAACTTGAAACTAGAGTTGTTGGATGAGAAACACCTTCATGCACTGGATCACCTAAAAGTGTATCAAAATCGAGTGTGTCGAGGCTACAATAAAATAATCATACCTCACTAGTTTGAGGTAGGAGACCTTTTCTTAAAGGAAAATCAGTTCAATACCACAAAGGATCATGAGAAGAAGGGTAATTTTGAGCCTAACTGGTTAGGACCATATGTTGTGGTTACTAAGTTTGGTTCGGAGCATATAAACTTTTTGATTCTGATGGTGATGAGATACGAGAGCCTATGAATGCCATGCATCTCAAGTGTTTATACACTTAAGCATGGGGGACCTTCAGAATTTCAAAAAATAAAAAATTATAAAAATCAAAAAAAGAAATTAAAAAATAAAGAGAAATAAATCATCCAAATGTGAAAACCATACAATTAGGGCAAATTGGACTAGTCCTTTGGAAAAAAATGGTTTATAACACTATAAGAGGGTCCGTTGTTCACAAGCATCTCATACCTAGGAGTACAGTGACTTTATCCTAAAGTCAAAGTTCTCCCTAGTGTCATGGGATCCTTCTAAACCTATCCTTTGTGGCCTTGATTCTGGCTGATCCTACTCATGTTGTGAAAGGTTTACTTTTGCACATTCCCACTTAACACTTGGGGAAACTTTGCATCTTCACATTCTTGCACATACATGTGGTTTTTTCCCTTATAAATTCCTATCTATTGCTAGGGGAATCCACATTTCCTCGTTTTCTTGCACATAGCTTCGGATTTTTTTAGAAAAACAAAACAAAATCAAATAAAATTTCAAAAAAAAAAAATCAGATATGTTTATTCAAAAATATCAAAACATTCAAATACATCCCCTAGTAAAATTGAAAAAATAATCTAACATTGTCTTGGAAAAACACAAAAAACAATGCACAACATTCCAAAATGTCCCAAAAAAATAAAGTAGTGTTTTTAACTTGGTTGTTTGTTTGTACATAAGTTTTGTTGGTTTGTTGTCTTGCGTGCTTTATTATATTAATTGTTCTTTTCTTACTTAGATTAAATCTCGCTTTAATCTATTATAGAGTTAGTTTAGAATTAATTTTCTTTACATGCTAGTTCATTTTTGTACATAGTTGTGTTGTTACTTAATGTGTATATAGTAGATTTGATTAAGTGTTCATTGTGCTTGTATTCATTGCTTGTACAATTTGTTATCATTTCATCATCCATATCATCTATCATCACATCTAACATCACATATAAATAAAATTCTAAGCTACATCATCATGAAACTAAAAATCAACATGTATGTTAAGCTAACATCATATAATATCACCAATGGGGAAATAGGGATTATTTTTATCCCCCCTCATCATAGACCATAATAAAAACATGGGCTAAACATGTTATCTCATAAAAATAAAATGCGATAAATAATCAAAGTCCATCATCATCATATATCCATCTAAAATATTAATGTCCATACATAAAAATGTGTCTTGATATACATCGGATATAGTAAAAATGACATCATGGGCATGGATCAAAATTGTGCCTTCATCACAAGGCATACATAAAAAATAATACATAATTATAATGTAGAGAGTTAACCATGACTCTTGCCCACACTAGGGCTGCTGGACCGAATCGGTGGAGGCATATGCTATAATGGAACCGGTGGTGGTGAAATCTGCATTGTCTTTGAAGGTCCCGATTGTGGTGAGGGCATTTGTACTAATCTAGCCAAGTTGGAGGTTACGTGTGATCTAGATCTCAAACAACTACTGACCATATGACCGTAGGGTATATCCCTCTGTTCCTCCGTACAACCCCATCATACAATGATTTATAGTAAACAACGTCACTGTAGCTCTTTGTAAAATCATAAACTAGATCATGGGCTCCTACTACTAGGGTTTCTTGCTAGAGTGCATCATTCTCTACTATCAAACCAACCACATATTCCTGTAGTTGAGTCCTCTCAGCTTTCTACGCTGATTTCTTGGCTGCCAAATGGTCCCTCTCTACTATAATCTATTATAGTTGTTGCCTCAAGACATCATGATCCCCAACACCTTGATTAATGTGTTTTTGTGGTGACCTCTGTGGTGACCTAGGTGGTGATCTCCAGCCCCATCTACTGAAATTTGTCTTGAGGTTGATCCCCATCCATCCCTACCTTCTATAATATGTAGACTCGTTGCTCAAGGTGGTGAGAATGGAACCTATATCACCACCTTGTCTGACTAACTTGTAGTAACACAAGTATCTCTGTACTTGTACGGTGGCCGTGGCTATGCGAGGTTGTTGTGTGGGTATACTGTGCACTGTGGGTCCTTGTCCTTGTCCATCCCATGCCTCTAGATTTTCCTTGAAATCTTGCTACCCTAATCAAGGCCTATCTCCTACACAACCCACCTATCCTACCACTACTAAAACTATTCGACATCTATGGCCACATGTGGAATAGTAATGCATCATATTACTACTTTACCGCCGCATACCAAGGTCCATAGTATGCGGTAGTTTGAGGATCCACTATATGTTTATATCCATACCATACTTGTGGGACTACATCATGGAAAATTTGTAATGATCTCCATTGTTTGATGTGAGGCCCAAAATTAAAATTCATTTGTGCTCGTGTGCATACCACATATCATCTCTAGGAATACCCTAGATAAGACCTAACTGTCATTATACCCTATCTACACAGACTAATCCAAAATACATCTCCAACTACTAATCAAGAAGTTATCTACCTTTGTAGTACCCATCTCCACTACGTCCTCACACCACCGATATAAGCGGTATGTCTTACGCCATTTAATCATCCACAATTATAAATCATCAAAGGCTCATCTATAATAGGAAATATCTCCTAAATGAGATTACACATCCTCTCCAACCGACTCTCATCTCCTGCTGAGAATGGCTCATTAGGTGCTTTAGCATGCAACACTCAAGTGGGTACTGATTATAATGTGGTCCCATGACCAAATTTGTAAAAGTGTGGTAGGGCCCATGCTCCTTATCCCTCTATACGCGACCAAGTGTAGATCCTAGTACAAATGAGCTAGTATGCAATGACCCCAAAAAAATGCCTCCGTCCATGAGAGAGGTGCACTACTCCTATCATACCAAGTGGAAAGTGTGTCCAAAAATTTTCAGCGGTAGGTAGCCACTAACAAGAACCATAAGATACACTTTGGTAAGTGGGAAATCTTCCTATCATCAAAGAAATCGTATAAATGAATGGCCATGCCTAGTTGAGGAATATCCTTTAGTTGAAATAAATCCCATATGTGATCCAAGATCTGATGAAAAATTCTTCATATGTCACTAGGTTTCCCTAAATGGGAACTCTAAGGATCTGGTACACATCCTCCAGTGTAACAATCATTTCACTGGTTAGAATCCTGAAAGGTCGACTCTCGCTATGCTACCTCTCTGTTAAGGCAATTAGAAGGGAATGATCCAACATGATCTATGCCATCTCTACAATGTAAGCTAAACCCGTAGCTTCTAACACGAAACCAATCCTTTCTACTCTTGTTTGGAGAAGGTATGTTCATATGCTTAAAGGCGTCCATGTCTCTCGCACACCTACAAGTTGTACAATCTCTCCCGCAAGATTACCTAATGCACATAATCAACATCATTTTTTCTAAAAACATCTTCCTAAGGTGTTCTAATTACTCTCACATTCTTGTAAACATTTCCTAACATTCTTATCAAAGGCCACACTCGTGCTAGCACAAATAATTTTACACTAGTGCAAGCCTTTTAGCGCTAGCGTAGGTCATTTAACGCCTATACACTCTTTTTGATGTTAGCACAAGTCCACGCTATCACATCCCTTTTAGCACCCATGCAATCATTTTAATGCTAGCACAAGCCTTAAACTAACCTAAATCTAGTGTTACGCTCGTTCACGCATTTTAACAATAGCACAATCCCTTCACACTAGCGCATGCCTAGCCGCACTAGTGCGCTCAGAGGCCAAACACTAGCGTTAACCCACCATTTTCTATTGTAAAAATGAACATTAAATGCACTTAAAATTTAAATTTTTTTGTTTCTTATCGGTGGACCATCTGCAGAAGCCTCTGGTTCTCTTGAACGTAATCCACATGGTTTCTATGCCTCTCGGATTCATGCCATTTCTCTTACAGTCGTAGAGAAAAATCTCTCCATAAAGCGGTAGAAGGTAATATAAAATAATGGGTTGTGATGGATTTTACCCTCCTACCCTTCTATTTATACCCTCCAAGCCTAGCTATTCATTTTGCTTGCCCCCAGGAGGCCGGATGACTAATGTGTTCTTCTATTTTCTTCCCGCCATGTGTTGGCATTCCGTTGCGATGATTATTTTTATTAAATAGTCATTTTTCTACCATTTTCACTACTGCTGGGGCATATTTTTGCTTCTTGGCGGTATTTTCTTCTACCTAGGGCATATTTCTACTTCCTGGATATTTTACGGTGCCTCATATGCCTTGTCATTCTTCTCGTATCACATTCTTCCCAAAATTCAAAAAATATTCAAAATTAAAAAAATTGTTATAAAATCCCATTAAAAATTGGTAAAAATATTCACACATCTGAATCATTTACTAGACACACCATCCTCAAACATCGAAATTTGTGCCAAAAACATCTTTCTTTGGTCCTCATGTGTTCTCGCACATGAATTGTGGATCTATTTGATCTACCCTCCATCAACAAAAGCTAATTTTCTTGCTATGTCTGTCTTCCCTTGCATAACCAATTTCTTGGGGCGGTTTCATAGTGCACAATTAATTATGCATGGGTCTTCTAAGTCCTTCATTTATTCACCTCGCATATATCATTGCTTGGGTGCCATTTTTAACCCTTTTCGTTAACTCAAACATGTGAGAATCAAAGCTCGATAATAAAAACATTGGTGCAACTCTCTTAAATGTTGTTTGTTTGAGTATGTGTGTTTATACTAGTTTCCATGTCGGGTTTTCTTGTTTACTTTCTCATACTACATTACTTCATGTATGTTGCATTGAGTTAGTGTTTTAACAATGAACAAATGTTAGTATTATGGATTTTCATGTTATTTTACACTTTTTGTATGCTTATATATAATAAAGGGCTGATGACGTAGATCATGAGAAAAATGATGAAATAAAGTTGTTCTTGAGTCAGCTAGATGAAAGCTATTGTCATTCTATTCATATCCATTTCTTCTTCATTAACATTTTTCTCACTATCATTTTCTTTTGTCCTAATTTTTCTTCAAGTCCATCTAGGGCAATAGTGGTTATATTTATCCCCTCCCCCCTTGTTTCTTCTATCCATTTCCTTCATCTTTTCGATCGTCGATCAACCTCTTTCATCACCCCATCAACACTCGAGGGGGCATCCTTCATTCTACTAATTTTTCTTCCATTTCATTCAAAATTTACTTGTTTATAATTGTTTACTATCTTTACCGATTTTTCTTCCATTTCATTCAAAATTTACCGATCACTTGTTAATTCTTCTAATCAAGATTATTTCTTCTAATCACACTTTATCATTTATCCCACATGCACTAGGATTCATGCTTCTCCAAATTGGAAAGCTATATAATAAACCTAGTATTCCCCTCACACACCACACCACACTTTGAATAGTGGAAACTATAGGCATAAGATAAAGGCATTCTCCATTGTTTGGAAATAACTTCTTCATCTTTGCATCCATTCTCTCATAGTTGAGTAGTAAGGGAAGATCCAAGCATGGCCTTGTAGCCATTTCTTGGTGAGATCATTTCCTCACTTTGGAGACAAACATACAATTTGATTTCTTATGATCTAAATAGGCTCATACTTAATAGCAATCATACATTACAAGAGTAGGAATGGTTTAACATTAGATGTTTCATTCATGTTTATACATTAGAGTAGCTATTTCCTTTATGATTTTATCTTTATTTTCTTATTAGATTATTTACTTTGAAGTTAATTAGTGTTATTTTCATTTCAATTAGTTTGGTTAGTTTAGTATGCTCAAATGGGGTAACTATTAAAAACTAGGAAATTCATTATGATTTGGACCTGTGGTTTAGGGATTCATGGTGAGAAAATGTAATATACCTCTTCAAACCTCTAATACTTCACCATGTCAATTGATTTCAACCATTGGTTTTGAGAAAAATAATTTGGGATATAGTTTTTAGTGTGTTTTGTATGCCTTTGGTCGTTTTCCAGCAAAAAAAAACTAGCTCAATCATAATAATCAACTCTGGAAAGAAGGTCACGGCTTGAGCCCGATTATCGAAATGTATTTTTCAATTTCATTGGATTCTATATATAGGAGAGTATATGAGAGGTTATAGAATGATTTTTTTAGTTGTGGATGTTTGTTTTAGAAACCCATTTTGAATCCACTTTGCCTAAAATCATTGAAATGCAATAGTAAAATTTTAATAACTAGCCCTAGAATGGTACTTCCATTTTGAGATCTCCTTGTCAATTTTAGGTTATGGAAATCTCATTTGAATATCTATATAACGAATAATTTTTTAGATGTGTTTATTTTTCCATTTGGGTATTTGTCAATTATTTAGGTAGTCCCTTTTGTAACCATTTGGGCTAGATCGTGTAATCGAGAACTAGGTCTTCTTAACACGTTTAACATTTTGAGACACTCTTGGTAGGTGAAACCTATTATAATGTTGTAAACATGTTGTGTTACATGTGTTATTGGTTGAATTATATGACCCAAATGAGTTTTTTTAGGAAGCATTTTTGGGTGTTAATTGTTTTGGTTTGGTTTCGTCATTTGAGACACTATGAGGAGCCTTGGTCTTGGTATTAGAAACAATTGATAATTTGATAAGAGAGTGTAAAAATTTTCCCTAGATCTGAGGAGAGTAATTTTATGTTTAGCTAGTCGGGTATTCCTCTCTTAGTTGATTCATTATCTTTGGAACACTCGCTTCATCTCTTTTTAAACCTAATAAACCCATTTGGAATGGGCGTGAAATAGATAGATGTACTCTATTTTAGTGCAACCTAATGACCAAAAATAGTTTTCAACACTTAAAATTTTAATATTATGAATTAGAATAAATTTTAATCCTCGAGAATATGTCACTCAAGATCAATTTTATAACCCTATTTATAATAAAATTTGACAAAAGTGGCCTATAAACCTTTCAATTTCCTTTCAAAATTGTATGTGTAAATTAAGCATACTTGAGTGAATTTTTTTAGTTCAAATTATCTATTTTATCTATAATCAAGAAAATTCATGCAAGAAATGGTTGTGGTATCTATTTATATGGTGATTTTATACAAGGTGTTATTTCATGATTGTTTTATGCTTCTTGGAATTTGAGAATTCCTTAACTATTAGAAGAAAACTTTGGGTTCCACATCCAAAATTTCATCAAGGCCCTCATTATAACTTATGGAGTTTGATTAGGGAACACTTGGTAACACTTATAGTCCTTTATAACCCATCTTGGGCCTAAAATTCCATTTACATATAATGGTCTCTTGTTATACTTTTTTGCACGAGACATCACAATGTAACTTCATTGAACTTTATTGCTAAAGAAGGTACACTCATGATAATAATCCTTCACAAATTTGTAAGACCATTATTAAATAGTCATGTTTCTGGTACTTAAGGCTTGAATGTGGATAATATGTAATTGTTCTCTCACTCTTACCATATCTATTAGAAATAAAAACAATGATTATGTGAAAATAACAATATTCTATCACCCTCTCTCTCTCTCTCTTGTTATAAGACAAATAACTTAAATTCAGTCACTTTCGCTTGGTAGGGTGATATTGCATGAAAAAATTGGTGTTAGCCCACAAAATCATAAGTTAATAAGGTTCTAAGAATAAAAATATAATAATTGGAAACCCACAATAATTGTATGTATAAGTGCGGTTATAACTCGTGTCTTATAACTACGAATAAAATTTGGACAACTATATGTATTCGGGAACATGTAGAATATATATGTGAGAAATATTGGATGTAGGGAAATTTTATTATCATTACTCATAAAAATATAGATTATACGTGAATATTAACGTATTAAAGGAATTGAAATGAGTTTTTTTCATTATGTTATGCTCTCCTAATCTCAAATACACACCAATTCATGGTCATATGAATTTGAATTAGAATTTGTCTTGTCTTTACTTGATACAACAAATAAAAGTAATGTGAATAATATAAGGTTTCATCATACCACAATTTGGATATTCCTTTGGTTACTTGACTCTTGTGAGGCTCTTGTATAAGATTTCAATCACCTTGGGAAAATCCCATTAACTTGTTATTAGATAAATTGTTTAACCCTACATTGCAAAACTAAGAATGGTGATTATCTAATCATCCCACATACTTTGGGTAATGACATCCTTTGAAATTGGTGTAAACTCTTTTCAAAAAATGTGAATTTGGAGTTGATTTGAGATATTTTTGTTTTTGGGGTCCTTTTGAAAATGTGGTCCCATTGTTTTTACCACTCAACGGAGTGGTAAATTTGGAGTTCCTTTTTGGAAATGGACTCACACCTCTATCTTAAGGGAAAATAATCTCTGGTTTGACTTAATGGGCCATTGATGACTTAGGTAATTAATGAATTAAAGTAACATATGTTAAGGATATTGAGAAGACTTTGGAATCTACCTTCCATATGTAGAAAACATTTCATATTGTCATCTTGACCTCTTAGGGAACATGTGATAGGACAAATTGTTTCATGCTTGTCCAAGAAATAATTGGGTGATTTACCTAGGAGATTTATAAGTTTTAAAACCTCCTTTTGGGATATATTTTACACCTAGCTCATTCATGTTTCCTCTTGGCTAATATGGTAAAGGTTGTAATCTTAATAAAATTATTATATGCCTTATTGAGTTCAAAACTAGTTTGTTGTTTTAATAAGTGATGGTGGCATTGTTGGGATGTGGTAGTGCAGAATTTGGATTGCCATGGTGGAAAATTCAATAATTTTTTTAAGAAATAACAAATTGATCTATCCTTATCAGTTTCCTAAATCAAAATTAATGGGTGTGTTATATGATACTTGAGAAAAGGGTTCAAGCTATGGAACCCCAAGACAAAAATAGAAAATTAATCCTAACTTTATGGTTATCTAGATATTACATACTTAATTTAATGGTACTTTAATTGTGTGAATGTAAAAATAATTTCTGAATCGAGTCTTCACCTTTTTATTGTGCTTGGTGTTATGTGGCCCTTCATATTTGACCCCTTAATGAATAGTGTAAATGCCAAGACAAATTGGAGGGTCTTGTGAATAGTTTGTCCATATTTTAAAGTTAAGTACAAGTTAAGAAGTGAATCCTCTCATAAATTTGGAATTTTTTCTCTCTTCTTGTATTGTTTGCATGGCATGCATGGGTGGTTTCATAATAACCTTTTAAGACAACAATTGTTGTTCCCTTGGCTCACCCATCAATAATTTCCTTAAAAATGACCTTTATGTTGTACATCCACTTATGTGGAACCTTGTAGAGAATTTAGATGATGATGCTAATGAAACTTCTTGGAAGCTACATTTTTCTTGATTAACATTCTCCTAATGTGAGATACACTTAATGTTGAACTAATTTAGATTTAGTGGGACATGTTTGTTGAGACTAAAAACTACATGGTATGATGTGATACCTTTAAGAGGTCACTATTTTTTCCCCTTCCTTTGAATTTCAGGAGGAAGTCTATTTTTAGGGGAGAGGGATGTAGTGCCCACCGGTTTATTTCTTTATTTGATTGCTGACTCACCTTATCGATTTGTATAGTGACATTGTTACATCACTATTTTGGAAATGATGTGGTGTTGTCGTGGATCAACTTTTTAAAAAAGGTTATGTATGAGGCATACGGTGCGAATCCATTATTGTGATTTTTATTGCTAGTTTTAGTGATGTGGTATGGATATTATTAGGATGTGATTTAGATGTGTTTTATTTGGTATATGATGGATGTATGCCATTCTAGATCATTATTATGATTACTTACTATGGTGATGATGCAATAAATGGTATAGTGATATGATTTAGATGGAATCTATTCTTGATCTACTATGGATGTATGTCATTATGGTTAATTATATCATTATGAATATTAGTTGATTACCTAATTTAGATTGTTTAACCCGTAACTAATTTAATTAATAGATGTATATGGTATTGTTTTACTTGGTTTATTATATCGATCGGGTATGATGACATGTGAATGGAGTGTGAAAGTTATTGGTTTACAAAAAGAATGTGAGACTCGAGTTTGCACCTCCAAGATTACACAACTAGTTATCAGGGCTGAATCCTCACCCCTTTGTTTGATCAAATTTTCCTTACTCATTTTTTTATTTTTTAGATATGAGTAGAATAATCTCCTTGTGTATTTTTGTGATTATTCCGGCACCTTTAGTTGTTTCCTTCTTGACTAATTTTGGATTAATTTATCTAAACCTTGTTTAGAGTTATTTTAGGGGCCTAATGGTCCCTACTTGTGTTAGTGATGTTTTAAATTGTTAATCTTGTTATTTAAGGTGTAGGACCATATAAACATGGGTTGGGTGGGCCCCATGACCTCTTTTGTGTGCCACTTTTCCTAAACTCGAATTTGGGATAAAAGTGGAAATTGTAAGGGTTATTTTTCACTTTGGGGGTCTCATTTACATGAAAATAGACCCCTTGGACCCTACCTATGGGTAGATGGATAGGGGACCTTTTTTTTCAAGGGTCAAATGGGATTTTACCTCCCATTTGATCCTCTTATTCTCATTTTCTTAATTAACTTGTTTTGTGTGCCCTCTTAGGATTTTGGGAAATTTATTTCATATTTTGTTAAGTTTTTAGAGATTCCCCTCATTAAGACCCTTGTCTTATGCATGATGGAGACCTAAGGGAATCTTGGGTTTGAGAGGGAGAATGGTGACACATGTCACCCTATCATTGGTGAGGATCCTTGAGATTCATCTTCTTATTCCTCCACTTTTGAGGGTGAAAAGGGATTCTTGGCTTCATTTTACACTTGGAATTTGGAGAAGAGCTTAGGGAAAAGAGTTGGAGCTTGGAGAGCTTGGAATTGATTTAGAAGTTGTATTTCTTGGTTTAGAGGTAGGTATATCACCCTCTTGTTATATGTTTTTCATTATGTAATCATGTATAAAATGAATTTATTGCTTATTTATGTAATTTTGTTGAATGTTTAGTGTACTTGCATGTGGTTACATTCATTTTTGTTTTCATCCATCTCACTTGAGATACACTTGGTATATTTGTGAAAAAGATGTAAAATTCCTCTTTCACCCACATGGCTTGATGGGAAAACCATGATGGTGTTTATATTTTATTTTACTCCTCCCTCATATGATTGATGAGGGAGATGAGATTTCTTATGGGTTGAAAAATAATCTCCCTTCCTTCCCGAGGTAATCTTTCGAGGTTTGAAAAACCTTGGCAAGGAGGAGGATTGGAGTTGGGGTTTCGAGGTTATGTGAAGTTTGGAGTATGGTGTTCTTGTCGGAAAATGTGAGATATGTATTTTCAAATGTTGGCATTGGGCATACTTATCCCTCTTCCACTCCATGAAGAAATTTTGAATTTCTTCTTCATGTTTTGTTTATGGTGGATGTTTTGAGTTTGTGAATGTGTGTGTTTGGACCTTATGTTCTTCCCTTCTTGTGAAACTTGGAGGCACGCATGATATCTCTCCCATGGGATTGGTGGGAGGCTAGCATGTCCTCCACTTGGAGATGGCATGTAATAATGCCATTTGGTTAGGTGGAAAACCAAACCAATTCTATTTTATTTAGAGGATTCTACTTGTTGATGGAGCATGTTTCTTGGAGCCTTAATAATGGAGTTGTAGCTCTTTCCTTATGAATAAATCAATATTTCTCACAATTTTTTTGGCATGTTGATGTCTAATTTGGAGGATTATCCACTTTAATTATAGTTGGTTTCTTTCAATTTGAAGGAAAATAAGAAATGTAAGGCGCTTTGTATGAAAATATCATTGTTATTATTATACCAAGATTGTTTTGAAAGTAAGAAGATGTGATTTATTTTGAAAAGGATCTCATACTAATTCTTGTTAATTAAATGTTGCAAAGAAGTAGAGTGAGTTTAGTGGAGGAATTCTATAGTTATCTCTAATATAAGTTTACTATTTGGAAAAAGGGAGATGTATACTTGTGTTGTAATGAGAGAAAATCTTATTGTTACTTCATTTGTGTATCCCATTTTGAAGATAGGGAAAGAGACGATGTTTACATTGTTTAAGCATTTGGTATGAAACTGGTTGTATATCTACAATTTGAATAAGAAAAAGTGTGGTTGATTGGTTTCCTTATTATTTAGAAATTACTAGAAACTATGTGAAAATATTATGTTGGGAAAAAAAAGAAATTTATAGGTTCTTGATACAAGAAAGGAAAATAATGATGGAGTTATTGCATTTGATTGTTTGTATAGATAGTTTCCTAATTTGAACTTTCTTTCACAACTCTTCTTGTGTAATGGCTTCTCATTGAGCACTTGACCTATAAGCTAAAGTTATTATTCATTATATTTTATGGAGATATGTATATTTGTTTATATCTCCACACCGAAATTAGCTTATGTTATTTAAGAACTCTTTATTTCCTTCCTTGTCTTGTTTTAATATTATTTCCCAAGATAAACAAGTTTTTGATAAAATGCATACTTAAACTCTTATCTCTAATATTGGTTCTCAAATGGGATTTTCAGAACCGTATTAACTCATATTAGAATCTAAACATTTGGCCTTACTTCCTTATATAACATAATCTAATACAAAATATAAATAAATTTTCATATAAATGGTTGTCTTAAAAGACAGTGTAAATAGGTGTGAGAGAATGTGAGAATGGGGATCAAGAGGGATGATGTGCACATCAATTGATTTACACTTAAACAACAATGTGACAAATTCCCATGTAGTAAGCAAACATTCAACCATGAAATGTGCATGTAAAATAAAAGGGTCTACTCATTCTCATAGATAAAAAGGGTACAAATAGGAGTGTTGTGTAACTCCCAATGCAAGACCAATCATACCTCCACAAGGGAGAAGAGGAGTTATGTTCCAAAAATGGAAAGTAACTCCTATCGATGCATACTAATGGGTATGATGGAATCTGTCATATCCCTTATGACACCTATGACCTATGATCTCACCTAAGTGAGATGACTCACCAAGTGATGTGGACAATGCCTCGAGATGAAAAATAAAGTACCCCACACCAACACTACCCATTCATCGTAACTTAGAATGAGGTGGAAATTATAAATGAGAAATGGGTCCCAACATGACTACATTTGATGATGTACTCATGTAAAATATGGATCTCAAGTAATGGAGGAAAACCTAGTGGGAAAACCTCCACTTACAAGAGATAGAAGACTCCCTAAATAACTAAGAAAAATGCGTCAAATGGGTCCCAAAACTAAAGGCTTGATAAGGTAACCAGATACAAAATAAAATTTCTTTGGAAGAAGAAGAAGAGAAGAGAAGGAGACAATAGAGACTAAAGAAGATGAAAAATTGTAGCAGACTCCGCCCAAGACAAGAGCACAAGGATACTTGGCCTTAATGAAGGGTTTGGTAAAGAATCCTACAACATATATGAATTAATAAACTCTATGAAGTCTCCAAGAAGAGTGTCAATGATGTGGTTGTACCGGAGAGTTTTTTCTTTCCAACTTTAACTTAATGAAGTGAAATAAAAGAACAAACCGACCTTAGAATATGGTGGGGTTTATCGATACCCGTGAGATGAATGATGTTAATGGATGAAAGATCCTTCCTTCTTTCCCGATGAAGGATCCTTTAGATCAAAGACACTAAAAATAGATTAGATAAATGGGTAAATGAACTGCTCGAGAAAAAAGCTGAATCTAGGAATCCAATGGGACTTCCTTGGAGGATGTCATCTCATTTTGTAACAATTAAGTGAATTGATAAAGATAAAGATAAATATAAAGATATATGATCACAAAATATATATGGATGAAAGATAATAAGCTATAGAACTCTAGATGGAAGGGTAAGTCCTGTGTAGATTTGAAAGTGGCCCAAGGGTGGATGCAATCTGAAAGACTCAAGTAATCGTATCAAAAGTCCTTGGTTTCTTGCTCGATCTCGTGAAGGAATTCAAATTGATCTTCAATTTCTTCTTCATCAATGGAAAATTGTATCATACAGAGTGTCATTTCATCGAGAATTTTGTATTATTCCAAGAAGAATGGGTGTTGAACTGTAGGGAGATCATAAATGCTTGTAATTGGATGTGATCATATGGGAAATGCCATCTAATAGAGAGCCATGTTTCAAACAACAAGTTAAATGCAAGGACATTTGGAAAAATGATATTAAATTGATAAATTGATGAAAATATGTATTTTGATAGAGATCGCCGACAATTTATGCCGATCGGTGGGAATTCATGTAATCTTTAGCGATTCTTTGTTAAAAAGACAATTTTGGCTAAAAATACGATAAACAACTAAAAAGGATGTTTTTGTTTCCTTTCAAAGTTTTTATGGATTGCAAATGATAAAAAAGTAGAGGATTACTTTTGGATGCAAAAATGAGCTAAAAATGCCTCAAATCTTTCAATGGAGTCGATTGAAGTCACAAAGTTGATTGTCGTGTGTCTTTGAGAGTTAATTGATGAAAAACAACTATGAAAACATTTTGTAGATGATTGTTGGAGGTTGATGCCGACTCTTGATGATATCTGGAATGTCTTGAGATCTATGTAAAGATGAAGAACTAAGTGTAGGCATGAGAAAAGGAATTTTGAAAATCCCTCGAGAGAGTAGACAAAACTACTATTTATAATCAACGATGATTAGTTAGAATTGCTTGATGATATGATTTTTTTTTTTGGGAAAGCGTTTGGGAAGTGACTAAAACCACTTCTAAAAAAATGTTTTCAGGTTTTTAATGAAAGTAAATGGTTAAGGGGAAGTTAGGGATGAGGTGTAGAGGTTAGGATGTGTTGATAAAATAGGCTTAGATGGTTTTGAAATGGTTAGGGTAGATTTAGAGTGGTTGGGTGGTTTCTAGGAGGGGTAAAGTAAGATTTTACAATTGTAGAGTGATATTTATGGGTGTAGGATCATGTTTACATGGAGTAAATATTGTGGAGGAAATTATACTTAGGATAAGTGGTACATGGATTAAATAATGTGATTAGATGACTTATTTTGACTTGATGTTTTTGATGTGGTTAGGGAAATTAGCGGTGCTAATTTTAGGTGTCTACATTTGCCCCCTTTTTGTCGAGTAGTTTGGTATAGGAAAAGTGCTAGATAAAAATGATTTGTGATAGGTTGATTTGATTTGTATGGGTGATCCCTCCCGAAATCGGGGTGATTATGACACAAAGTGCAAGGATCACTAGTTTGAATTTTTTTGGATAAGTTTGACGTGCATTTCATTAGAAGTTTCCCTGACGGGTATCAAAACAATAACCGCCTCCGTGGAATCAAGTGATAGGGAAACCAAAGGGTTCATTTCCTATAGACATATAATTCATAAGGGTAGGCTGCAAGGATGAGGAATTCATGTGATAGGGGAGTGAAAGGGATCATGCCCTATGGACATATGGATTTCCCGCACTAAGTTCATGGATTGATCCTATAAGGGTATTACTATTTTTCAAGGATTGGGGGTATCCACATGAGGCATTTTGTTGGAAAATGTGATAAGGTTGTTTTGAAAAATAAATATTGATTTTGAAAAAGGATGATTTAGGGTAAAATGTTATGAATCAGTAGTGATTTATATTGATCGCCGATGATTAGGGTGAATCATCGGTGATTCGTGTGAAAATTTGGGGGACTATAAATGGTCCATTTCAATTATGAATAGTTAATTTGTGCAATTTTTGATTACAAGTTTTGAGAGTTTAATTGAGTGATAAAAATGTGATTTGGAAGAAATGACATCTGGAGGATCATCAAGAGACATAGGAGGCCCACGTAAGCATATGTAGGCCCTTTATCTTGCTATTTTTTATTTTATTAGCTAGTTTTTGATTTTGTTGTTTTTGTGCCCATAGAGAGGATTTTTTTGGAATATATAAAATCCTTGATGATCAAGAAGATCAGCAATGATTCATATGAATCTCGAGAGATTCGAGATAGATTTAGTAATGATCCGGGTAAATCGTTTGTGATAGATGTTTTTGATAAATTTTTGATTGGATTTTTGATGAAAATTGATTCTAACCTATGTTTTTGTGCTTTATGAATGCAGTGAAAGTGAAGTTAACCATCCGAGATAGGATCCCATTTATTTTAGTAGAGGTACAAGCGAGATATGTCGGATGATGATTAGGCACATGTGGAGGAGGTGGGGTTTATAGGGATGCATGATTATAGATGACTTTATAGGCACCAGGGATATTGTTGGCATAGATGGAGAGGTGGAATCCTGCCACCTATGCTTTCTCGGTTATCGACGGGTGAGATAACCATCACCATGGAGGATGTCCATCGATTACTAGGATTCTAGTGTAGGGGAGGGTATTTATTTTATTGATGATACCCAAAGGGAGGAGGTTATGAGGAGATTGTATGGGGAGGATTTTGTGGATGTGAGATATAAAACAAGAGGATTTTATTATCACTATCTCTATTTAGCCGAGAGGGAGGGTTATGTTAGGATGATGATGATGGGTATTTCATCCTTTGATTTATCTTATTGTTGTGGTGGCAGATTTCCATGAATGGTGACTGGGGTTGTTGTGGATATGATGGAGCATCGTAGAATTTTTGCACGGGCCCCTACATTACTAGCACATACTTACAGGGAGTTATGGGCTTGAAGGGTCCATAAGAGGTTTGGGATTGATGTCATGTTTCTACTATAGTGTCGGGATTTTGAGCATATTGTAGTGACTCTTTCTCGGGGTTTTCCATGGGGAGGAGTTGACACGATGATGAACATAGCTGATTTTGTGTAATAGTGATCGAGATGTAAGAAGGCACGGGAGTGCAAAGTGGTGATCATTATAGAGATCTCCCATAGGATTACAAGTTGGAGATGTATTATGGAGGCCATATATTGAGTTTTAAGTGTGGATGAGACATGAGATGGAGCTAAACTCTACTCAACAGATTTTGGGTCCAGGGGAGGAGAGGAGAGTGGGAGTTGGTTAGATTTAGTCACATCGGGTGATAGTTTGGTTTGATACAAGATGTACCTAGGGATCTAGTCTTGTACACATGAGATGAGGGGGACTTAGATACCCCCAAGTTAGTAGTGGATGTTCATTTGTCATGCTTGAGGAGGAGGGAGTGATGGGTTTGGATATACATGATGATATGGTTTCGATTGATGATGCTTGAGTGACTACAAAGTTATACGACATGGTGGAATGGTGCCTATGTAGAGTGGGAGAGGGAACATCTAGTTTAGAGAGGTAGGAGGGTGTGAGATTGGGTGGAGGAGGCATATGAGATAGTTGATGTTAGTGATAAGGAGGAGGATGGAGATAGGACAGCCCTAGAGGCTACTTGTTGTAAAGTTGAAAACCGAGAAGGCCACGGTGGAGATTGAGAGGGATAGTTTGTGGGTTGAGTGGGAAAACTTAGTGGTGGAGAGAGATAGCTTAAGTCTTGAGTGTAATAGTCTCAGAAATGGTTAACATAGGCCACGACCAACGAGATAAATATAAAAAAGCATCAAGACACCTTGAAGAGGGTTCTTAGAATTACGGGGCTATCGGTATCGGATGTGGAGTAAGTGGCCCAAGCCAAGGCCATTGGTCGATGGGTGCATCGGGCATGGTTATATATGCCCATATTCAATCGTTTCAATAGGAGTTGGAATACCATGAGGACTTGGTTGTACAAAACTTTCCCATTGCTCTTAGGTATGGGGAGCTTCGAGATTGACATGGATAAAGTCCTAGTGCTAGTGCGGCGAGTGTGTGCCACCACCTCAAGGGCCGAATGGAGGAGATGGTGGTGATGAAGTTTCGTAAGGTGCTTAGGGGAGCATTATACGTGGAAAAAAATTCTTTGTTGGTGTTTCAATTTACTCAAGTACTGCTATGTATTTTTATTTTGACATGTATACGACTCTTTACGAAGCCTCGATGTATTATTTTTATATACGAGTGTAGGGAATCCTGATGATGTACTAGGAATTTGATTATGATGTTATATTTTGACTTATGATTCATGTGTTGATTGTGATGTGATTGATGAATGACTATATTTATTTTGATGAATGTTAATGTTTTTTAATTTTGTGTTTACATGATTTGAATGTCTTATATGGTGATGTATTAATATCATTGTGACTTTGACATGATCAAAATTTATCAAAATGTGTTCTAAATTTTAAATAGGAATAAAAATGGAATGATTTATTTAATACTAGATTTGATACATATGTGATGGGTATAAACATGGTGAAGGAACTTACACTTTTGGCCTTAACAATAAGTGTTAACATGAGACTATCAGTAGGTAGTTACACGTGGGATCTTAGATACAAAGATGAAGTGAGAAGATGTACCTTCCTAGGACATGAAAGGGGGTTAACATGTGTAGTTGTGTGGGGGAAGAGGGTTTTCCTTTCAACAGCTTCATAGAGAGATGCCCCCACTATATATTTTTTCCGACGCAAAATAATTGATGCAAGAAGTTTGCTTTGATGGGAAAGTCAGTCGATGTGGGAAGATTTCCTAGGATGCTTTTTATATTTGATTTTTTAAAGGCTGGTCGATGTGGGAATGTTTTCAAATAGGTATCCATCCTTTGAGGGAGTGGTATACATTTATTTCTTGACATTTTGATATTTCTTTTTATAGAAAACCATCCTTCAAGGGATTGGTCTATGATTTTGATGGGTAGTTGTCCTTTGAGGGATCAGTCTAATTTTCTTTTTGATAATATGATTTTAATATTTTGAATAACTATCCTTTGAGGGATCAATCTATTATTTTTATAAGATGCATTAATGAATATTTTTTGATTTTCTTTCAAGCTGAGGGCAAAACCCTAATAGACCATTTCAAGGAGGGGAGAAGAAATGTGTACATGAACTACACATGTGTGCCCCATGACATGTCTTTGGTTGATAAACAAGGTTGACAAATGTAATGATATCGGGGTTCCCATAGAGGGGAACTTTCCCAATTGAAATATGTGATTAACATGGTTGGGGTTCTTATATTTAATGTCTTGAGGATAGTGACAAAAAACCACATGCTTTCGGATCATTACAATGTTAAGATGACTAGTTGGTGATAAAAAAGATCTTAGATGTAATGACTGTCTTGATGGTCAAAAGACTAATAGTAGAAAGGATGTAAGTACAAGGAATTCAAAGGTTCCTTCTCGGTGTACCATTAAGGAGGCTATGTGATACTCTCCCAACCCATAATTGTGAGTAATAACGTATGGACCGATTTTAGTCACAAAATAATGCAATTACTACTATTATTATATTTCCAAGTATGTTGTTTTATATATGGATCTTGCGTAAGAAAATTAGTCACCGATGACCCATTCCATAGTCCATTCGTTAGTCTTGTTGGTCATTATTGTTATATGTCTAGCACAATTGTGACTCACTCGAGAAACTGCAAATCGGTCTTAGGGATTCCTAGTTGTCAAGACTCACTCACTTATCATCGCTAGTCTCTATGGTCCCCTGTCACACTTGATTTTGTTTTGACATTTGATGTCGCCTTTTCAGTTTTTCTCTCATCTATCAAGGTACTAGTTAGCATGTCGGGTCATTAGTGTCAAAATTTAAACAAGAGATCCCTATATAAACACAACATACATACTACCTTAGGGGTAGACTATTTTCTATCAAGAGATAAATATCTACATGGAGAAAGGGACTACATTTGGGCACTATTTTCCATCACACATTGGATATGAAGGGGATTTGATTCTATTCCATCCACCATTTTGAATTTTATCTAGCTATTACCTGCTATCTCTACATCATTGGTGTTAGGGAACCTAGGCACATTATTGCACACACAAGAACAACAAAGTACATTGAGTCCGAGATGTAGTGTGATGCTTAGTTGTAAGTCCACCATTGTGGTTGCTAAGGATAGTTCTGTAATTTCGAAGAGGGAAGGTAGCCTCATTATTTTATTGATATGCAGGAAATCATTATTACAAAGAATGGGTTGCAATATTTATAGATATTGCACAACCAAGTACAAACAAAAAGAATTAAGTTTCACAGTACAACCGGGAAACAATATAGACAAAAATATTGTTAAAACAATATAACAATAATTACAACAACCTCACGTATGTTTAATAAAAACAATATATATGGTTATATAAACATAACCATATAAGAATTATATATTACTTACCAAATTACTATAGTAAATGCAAAATTAACTATAGTAAAATATGTTTTACCTAACATTCCCCCCCTTAATTTTGCATTTCCTCAAGGGATAAGGAGAGGAATTCTCTGAATAACTCAAATTTGTCATGTGTAAGTGACTTTGTGAAGATATTTTCTTGTTGTTCAACTATTGACAAAACAAGTTATATATTGTGCTTTAAGACATGCTCACACATGAAATGTACCTATACTTCAATGTGCTTTGTTCTTTCATGAAAAAATGTATTGTAAACAAGTTTGGGAAAACCTTCATTGTCAACATACAACATGGTCGGTTTGTCATGTGGTATTCCAAGTCCTTCAAGTATGCGACATCACCATATCACTTCGTAAACAACTTCACCTGTAGCATGACACTTGGCTTCACCCCATGGAAGAGTGAGAAACAAAGTGTTGTTTCTTGCTTCCCCATGATATTGGTCTAGATCCCATAAAGAAAAAAAAAAACCTTGAAGTGGATTTTATGTCATCAATTTTGCCTGCATGATCCGAATACGAATATCTATACAAGAAGAAATTATCATTCTTATTGTATTATAGACCAAGGCCCACTGTTTCCTTGATATATCTCAAGATTCACCTTACTTTGCGCTTCCAATGAAAAACTTGAGGTTCCTACATGAACCTAGGTAGATAGCTCACTACAAAGCTGATATCTTGTCTAGTGTAGGTCAGGTAAGTGAGACTCCCAATCAACTTCCGATAGAGAGTTACATTTACTATAGGAGACATATCTGAATGAGATAACTGCAATTTGTTCTCCATAGGTGTTGTAATAGGTGTGCAATCCACCATCTTGAATTTCTTGAGAATTTTCTTGGTATAATTCAAATGAGAAACAAATATGTGATTCTCCTTTTCCCATACTTCCAATCCAAGACAATAGTGCATCATCCTAAGATCTATCATGTCAAATGGTTGGTTAAGATGTTTCTTCATTACATCAGTCATCCTCATTGAATTGCTCTCATGGGTTGTGGTTCTATCTAATAGTCACCATCATACCCATCACCACTTTCATCATCCGTGGGAACATCACTTCTTATTTTACAATAGGTGAAAATCCTACATTAGGTGAGTTTAGAGGAGAATTATATGCTTCCTTTTTCTCAAAAACTCAACATCTCTATTGGTGTAGACTTTCCTGGTCTTCGGATCCATCAATTTGTACCCAAGAGTCTCTTCACTGTAGCCAATGAAGATGATTTTTGTGATTTCATATCCAACTTCTTTCTATTCTACTTGGGTATGTGCATACTTTATTTACACCCAAATAATTTGAGGTGTGCAATAGATGGTTTCCACTTTGACCATGCTTCTTGTGGCATTACTCCATCAAGAGCAATTATGGGCACTCTGTTCAACAAATAAACTGTTGTTTTTATTGCTTCTACCCAAAATGTCCTCGCTAGTCCATAATCATTGATCATACATCACACCATTTCCATGATAGTATGATTTATTCTCTCAACAACACCATTTTGTTGTGGTGTGTGTGGAGGAGGCATTTGTCAATGAATCCTATGAGCTTGTAGGTAGGCTTTGAAATCATCACTAGTGAATTCCCCCTCGATATGAGTGGAGAGTTATGATGTGATGACCAATTTCATTCTCAATAACCACTTTGAACTTCTTAAAGTTTTCAAAAGATTTAATTTTCTTACGAAGATAATAAATCCACATTTTTCTTGAATATTCATCAACACAAAACATGAAGTACTAAAATCCAGAATGACTCGGTTGCATCGGACCAAAAATATCGGTATGAACCAGATCAAGCTTACCATGAGCTCGATAAGTACTTTTCTGAAATGAAGATCTATGTTGTTTTATCTTTGCTAAGTAGTGAGGACACTTGTTTGTATCCTTTTGGAGAGATGTTAATCCTCTTACCATTATGTGCCAGTGAAGTTTTTTGAGATACTTGAAACTGATGTGACGAAGTCTCCGATGCCATAATTGTGCAGAGGTAGAATTATTAGCCACAAGTGCTCGATCATATCATTTGACAAAATCAAGCTAGAACATGCCTCCCATATTAGAGGCTTTTGTAACTACTTTCAAGCCTTCTTGTTTGTCTCAAATTAAAACACATTTTCTTGCCATAATGACTATCAAAGTCAATTTTTAAGTTGTGATCTAGGAGTTAATTGAATGAAAATAGATTTTTAGTCAACCCAGGGACATATAATACATCTAATAATCTACAGTTGTATGAACCAAGGGGTAGAGAAATGTTCCCAATCCCCTAAACTGTGTATGAAGAATCATCACCTAATGAAACATGGTTTTTGAAGGCATGTCCCTTATTGAAGTAAACTAGTCTTTGTGGCTGGTCATGTGTCAAGTGGCTCCCGAATCAACATACCAGACATCACTAGATGACGTGGAGGGTTCACTTGATTGAGCAATGTACAAGTAGTCTTCAATATTTGAATGTTCTTCTTTCTCAGTAATATTTCCTTGCTAATGGGGTTTTCTTTTCCAGTTCCTTTTTTTCGCCTTTGATTTTAGTTAGAATTTCCCTTGTGAGATTGATGGGGTTGAGGTCCATAGTTTCTTCGTGAACCTTTCTTATAAGTATTATACCAACAATCTTTCAACTCATGTCCTCTTTTGCAAATAGGACATTTCTTCTTTTGTTGCTTATCCCCTTATTGATGTTGATTTTGATGTTGGGACTTTTGATAGGAATTAGGTTTTCCTTTTCCTTTTCCTTTCCATTTTTGATGAGAAGATAGTTCCTTCTCCTCTTCATCATCTTTATTGTACATTGATTCCTCTTGTTGCGGTAGAGGTTTACCAAAGCATACCAAAACTCACCGTCTGATTTGACAAGATGAGTGTCATCACCAAAATGTGGTATGAAGGAGGGAGTGCTCTCAAAAAAATGGTAACGAGAGCTTCATCAGTGACCTCCTCTCCTAGGGCTAGAAGTGAAGCCCTTAATTATGCAACTCTTCTTAAGAAATATTCTATTTCTCATTTTGTTTGAACTTTAGTGTGTGTAACTAACTTTGCAAATTCAATATCACATTCTTAGTCTTGTCCTTGTACACTTTGTGCTCAACATTTCCCACACTTATTTGGCTAATTTGGCATCACGAATGTGGGGTTGCACATCATCGGACACTACAAAAAAAGATTATCAGCTTGGCCTTCTGATTGGATCTATCAAATTTTCTATTTTGTGTTGTATCAGTTGTTGATCTAGTGACAATACCATTCACAATAGTCCAAATCTCTTCAAACTCAAGTTGTGTCTTGATTTTTGTCTTCCATGTTGCATCGTTATTTCTTCTAAGAAGTTGTGAATCTAGAAGAAATAAAATGGGGGCATTGGTGCACATTTTACAGAATCAAATGAAAAAGGGTAAGGCTCTTATCACTCTAGGTATATGGTCTCCCAATCTATATACCATAATTCTAATATACCAAACCTTTCTATATATGTGCCCTTCTGATATACTCACAATCATACATGGAAGAAGCTCACTGTTTCTATGTACTCATTAGTACATGAAAGAGGCGTTAACGTACATGAAATAATATGATACGTGGTACCAAGGAAATACTAAAAGGGGTCTATGCAATTATTAACACCTGATTAATGAAATATCCTCATATGTGTGCGTAACTTTTCTATATACTTGGATAATTTCTCGGTCCGATTTAAGTTGAGTAATCGTTCACGAGAAGGATGGGAGGGCTCAAAGTGTGTGCACTTTTTCCTTATTACTCCCCATCAATTTAAAGGTTTGATGCCCAAACGATGTTGTTGTAGCTATATTAGGCATTAAGTGCAGTAGTAGTCATGACGGCTTTACCCGTAAGCACTTCCCGCAGGCACCGTGTATACCGAATGCTATGAATGAGATCCAAAGATCTCGTGAGTGATTCTCGAACCAAATTTTTATTGTTTTTGAGTAGAATACTCTACCATTTTAAAGTAATTACAATGGTTTGTGGTTGAATATGGAAACCTACAAATTAGTATAATACACTGAAATATACAATTACATCCAAAATTTTAAAAAAATTGAATGGCAGGAATTGTTTTTGTTTTGCGGGGCCACGTGGCCTTCGAGCTTAATATGGCTCTCAATGTGAAAAATGCTAAAAACAACTAAAAAAGTAGTTTTCAAATGTCCCCCTTTGGAAAAAGTTGTCCGAATGAAAAAAATATGTAAAATGGGAGAAAAACAAATTTAACCTAAAATTAGGGTTTTCTCCGCTATTTTTAGTATGAGGTTTAGTAATCACTAAGGGCTTTAGTGAATTTTTAACTACTATATGTTCCACCAAAGTTGGGAAGATCCACCAATTTTCAAACAATGTTTTAAAATCTTATACTCTTGGGTTGGGAAGTGGGTCGAACCAATGACTGTGCTTTCTAAGATTCTTTCACTAGCCATAACGATGCTTAGAGCACTTGGAATATAAAATGAATCACTTGATATTTAAATTATAAAATCATCCACTAACCTTTGAAATGTGACGGGTTAATTTTTGAGGAGACAACGTGGCTTAGCTCGGGGATAATTTTAGTGGCAAATATTCATAATATGGAGAATATTCCATTTTTAAAAAATTGAAAAGGTGAATTTTCTTGCGTGAGTTAGTGACTTGTTCACCTAAAAATTATAATTTAATTTTTTTTAGGGGTCGGCTTCACCTACCCTTGAGACTATCCCCTATATAATCTTATATTATTCTCCGGTAGAACACTATTAGCTCACTCATACCACCCGGGGCATATGTATTATCAAATACAAGAAACATGCGACAGGAGGCGGAGGTTGTAGATGCGCGAAAAAGAGTTTGTTGATGCGTGACAGGGAGAGTTTGTTGACGTGCAATAGGGTGAGTTTTTGGCACACGACTGGAGTCAGAGAGGAAGTAGACGCGTGGTAGAGAGTATTTTGATGCACAACACAATTTTTTTGTTGCGCGACTAGATGGCGGAGGCTGCAGATGCGCGATAGAGATTTGTTAACGCACGTCAATAAACCTCATTGACATGTGTCACTCGCAACCTTCTATCCCACCACTTAAAAATCAGGTAAAAATTTTTCTGTCAAACCCCCAAAAAATTCACCTTCCCGTGAAACTAGTTCCGAGGATATTCGCTAGGTATTTTCCACCTCTCGATTTCTAAGAGGTCTCTTAAAATGAACCCTAGCTTAACTTGGGAGGAGGGCAGATTTAGGGTTAGCTTGCACCAAAAATGAATCTTTTTTTCCTTGTATTTGCTACCACCTCTGTATTGTTGTTGCTTATCCAAAGTGCTTTGATTTTTCATCTCTCTATTTTTCTTTCAACACCGCCACTTATGCGGAACATAGGGTCGATAGATGGCTCTATGGCTCAATTACCAAAGCATGGTGGATGCCAAGAGATTACTGATCCAATTATGTAAAGACGTCCTTATATGGACTTAGCCTTAGATTTAGTAGATAACATACCTGATCCGACTAGCTTGAACTTGATCAAGGGATCATTACAATGTAAATTTTGGCTCGACCTTTTGTGTGAAAGGTGTTCTCGTGTGGGGCTCGGTGGATATCAATGCAACACTACACTAGTGAATGAACACGACCACTTTAGACATTCATCAAAGAGATGGGGGCTTAGAAAAATGAATGTGTCTTGACCAATGTCATATAGGTTATGACCCAAATACAAGTTGATTCGCCAAAACAATGATGGATCAATTCAACTAATCAAATGACTCGTTGTAACAAAACATAGCTCATCTCCATTTGACCGAGACCTAATTCACCAGTAAACTCTTCAATGTAAAGAACTTGTCCTTCACTTCGCATGAGATTGGTATAAGACAATGTAGCTGCAAAGGAGCTTAGTCAAAATGGCTATATGGATAGCTCGGTGGGGGCTCATTCAATAGCTTGCCTCCAAATGCATAACTCGAGTTAGAACCACAATCAACAAAGCTCATTTACTACAATTTTTTTTTTTTTGAAACTAATTGGCTTCCAGAAGCAAATTTTCCTGGTGTAGGGGGCATCAAGGAATTTTTTTCTTTACTTTTACCCGGAGAATAAATAGGAGGTTATGGGGATGCGGGGACATTCGGGAAGTTCTGGAGGCAACATATGCTCTCTTGGAGTGCAGAATCTTCTCCAAAAACATTTTCTTCCTTCTGTGCAACCTCTCTCCAACCTTCTCTGCTCACAGGTCCAGATCAACCAAATTTGGTACCAAATGTAATTTTAGAAGAGGGACGAAAGCCTCATTATTTTATTGATATGTAGGAAATCATAATTACAAAGAATGGGATGTAATATTTATAGATATTGCACAACCAAGTACAAACAAAGAATTAAGTTTCATAGGTACAACCGAGAAATAATATAGACAAAAATATTGTTAAAACAATATAACAATAATTACAACAACCTCACATATGTTTAATAAAAACAATATAGATGGTTATATAAACATAACCATATAAGAATTATATATTACTTACCAAATTACTATAGTAAATGCAAAATTAACTATAGTAAAATATGTTTTACCTAACAAGTCCGACCCCTTCATATGCATATTTCTTTTTTAAGGTTTGATGCTTTATGTGGCATTTTGCGGTGATTCTTCATTGTAGGTTTATGGAAACATCAACAAACTAAGTGTGAAATTTATGCAACCAAAGGAGAAGTACTACGAAGACCTAAAAAACATACTAGGATTAGATTCTAAGCTATTCCATAGACCAAAGTTACCCCAGACTCCCTCATCCTTCCCTAAGCACCCTAATGCGTGCCGATCTACCTCCACCGTAATTTTATGAGGTTGTTACAATGCTCTATTATGCCATTCCATCACTCTGCATTCAGTCTCATATTACTACGAGGTAAGTCCAATACAGGTAAGTACCTTTCCCATTTCATTTCATTTCATTTAAAATATCAAATAAATTATTTAGCATCTATATTTTATCATATGTCATTTATTGCATTTATGTACTCTTAGATTCATAAAATAAATTCATATTTTATAGAATCATTTTTGTGAACCCGTAGATTAGAATTTTTCCTTAGGATCCACTAACACCCTAATGGCTAAGGATAGCTCTTCTCCTTCTCGGCTCATCATGCCTCATGTTAGTGTCAATCCAATCTATGATGAGGCCACTATAGCTTAGTTCACTGCTATCTATAGCAATATTACTATGTCGATGAGATTCATCAACAAATATTAGCCCAAGAATGCCATGTGCCTACTAGCTTTGAAAACTATACTATTGGCCTTGTTTCTGATGTGATGAGCTTCACTCATTGTACACCATGTTATATGGTTAGCCATGATCCTCCTAAAATTTCCAAAGAAATTCTAGATGATTCTCTTATTGATTTCATGCTTGGTCTTGATGATAGTACATATGTGCATATTGATTCTCCTCCTAGTTAGACCAATACTATAGATGCATCTCATGCTTCTCCTATTTCTGATACTACTTCTCATGATCCATTGCATACTCCTTCCTACTATATTGATGATCCAATTTATGATACACTTAATGACATTTTCATATTTGAGTCTCTATCTAATTTCGATGAAAAAATTGATAGTCATGATTCTACTACTTTACATACTGTTGAGTGTGAATCTCCTGCTCCATTGTCATCTTCTCCTGAGGTTGTATCTAACACCATGCATGAGTCATCTCCATCTATTAGTTTATCTCCTCCTACCATTGCATCTCCATCTATCAATTCATCTCCTAGGGATGTTTCTAATGCTAGTCCTACCGCTTCTATGGATGTTCCATGTCCTTCATCACCTATAGCTTCTTTGGCACCTACACCTAGTGTGCCTTTAGCATCAAAATATCCTTTGTCTTTTCTCGATATCCCTATCATCACTCACAATGACAAGCTACAATGCTTAACATATTATTGTCATCCTCTACTATTCCTTCACAGGACATCTTGTCTCTCATGCATGTTGTGGGTCACTTACAGTCTTAGGTTCAATCACTCACATTAGAAAGAAAGGCCTACTATGCTTCCATTGATAACAATTCATTGCATGGCAACCCTATTCCTAAGAAGATTCATAACTCAAAATTTCCTAAGGATTTTATCATGCCTACCTTTTCATGTTTTAATGGTACTAGAAACCCTTACTTGCATCTCAAACATTACCACATGGCTATGGATTCATATTCTAATGATCAATTATTACTTAAGGCCTTCCACCATAGTCTCACTGATGATGCTTTATAATGGTATACTCATCTACCATTTGGATCTATTAACACTTATTGTGACATGGAAAAATATTTTCTCTGTCACTTTATCATCAACAATGGCCCTTACATTACATATGATCATCTACCTACTTTACATCATGGAAAAACAAAACCTATTATGGATTACATCTTACGATTCAATGCTTGTATACACCAATTAGTCTTCCAACCTATTGATTTAGAGAAGCAATTTATCTTCCGTAGCCGTGGTTTAATTCCCCATCTTATCTATGATCGCCAGGTTTCCAGGAGTATCCCGGCCGATCGGACATGCATGCCGCGCAAGCGCAGCCCACATCCCCGCTCCGGTTCGATACAGCACCACATCCATCTATTCGTTCTAGATGGTTCGCGATCGAGAATCGAACTCCACTCCCTCCGGCTGCGATCGATCAAACGATCTAATAGAATATCATCTAGTTGGTGTTGGTCTGTCGTCCTCCTCATCATAGTCCTCTTATGGTAGGAAAGATTACAATATGATACATGTGAATCATTCACACTTCTATGCTATAGATTCATTGATCTAGAACAAGACCTCATTTTTACACATGTTATAGATCCTCCACCTATTATTACTACTACTACATCATCTATTTCTTCTCCATTTCCATCTTTTGAGCATCCTACATGATCTTTGTCTCTTCTTGTAAGAAAGTTCATCCTACTACATAAAAAAGTGTCCTTCTTCCAATACTCGTGGTAGGCTACACCTCAATCTTCTACACCTGTTTTGCGTGATCCATTGCATTTATCTCATCACGTGAGATCACATTATATGCTACATGATTTACTTGACGAGTGTTTAATTTTATTACCTTCTAATAAACATCATCCACAACATCGTTTAAAATGCCAATGTGATCAATCATACCGTAATTATCACCGTATCAATGGCCATAGGGACAACAATTTCTTTTTCCTTCATGATCAGTTGCAACAATTAGATGATAAGGGCATCATTTCCTTTGGATCTCACTCATGTGAGCAGTTCATATCTCATCTCCTTCGTTGGCAAGCTACTACTCTAGTTGAGTTATCTCCTTCGTCTCATGCTAAGGTCATTATTTATCCATCTCCACAGGTATCACTCATGCATACTCTTCATCACGTCCAACCATAGTTGCACCATCTCTTCCATTGCATCATGCTACTACTTCATATTGACTTCCACATCCTCGGCATTCACACCTCCCACCATTGATCCACATGACATTTATTTTGGTTCATACGCTCCCGCCGCTTTCATTCCACATGCTTCCACCACTTCACTATGCCATGGTCTTTGGTAGGTGACTCGCTATCACCTTATCCTCGATGACACACTCATGTTCTTATGGTTCTTACATGAATGTTGAGGGATCTATTACAATAATAACTTGTCTTCATGTGCTCTATTCCTTCATCTAGTGAACTCTATTGAATCATTTCCCGATGATGCATTCTTAATTTATGGTTCATTCTTGATGCTAAAGGCTCTTATCTAAATGAACCTCATCTTCTACATGCTAAGCGGGCATGGCTAATATACTCCCCCTATCTTCATCTTACTAACACATGCTTCCTTAAACTTACATGTGACCACATCATACTTTTACATATCATAGATCATTCATCACAATTTTATTTTCCCAATCATATTACATAGTCTATTATCATATACACTATATCATATTCACATTACTTATTACTTGACAAATATGCATTATAAATCAATCCAAAAATATGAACAACACTAAACACATCATTCAAAGTCACATACATCATCATAACATCAATACAAAATGACTACTATCATGACATGCCAATAGATCCATCTATATATATATCGATTACAATCATAGTTACAAAACATCTCATCATTGGGGGAAACTCCCATATATCTAATATATCCATATAAATCATATCTCATCATCGTTGTCACTATCTTATATTGCAAGTGCTTTAGAACTCAATGCCTCACGGCTAACTCTACATCACCGATCGTGACCTCGATATCTCTCCACCTACCTCTCTGTAGTAATGTCACCTCTATAGAATACTCGTAAAGAGACTCTATAATGCAATGAATTGTGCAAACACATCTTGCACTAAGGGACCACCACCCACCGCCTCTCTATCTCATCGTGTCTCCTCGTGTGCCTCATCCCTCTCACCTAACAACATAAGTACATGTTGCTAGTGTCATCAAAATTGACTTAAAAATAGGCATGCTCGCTCATAATTTCATCCACATTCTCCAACATCCCTCCACCTACAAGTATGTCGGTGGGCACATTTTGTGTCAATGTGTGGATAGATGTGTCCACAATAAAGGACCAATAAATGTCACCTATAACTATGACCATCACATAAGAAAGTAACAAATCATACAACATAACTATATAGATACTCACGCTCTACTATCACCACTACTACATTGTCAGGGGCATGTGCTTTCCCCTCCACTCCTCCTCCCTATGGTAATCTCGTTGCATCTGCCAACATGGGAAATAAAAACACCCATCGATGCACCACCCACCATGCATGGTATGCCTCTATACACCCGCATCATATGCATCTATCGCTTTATCAACCGCATTGGACTCAAATGACTTGGGAGGTACTAGCTACTCTCATGTGGGCCCTAGTCTAGCTATACCTGGAATATTGTCGAGATACCCACTCTACCCGAATAACTCGGTCACCCCTGGAAATTGATCCTCCAACCACATCATCCTCCGTATACATCATATCTCTACCACATCCTTTGACCATCCTCCATAGTCTTGGTATGGCCTCCATGTCATTGCCTCTAGCCCCATATGTTAGGTTTTGGAGCTGAATTGCTTCACAAAGTCACACATTTAAGGTTTACTGGTTTACAAAGTAACCGATGTCAATCAAGGAACTGACGTTGGTCATTAATAGGAATCGCATCGATCAACAAATGGGGAACCGACACCTATCGGGAACCGATATCGGTTACCTATGTGTTTATGTTTTTATTTTAGACATGGGATTTGATCCAATGGTTGATTGTAAAAGTGATCGGATGGTTGTAAATGCATAGCTAAGGTGCCCTAAGTTTGTATAAGATTATATAAGCTAGAAAACTAGGGTTAGAACATAAGGATAGAGGAAGAATGTTAATTCTCCTTGGTTGAAGATGAAGAAGAAGAAAAAGAAGAAAAATGTTGCATGAAGACAAAGCTTCAATGGAGAGAAGTTGGACAAAAGGAAATAACATGTACATCTGAATGGTGAGAAGAGTGTTATGTCTTCTATTATATTTCCTTTATATTGTCTTGTCTCAATGTAATGGCTTGCATAGTATGCAAAGCACATAGTATTTCATCTTGTAGATCCACATGTTGTTGTGAAATCTTGTATTGTAGATCCATGAGATCATGTTGTATTGTTGGTCCATAGGAGATATAGTATTGTAGCTTGTTGGAGAACTTGTGGGTATAGATAGTATCTAGATATAGTAAAGGAGGTTGTCTTATTTTATGCACAAGTTGATGAAGTGAGATGGAGGAGAGTCTTACTTCTTGGTGCATAGATATGGTTGCACATTGGTAGAACCTTGTGAGATGTCTTGTTCTGATTCACATGAGATCTTGGTTGCAGCTCAAAGATGCGGTAGTTCCTTGTTTTTGAGATATGATGGTGGTTTGGAGGAATGGTTGTAGTACACTCATGTAGATATATTTCGAGACCTGGAGGGGAGGAGATACTCTTGGAGAGATGCATAATAATCTTGTATTGAAGATATGGTTTGTACTCTTGTTATATTATATATATGAGACCTCTATCTTTAGTGGACGTAGCCCACATTGGGTAAACCACGGTACACACCGTGTTATGTGTGTGTACCTTGTTTTGATTTGGATTATTCTTGTTTAGACTTCCTCTACTATATATTTTGGGAATTGTTTAGATCATGTGTGCATGATTGGGTTTTTTTATTGAATCATAACACTAGTCCATGGTCCCGAATTCCCAACACCATCCAGGTCTATCAATGCTCTATAGGTGTCATTATCCATCTTACACCCATACATAGAAATCCATCTCCTAAAAAATATGTTTGGCCTATCCCACTGCAAGTGGGATCACCAACTAGCCTCATTACTTGTTATATGCTTGTAGGCCCATACATGCAGCAACGTAATAGCTCCAATCCCACCTCCATGATCCTCATATGTAAATTTGTAGATATCTCTATATAGGTGGGCCAACACACATCGTGCCCATGCATATCTAACACTCTCCTCCTCTATCTGAAAAAAAAATCACGGATCTTATATAAAATTCCCACACCACCTCCTTATTCTAAAATTGATGATGTAATAACCACGACTATAAACTTCCGCAAGTGTGAAACCCCTCATCTTAAAAATCACATCCAAACTAATATGGACCTAGGTAGGCACTCAAGTACTTATAAAAGACTTCCTAGCATCCCTCATCTATCTCTCCATATTCTCCACAACCATGACATGTACCCTCTCGCCAACAATAGGTAATTATAGTATGTGATATACATTCTATAATGTGACTGTCATCTCGAGTAGTAGGTAACAAAAACATACAAGTGTCTGCACACCATCTTCCACACAAAGCTCATCAACATAGGCATATTATGGGGCATATCCCCCATCCTCACTATGTGTCATAGGTCGACATGGTCCATAACCTCCCAATCATCATCTGATAAACCCAACCCTAACAATGTACTCAAGTGGTGACCACCGAGAAACTACCTTGAATGGATATCACTCAGTAGAAAACAAAACAACACCAAACACGGTGTTAGAACACCATACAAATGCACACATGCTTACTTACAACATCACTACACATAAAATTTCACATTTACACTCCGTTGGAATAAGTTTATACATTCTCGACATGGGATCCCGGAGAAGCAAGACTAAGGCACCCAAGAGCATGATACCAATGCCCATGTTTGGGTGCTCCCGTCCCGAAGGCCACTAACACCTTCACCATTTTTGTCTAGGTCCAAAACATCAAGAAAATGAAAATACCGATTTCACAAAAATTCACCAAAAACAACTATTACACAAGCATTTTTTGAAAAAAATCGCACTTACCAAATCCAAAGATCATACGGGATGCCACCATCTCAAATCGAATTGGTCGTGGTACTCTAACTTGCGACATCCTTACACACTCGAGCTCACCTGTTGCACTCATGCAAAAGACAAATGAATTTCATAATCACGTTTTCACTCTACTATTTATAGTAACTTGACATTATTCACTCTACTATGGTCATACTTCACATTCACTACTCAACTAATACATGTCGCACGATTTTGCTAATATCTTGAGCGTTTTTACTCTGATTTCTACCTCGTTTGTAGAATTATTTTCATAATTTTACCTACCATCATATCATACACATGACGTGCATACTATTTATCCTTAACATTGTATTTCAATCAATCTACACCTATTTTTGTAATGCTTATAATATTTTATGTTCTTACTTTTGGCTTAGCGTTCATTCTTATCATCACTTCCCCTTTTGCCAAAAGGGGGCATACAATAGGGGTCATCCTATATTTCCCCTTACGCAATTATGTGATCATTAAACACTTCTAATTCCTCATTTTTGAACATTTAATAATACACCATGCGACATTTCATTACTTTTTATCAATTCCCCCTAATGACCTAACCTAGGGCGATAAGTGTAAAATATCTCTAGGAGTAAAACAATCAAAACAATCAATCAATCAATCAATCAAATACGTTAAAGTCTATAACAATAAAAATCATACCATTCAATTGATACAATACAACACATTTGGTCTCCCGTAGATGACCTAACTTGGGAGTTACATGCCACCTCCCGGATGACCTAACCTTGGAGTTACATGCATTACTTTCCTAGATTTTGTTATCCCGTAAAATTGACAAGGAAATTTTGCAGGTAACCATACCAAAATTTTGTTCTGGTTCCTTGTCAAGGTCCCTCAGCATTCGGAATGGCATAAAATCCCTTTCCGGAAAATCTAGTTTTTCGAACTTAGTCATTTTGGTCCTTTTTGGTTGGGTGCAGATTTTGTTCATGCAACACAGGATGAATTTGTGCCCCTTTCTATTCCTTTGGCACACCCTTTGGAGTGTTAGCACAACAATTGTTGCGCCTCCCCATGATGCACCTTTCTTGCATGTGCCAAGGCACATGCGCTCACCTATCAATAAAAAATTGTTGTGCCCTTAAGTGGTGCGCCAAGGCACTCAAAATCCCATGTTGATAGTCCTAAATCTGCACTAAAGGCACAGATAATTTCTTGTTGACAGAAACATACCCATGCCAAAGGGCACAAATATTTTTATGTCAACATATGTTTTGGTGCGCCCTTTTAAAAAGGTTGGTGGTGCATTTATTACACTTTTGGCTATATATAGGCGCATCCACCTGTCATTTTCACGATTGAAAAACACGTGAAAACTTTATTTCTCTGCACCTATCAGTGCTCTTGTCATCCTCATGTCGCGTTTGTGGACCCCACTTCATTTCTTCTAGTCTATATATCTCCGGTAAGTGGTTCTTGCTTTTCTTGTGAGTTTTGCTTGTTGCTTTGCTGTGGTTTTGCTTGCTATTGAATAAATAAATAAACCTAAGAGGCTTCCCCCAAACCAGTTTTACCCTCCTTTCAGATCTGCTAGCTTGGCCTGAGGGCTTTGTCTCATAAATGAACCCAACAGACCTCTTTGCTCTGTTCCCCTCACTGTCAAATCATGTCGATAAGGCCTAAAAATCACAAACCTATCCAAGAAGAGAGAAAATGTAAAGTTGTTACATTTCCACCTGCGTGGTTTTCCTTTGGTGCAAATGCCATTCTTGTTACATAAAACATAGTCACACCAAGAGGGCACACTGTCCCTAATTGCAGCACGCGTCCTTCCTATGCGCATACAAAACTAAGAAAATCCTTACACAGGTGTTGGCGCAATCCCACTTACAACAACAAAAGGTGCCATGCAAGCTCTTCCTTGCCTCGCCACTGAGGCCCTCGCGCACCAAAATTCCCTGCAACATGTCCCATATTTGTGCCATTGGCGCATCCTGCTCCCATGCAACACCAAACTTATTTACACCTAGTTTAAAACCTTATATATTGCGCAGTGCAAATTTTTCTACAACAACATTGATGTTATGTGTAAATTTCCTACGCCTTGTGCCCTTTGGCATGTTTTCTTCCTTGCAACACTCCACATCAGTGTGCCTTGCTTTATTGACCTCTACTGACCTCATAATATTCTTACGCGCCCTGCCTGTAAGCTTTTAAATTGCTAACTCCTCTTTTCGTAAAGCTCTAATGAATGATCTAACAAATAAACATGGCTCTTCTGCATTGACTTTGCTCCTTCTTGCGATCAGCAATCGAACTCGATTTGCATATGTCTACATCAAGAAAAAGGCCAACCAAGTCAAAGGGTAAGGCCAAACTCACGGAGGAAGAGATGAAATACAAATATCAAAGGGTCAGAATGCCCAAGTCCCAGGCATAATGTGACTTAGACATCGAGATATTCTAACTTGGCCATATAGACATGGAAGATTTTTGGGCCAGAACCAGAAGGGTCACAGGAAGTCCTTGGATGGACAAACTAGTGGGCAGTGGTTTCTACATTTCACCGGGAATCCCACGTTAGTGCAATGAATAATGAGTTTATGATGGTAGTGGCTCGCTGCTATAACAAAGACACAAGGTGTGTCGAGAATGAAAAGGGTGAAGTCATAATCAACCTCACTTCCCGACACTTCGAGATCATGCTAGAATTCCCCACCACCGGTTTTTATGGATATAAACCAAAAGACTACATCAAGGCATGGGAGGAAAACGAAGACAAATGCATGTAGTTAATGAACAAAGTGTATTTGAAAAATAAGAAGGTAATAACCAGATGGCCATAGGTTATTCACCGCAGCTGACTTCTCTGAGGAACTGAGCGATACCATTACATTCCTAAGTAGGGTATTTGGGCTTTCTGATGCCCATTACTTCCACAAATGGATGCTCAAGTATCTAGAAACAATGAATAAGAACGTGCTTGATCAGCATTTTGAGTGGGCAGAGATCATCAGCAGCACCATCTCTGAGCAGCTCCAACAACTCACCACAACGGGAGGTTCTACATGAACTCCTACGTAGTCTACGCTTAGCCTCGAGAGAGAAGACTATCCAAAGATCTTTGAGCGATGTGGGGTGTGGCCCCAGGTAAAAATATATGAATACTACCCAGAATTGAAGTTGGAGAACAACATTCCATAGTTCACCAAGATCAATGATGCCTTCTTCTATGGCATCATCTACCTTTTGAGGCCCAATATGACTCACGGTTGGATGACCAAGAGCATAGTAACTACGCAACGGAGAAGTGGGGGCATTGTTTACACAATTCCCCACTTTCACCTATGTCAGAGCAGCTAACTTTTTGGGAGCCCACCAAGTTACCAAGGTATGCAGGCCCTAAGTTGATCCTATTGGAGCTATCCAGTAGCTCATAACATATCATGAGAAGTGCCTAAAAAGGAAGAAGGGTGGAACTCCTTTCCCCTCACAAAGTGGGTAGGTACACCTGCACTTCTCACACCAAGGCCCGAGAAATGTTCACAGAGCTAGAACTACTTAACCTAAAGCACAATTTCCTGGCAAGGCCCACCTTTGATCCATAAAATTTCCTCCCAAAGGAAAAACTTGATCCGATCCATGTTCCACAGATCGAGGACATCTACATCGACCTGTATCACGAGGTCGAACTCGGAGAAAGGATCACTCCCGCCTGGCCCTAGCAGAAATTATTCAATATGGCATGGCCATTGTTCCAAAAGCTTTCCAAACAACCGATCAAGAAGTTGATCAGGTATATCTAGACACGGATGGGGACAACTGGCCGTCACCGAGATTGATAGACAAAGGCACCTCAGACCATTGAGGAGAGGGTTAAGGGCACATTGCAGCGCACAGAGCATTGGTGTAGAATGAACGGCCTCATCTACCTTGGAGTAGATTTCACCACGTCCCCTTTGGGCAATGCACCTTCCAAATCAAGCATTTGCCAAGGGAAAGGTAAAGATAAAGAGGGAGAATCTAGCACCACTCAAGAAGAAGCTCCTAAGAGCCCTCCTCCACCACACAAGAACAGGTTGTAACCCTGCATCTCCAGAGAAAGAAGTGGCAGAGAGTGTTCCAACAGCACATCCACTCAGATGTTACCACTGCTATAACCATTGAGGTTCCCACCATCCCTTCTCCCGCTCCTCCTTCCTTCCTCCCATCGCCCCAAGAAACCATTCCTTTTGTTGTGTCTTCTCCCCCACCTTCTACTATTCCCTTTCCTCTTCTCCTATCTTCTCTTCCCTCACGAGATTTCCCCAGTATTTCTTCCCTCATCTCTCGCCTCCTTCCACCCCCACGCTTTCCTCTCCTACAAGAGTTCCTACCCCCGTGAGCATTGGGAGTTTCAGCTTCTCTATCAATGCCACCACCAAGCATCTCAACCCATTTCCCTGAGTACACTATAGTTGCTCCTTCTTCTTCCTGCCGTTCCTTCTTCTCCCTTAAGTCCAGCATGGATCTCCCAGCACCTGAGTTAGCATAAAAGGAAAGTCCCCATTGCACCTATGGACTTCTCCATCATCCCAATGAAAGGAGCTAAGAAGCAGAAGCCAATAACCCACTTCTCTCAAAGTGCCTCAGGTGAAAGAGTAATGGAGATCGCGTATCCCGATCCCACAAAGGATAAAAAGGATCTGTCCCCTACAAATTATACAGTGACGTAGGTCACAATGGGAACGTCATCCGAGAGCCTTCAAGGAGAGGCCCTATCTGCGGTGGATGCCCTTTGCAAGAAGCTTCAAGAAGCAAAGGAAGAGAAGAGGCTACTGAAAGAGTAGAATAAACATCTTCTCCACGCCCTGCAGAAAATGGGCAGTGCACCTCCTACAACTGCCACTGAAACTCTTGAGGCCCTTAGTCAGGATAAGATAAATGAATACGCCAAGATTGGAAAACAAGGCATGGCAGTATCCACCTGGAGAGACCAGATCCTCAAAGATAGTGAGGAAGTAATTGTCAAGTTCACCGAGTTATATCAGAACATTGGTCGGGTGAACAAGGAACTCCAGGTGATTACAAGACCTATCTCCAAAGAGTTGACCATGCTAGGTCATAACATGAGACATTCCAAAAGATGCTCGATTTCTCGTTGATGATTTAATTAAATTTAGCATCTTCTTTCACACCCAGAGCACCCAACAAAGTCCTTGCTTTACTTTGGACTACCGGTCGATCAGATGGAATTATCCTGAGAAGATAGATAAGGTCAAGGAGGAAGCCCTAGATGCAATGCATCAAATGGAGCAAATTGTCCTAAGGATGTCTCCGGGACTTTCTCACTCCGTCATTCACCTTGAGGAAGGCAGATGAAACCATTCGATCTTCAAAGAGATCATCTCGCAAGGGTTAGAGCTAGAAGCCACTTTTGACGCTGAATCCATCAATAACCTTCTGGCTTGCCATGATTTTATAGGGTACCTGATGGAGGCAGGTAATGAATACTTCAAGCTCCTAAAAACTTAGAGATGAATGGGAGACTTGCGAAGTCATCGGCGATCACACCAAGGGTCCTACCCAGGATCTACTCCAACCGATGATCGCAAAAATTCATGGAGTATCGACTCAATTCCATATCGCCTCCCCCTGAGCAGAAGTAGGATACTCCCTTCTAGCCATAAGACGACGATGAATAGCTCCTCCTCTCTTAGCTTTTCTTTTGTAATATTTAAAAGTATGTTGGCACAAATGATGACATCATCCATGTTGCACCATGGGATGTTGTCATCCACTAAGTTTCCCAAAGTCAATAGTTGACTTTTAGATATTTTGTAAATTTTTGTAATTAGTTGTTGGTTTCTTTTTGCCTTCTCTCTTCTCCTCCTTCTATAAATACTTGAATATTTGTTGTATTCAAGGGTGGACACTTTTTAGATGAAAAATAGAAGTGAGAAGAAAAGGCTTTGTACTTTTTGTAACAGAAGAAACATTAATACAAATATTAAGACTTTGTGTTGAATATGTGTGTTATGGGCATCTGATCTTTCTTATGTCAGATCTATGCATTTATTCTATTATATCTCTCTACTTTCTTGTCATTTGTTCATCAGTATTGCTTTGTTCGTTTATGCAAGTAGGTTTGGCTCCATTTATTACCAATCCCAAAACATAAACCCTCTGACCTTTCTACTTTGGAATTCATTTCTTTTCTCCCTTCGAACCCATTCTTTCCTCGTCTTTCCCTCCATTCCTTTCTTTTCACAGTTGGAAGCACCTCTACTGGGATGAGATCCCAAACCCCCAAAGGTAGAATATTGTGAGACTTGCATAGATTCCTACTAGTAGAATAGCAATAAACCAGTTTCACTTTGTTGTCTCAAAGAGGGGCTATGCCCTACACACTGTTGGCTTGTCTATCCATAGATCTGCTCTCGACATATTTTGGACCAACAATTTTTTGGCTACTCCTGGGGGACCGAATGCAGATCTATTTGATAAAACTATAAAAATCACTACCTGTTTGCAAATCTTAACTCTTTGTTCAAAAATTAAAATTTTTGCAAAAGTGATCCAAACTAAAAATTTTCTTCAGAGATCCATAGATCTGGGCTAGTTAGAGATCTTTAGTTTGCTGAGTTTTTACAAAAACCCGTATTTTTCCGTAGATCTGAGTTTCTGACTATTTTACAAAAATTTCAAACCCTTGCAAAAAGTCAACTCTAAGATCCGAAAATCAGCTTGCTAAGTTGACCATCATTTTATCCTCGCTAATATTTGTCATTAAACCACAATCGGTTTTCAAAAGGGGGATATTTTTTTAATATTCGTAAAAGTTGCATGCTTGCTGATTTTTGTTAGAAAAATCGAAAAAATCAGCAAGTACAACCAAAAAGAGTTTTTAAAAATGCTCCAAAAACATTGCAGATCTAAACGATACACTGGCAGGTGAACCATTTACTCGTAGCAGGAGAGCTCGTGGAGAAGTTGATCCTACTTTCGATCTACTTCGAAGGCACAACTTTAGTGTTACACCAAAGACACATCGCTTCTCATCAGTTGAGTTCAGCTTGATCACGTCACCAAGTGTCTCCCCCACGAAGGAATCATTCTTCACAAGGAGCATCCACATCCCTTTGCAGTGCTTTGTTGCTCAGTGGAACCATCCTCCCGGCTCACATCCTTTTTCCAGCTTTTCAAATGGCAGTACCATGGGGAAATGCTATGGGCCCTTTGCTTTGCCACATCCTATTCATGCACTCCCTCATGGAAACCGAAAAATTTCTCCAAATTTTATGGAAGTGAAACCAAAGCATGGATTCACACATATCCGCATTCATCATGTCATGCAAGATCCCGGATTTGACCCATGAAGATGTGTCATCACCTCTTTTCGAGACCTTGCAAGGACCCACAATGAGTGGTTTCAGCATTTTCCGCCAAATTTATCACTAGTTGGGCCACATTACGAACTGCATTTGAAGAAAGATATAAGCCTTCCAAGACATGTTCATGTTATCACAAAGATCACTCATCCAAGAAGGAAGTCAATGAGACCATGTGTGATTTCATCACCCATTTCAATTCACTAATCAACCGTGTGCCACCTGCCATGCTGCCAACACCAGAAAATTAGAAGTGTTTCTTCGTCAATGCCATGAGCTCAAAAGTAAGTTTCTTACTCTTGCAAGAACAAGTCACTACTTTGGTTCTCACCCAAGCTACTACCATTTGGATTGAAGATAACTTGCTAATATCTGGTGAATTAAAATGAGAACCATCCAAGCCTAAAGCTTCAACTCCTTCTCCCACCACTTCATCTGATCCGGCATTTCAAAAGATGGCGAATGACTTGCTCGCATTAAAGAAGCAGCTAGCTCAAGCTTCCCCTGAGCTCTTCGTACCGAGATATCCCACGAAGAAATTTCACTTCCAACAACGTCCCTCAAAGGCCACATTTACTCGCAATTATGTTGAGGTTGGCACTTGAAGCCCCTTCGGTCAATGCCTTAATCGAGATCGAGGAAGAGGAGTAGAATTATGAAGAACCTTCATCCCAAGGTGAAGATGATCAAGATGTTGGCGAACCGACTGGCGACTCTACTATCGGGTATATGGAATTTGACGAGGAGGAGTTTGATGAAGAAGAGGGTACCCAAGGATATGCAAGCGGGCAGTCTTATGCTATTTTCACCCACTCTCAAGGAAAAGAAGCAGAAGTTGCTGCCAGGATACAAAAAGAGAAGGCTATGTCAAACACGCACCTCCAACCATTGCAAAAAGAGGTAATCCCCTTCCTGCTCAACCTCTTATTAAGTCTTTTTCGAAGAAATATTTTTCCCCTATCTCCCCTCCGAATCAGCCCTCTCCTATTCCTATTAAGACCAGTAATCCTACCCCACCATCGCGAAATGAGGGACTCATTCCTTCATCAACGCAACCCTTGGCCATGTTTGACATAATTGATCATGCTAAAAAGACCAAGATCCAAATGTCTGAAGCCGAGTATCTTCAGTCAAACCCTGAGCAGCTTGTAAGGTTGACCAAATATATTCAAAGCCAAGCTGTCATAACTTCTCAGACCTCCCAAAAGGAATTCTTCCTACTCCCCCTGCATCTCACATAAATGTTGCCTTGACTTCCGCGTTAGGCAAAATAGAACCTTTCTATCTCTCCCTCCTAATCAATGGCCACAAGCTAAGCAACTGCATAATTGATTCTAGGGCTTTCGATAATTTCATGCCGGCAAAAGTCACCCATGCTCTGGGCCTCACCCTTACCAAGCCTTTTGGTAGATGTTACTCCTTAGAAACCAAACAGTTTCGTTGATTGGTCAAATCAAAGATGCGCAGTTCACATTTGCAGCGTTCCCAGAGAAAAGAGTAAAGATGACCGTCCTCATTGCCGATATTCGGCAGCATATGGAATTCTACTAGGAAGGAGCTTTTGCAGTGAAGTTGGTGGAGAGATTCATATGGACTGGTCTAAGGCTAGAATCCCCGTCAAAGGTGTAATGCAAACATTGGAGCCAGAATCACAAAAGAAGTACTTGGTTACTAATTCCGATGACCCCAAAGCCCAAATTCTCTTCAAATCATCAGGGATGGGAAATTATTTCTTATCTACTGAGTCTAAAAAATGGATGTTCTCATCTGGGAAGAGGATCTTAACAAGATATGGATGTTGCAGTTTGATGGCAGCTTGTGCAACTAGCGGATGCGGTGCCGGAGCTGTGTTAATTTCCCGGAGGAAGAGATTTTTCCTCTCTCTTTCAAGTTGTAGTTTTTCAACATGAATAATACTTTGAGTATGAATCTTTTCTACTTGGCATGCAAGCCGTAAAGAAAGGGGAATCAAGAACCTAAAAGTACAAGGTGATGCAGAGCTGGTCGTAAATCAAGTGAAAAGGATATACCAAGTAAAAATGAAAGGCTCAGGCATTACCACAACGTAGTATGGGATAACATTGAAGAATTTGATGCTTTTTCAATAAAATTCATTCCAAGAGCTCAGAACAACATGGCCGATTCATTAGCCGTATCAACATCCCTCATGCTCCCCCACCTAGGGTTGAAAATAGACATATATACCATTGAGGTAGTTTTCCACCCAAGCATGCCAAACAATTCTCAACACTAGCAGGTATTCAATGATGATAATCAACTTATTTCCTTTCTAGAAAAGGTGGAAAATTTCAGTGAGCTTCATTTTGAAGGATCCACTTTTGCATGCCATGAATCATTACTAATCGGGATGATGGATCAAAAGGAAGTGATGGCATATGTCAACTCAAAGGAAATAAAATTCCAAAAGGTTTGTCTCTCTCTAGAATGTTTGTTCGATAGACATGATTGTTTTTTAGGAAGAAAAGGTAGGATAATCTTGACTCCTCTCCAAAAAGCTCGAAAAATCTAGGTCAATCTAGGTACTATCTAGGTAGTAAACATCCACAGCTTTGTAAACATCGGGAGGTTGTTGCATACTCGAGGAAAAGTGGAAATTCATCAAATTGCTGAAGAAGTATATAGATGTATTGGCATGGTCTTATGCCGATCTAAAGTCTTTTAAGCCAAAAGACATCCAGCATGACATCCCGTTGAAAGAAGATGTCAAACCCTTTCGCTTGAAATAGAGGCACTATAATCCCAAGATCTCGGGTACCATCCAGCCGGGAAATTGAAATGATGAAGGATAATTTTTCATATTCATCATAGTACGGGTCACAAACATTGTGCTAGTATGATCATTTTAGATTTTCTATCCATCATAAAGTACATGGGTCCCACTTTGCATAAATATTGTAAAATCCTACTACACAAATAAAAAAATAACTATTAAAATTTAGATACGCATATGCGTAGATTTTCACAACTTTTTGAATCAGGCATCCTTGAAGGACAACTACCCACTTCCCATAATGGATCAGGTTCTGCAGGAAGTAACTAGATCAGAAATGTTGTCCATGCTTGATGGTTTTTCAGGCTACAATCAGATTGAAGTCTCACCTGAAGACCAATTCAAAACAACATTCACTACCCCCTGGGGCACATTTTCCTATAGTAGAATGCCTTTTGGTTTGACCAACACTGGCGCCACCTTCCAGTGGGCGATGGAATTCACGTTCAAAGGTATGATGGGAAAGGTTATCGTAGTCTATTTAGATGACTTAACTATGTTCTCTAAACAGCAAAGTGATCATTGTGATCATTTGGAGCAAGTATTGATTAGATGCCGAGAGCACGGATCTCCCTAAATCTGAAAAATTCTATTTTTAGGGTCACTGAAGGAAAGTTGTTGGGACACGTTGTTAGCAAAGAAGGGAAAAAAATAGATGTCGAAAGGGTTAGGGCTATTCAGAGCCTTACTTTACCCACAAGCAAGACCGGCGTTCACTCTTTCTTCGGAAAAGTAAATTTTCTTAGGTGCTTCGTTCCCGACTTTGCTGAAAAGACTCACCACATATTAAATATGATGAAAGGGTCGTAAAATTTCCGATGGAGCAAAGAAGGGAAGACATCATTCGACGATATAAAAGCCTCCATCGCTCATGCACCAGTCCTGGTATGTCCCGATTTTTCCAAGGATTTTATCATGTATAGTTATGCATCTGAGCATACTATATCAGCCATCTTAATGCAAAATAATTCTAAAATGTTGAGTCTCTAATCACGCATTCATGAGCTCTCCCCTCAAGCCTCATGAGTTGAAGAAGTCTCATTGGAAAAGCATCCTTCACCGTTGTCAAAGCAAGAACTTCCAAAGATTACATCCTAAACTCTCATACAGTAGTGTTGGTCCCTGACATGGCAGTCAAGTCAATCTTAACTCAACAGGAGTTAGGGAGTTTGCGAGGGAATTGGATCACAAAGGTCCAAGAGTATGATCTAGACATAAAACTGACCAAGCTGGTAAGAGGCAAGGGCCTATGCCAGCTTATGGCTGAAAAAAAAGATTCATAAAACCTTGAAGAAAAGGATGATTGCATTAATGGGACACAAGGCCAGCTAGAGAAAGTTGATTCTCTACCCATGGTTCTATTTGTTGCAACTAGTGATGAGTGGTATTCTAATATCACTTTCTTTCTCACTTACGGTGAGTTCCCAACTCATCTAAATTCAAAAGAGAAGTGTACTATAAAGCTCGAGCGGCTGATATGTCATCTGGGATGACGGTTTATACAAACGCGAGATTGATGGCATCTTCTTGCGATGTGTTGACAAACCACAATAGTAAAGTTACTTGAGAGTTTTCACGATTCACCTGTGGTGGTATTTCTCCTCTTGATGAAGACACAAGATCATCCGGGCTAGGTATTATTGGCCAACGCTATTTCAGGATACAACCACCTAGGTAGAAAAATGTGAGCTCTGCCAACGGTTTGTTGGCAAACCAAAATTGGCTTTTTTTTCCCTCGGGCCGGTCATTTTGACGAGCCCTTCAAGCAATGGGGAATCGAATTTATTGAGCACTACACCCACAATCAAGTGCCGGACATAGCTATGTCCTAACAGTAATATATTACTTCACTAAATGGGTGGAGGCCATACCTATTAAGAATGCCACTTCTGAAGTTGTTTGCAACTTCATCAAGGAAAATATCATCGTGAGATTTGGCATTCCAAACAAGATTGTTGTTGATAATGCTTCCAATCTTTCCTCTCGGGAAGTTATTAGTTTTTTCTATGAATATGGGATAACCTTGGCCCACACCTCAGATTATTACCCCCAGGGAAATGGTCAGGTAGAATCTAGTAATAAAAACTTAGTGACCATCATATGGAAGCTAGTTGATGAGAATCAGCGGATGTGGCACAAGTCATTGTATGACGCTTTGTGGGCGGACCGCATTACTCCCAAGAGGTCTCTCGGTATGTCACCTTTTCAAGTATTATATGGAATCGACACCGAGCTTCCCATTTCTATAGAACTTCCTACCCTACGCTTGGCATGAGTGATTGAAGATGAGACTTTCCAAAATTCTCTTGAAAAGAGGATCATGTATCTAATAGAGCTCGAAGAAAAAAGGGTAAGAGTGGTCGACAGGATCACCAAACATCAAGATCAAGTCAAGAGACTATTAGATAAAAAGGTTAAGCTGAGGAATTTTCAGGTGGGAGATCTCGTCCTTTTGTGGGAAAAGTGAAGAGAGCCAAAAGGCATGCACGGGAAATTTGATTCTCTATGGAGAGGACCTTTCAAGATCAAGCAGCTCAACGGAGAGAATAGCTTCTATCTCTCGTATCTAAACGAAATTGATCTCCCACTTCCCTATAGCGAGTAGCATCTCAAAATATTCAGGAAGTAGAGCTTCCTCTTTTCTTTGTACATTTTCTTTATGTTGTGTGTTTTCTTTTGTCGTGTGTTTACTTTTGTCATCACCCTTGTTTTTGACTCTATAACCCAATGGATAGGCACATGTTGATCTGGGGTTCTCTACCCTTAAGCTTCACTCAAGGATAGTCCCTAGAAAGAGCCATCTGTTATCCTGTAAAATTGATGAGGGTAATTTTGTAGGTAACCATACCAAAATTTTGTTTTGGTTCCTTGTCAAGGTCCCTCAGCGTTCGAATGGCATAAAATCCCTTTCCGGAAAATATAGTTTTTCGAACTTAGTCATTTTGATCCTTTTTGGTGGGTGTAGATTTTTCTCATGTAACAAAGGATGAATTTGTGCCCCTTTTCTATTCGTTTGGCTCACCCTTTGGAGTGTTAGCACAACAATTATTATGCCTCCCCATGATGTGCCTTTCTTGCATGCACCAAGGTGCATGCACTCACCTATCAACAACAAAAATGTTGTGCCCTTAAGCGGTGCGCCAAGGCGCTCAGAATCCCATGTTGATAGTCCTAAATCTATGCTAAAGGCGCAGATAATTTCTTCTTGTGACAAATATACCCGCGCCAAAGGGCGCAAATATTTTTATGTCAACATATGTTTTAGTGTGCCCTTTTAAAAGGTTGGCATGGCACATTTATTACACTTTTGGCTATATATAGGCGCATTCGCCTGTCATTTTCATGATTGAATAACACGTGAAAACTTTATTTCTCTCGCACTGTCGCCGCTCTCGTCATCCTCGTGTCGTGTTCGTGGACCCCACTTCATTTTTTTTCCAGTCTATATATCTCCGGTAAGTGGTTCTTGCTTTTCTTGTGAGTTTTTCTTGTTGCTTTGTTGTGGTTTTGCTTACTATTGAATAAATAAATAAACCTAAGAGGCTTCCCCAAATCAGTTTTACCCTCCTCTCGATTTGCTAGCCTGGGAGGGATTTGTCTCGAAAACGAACCCAACATATCTCTTTGCTCTATTTCCCTCACTATCAAATCATGTCGATAAGTCCTAAAAAATCACAAGACCCATCCAAGAAGAGAAAAAATGTAAAGTTGTTACATTTCCACCCGTGGTTTTCCTTTAGCGTAGACGCCTTTCCTGTTACATAAAACACAGTGGGTGCAAGAGGGCGCACTGTCCTCGATTACAACACGTGTCCATCTCTGCTCCTAAGAATTACTTAGGCACTGGCACAAACCCGCTTATAACAACAAAAGGTGCCATGCAAGCTCTTCCTGCGCCATGCACCCAAGGCCCCTTGGTGCACCAAAATTCCCTGCAACATGTCCCATATTTGCGCCATTGGCGCATCCTACTCCCATGCAACACCAAACTTATTTGCCCAGTTTAAAACCTTATATATTGGCGCAGCGCAAATTTGTCTACAACAACATTGATGTTATGTGTAAATTTCTGCGCCTATGCCCTTTGGTGTTGTTTTCTTCCTTGCAACACTCTGCATCAGTGTGCCTTGCTTTATTGACCCTATAGCCTCTGAATATTCTTGTGCCCTGCACCCGAAGCTTTTAAATTGCTAACTCCTCTTTCTGTAAAGCTCTGATGAACGATCTAACAACTAACATGGCTCTTCTGCATTGGACTTCACTCCTTGCAGATCAGCAATTGAACTCAGATTCACATATGTCTACATCAAGCAAAAGGCCAACCAAGTCAAAGGGTAAGGCCAAACTCACGAGAGGAAGAGATGAAATACAAATATCAAAGGGTCAAAATGCCCGAGTCCCAGGTAGAATGTGACTTAGACATCAGAGATTCCGAACTTGGCCATATAGACATGGAAGATTTTTGGGCTAGAACCAGAAGGGTCATAGGAAATCCTTGGATGGACAAACTGGTGGGCAGTGGTCTCGCATTTCATTGGGGAATCCCCATTAGTGCAATGAATAATGAGTTTATGATGGTAGTGGCTCATCTATAACAAAGACACAAGGTGTGTCGAGAACAAAAAGGGTGAAGTAAAAATTAACCTCACTTCTTGGCACTTCGAGATCATGCTAGGCATTCCCCACCACCGACATTTTGTGGCTATAAGCCAAGAAGACTACATCAAGGCATGGGAGGAAAATGAAGACAAATGCATACAGTTAATGAATGAAGTGTATTTGAAAAATAAGAAGGTAATAACCAGATGGCCACAGGTTATTCACCGCAGTGATTTCTTTGAGGAATTGAGCAATACCATTACATTCCTAAGTAAGGTATTTGGGCTTTCTGATGCCCATTACTTCCACAAATGGATGCTCAGGTATCTGGAAACAATGAATAAGAACATGTTGTTGGTGTCAATCACAAGACTTCAATGTCTACAACTCGATGGGTTGAGACTCTCGGTGCGATTGCATAACATGGAGCTTTTCCCAAGTGTGGGACCTTGTGAAATCGGAAAAGCTCTCCGGATGAAGGCCGGTTCCTATTCCTCTGTTCAGATGCATACGTAAAAATGCAGAGGGTTTACTAAAAACCTAATCTAACTTACCAAGGAGATAGGGTAAGAAGATGCATAAAAAAACCTAAACTACAAAGGTGATGCATCGAGGAATGAAGAACACATCTTGCCAATAAACACAACCATAAAAAACGTAATGCAAGATCATGCACAGATAACCAGATTCACAGTGAAAGATCAGGAGGATGCAAATGAACACAGAGAGGGTTGAGAATCATCCACATACATGCATTAATTTTCTCCAAAGATTGATACAACACACTACAAAATGCCAAGAGGCAAAGTTGCATTACAGTTTCAAATGGGAGGTTTGAACTCCACAAGTTTACCTGCCAAAGAGAAGAAGGGAGGGGCAAAACAAGAATGTCCAACCTTTAGAAAGAAGCCCCTCCTTACAATTTATAGAAGAAAAAAGAGAGGGAGAAGTGAGGAAATTGAAATCTGCCCCAACCACCCCCATAATGTACTTAACTCATCTCATAATGATGGTAGGTGAGAACCCCAAATAATCCAAAAGTGGCGAACTGTATTTTGAATTTTTAAGAATTTTTTCTCACCCAATTAAAGATATCCAGTTGTAGTTGGATAGAGGACCTTGTAAGCTTTCCGAAAAGTCCAACCTTGCATGAATCCGAGCTCCCAGTCAAAAGTTATGGCCATCTGAATATCTGCGCACTGTGGTGCTCGCTTCTGTCGGCACTCAAAATGTTACACTTCTGAAGGTGCGCCATAGGCGCATCCGTGTGTGTGTCGACATCCTCTTACGTGCGCCAAGGCACAAATTTTTCCCTATTGACACTCTGTGTCATGCGCCATTTCCATGCGCCAAGGGCGCATCCTTTACCCTGTCGACATCCATTTCGTCGTGCGCCACTTTCCGTGCCTTAGCGCATACATTTTAGTGTCAACACTCATTGTCATGCACCATTTCCGTGTGCTAAGGGCACATCCTTTACCACTGTCGACATCCATTTCTGTGCGCCACTTTCCTGCACCTTGGCGCATACATTTTAGTGTCAACACTCATTGTCATGCGCCATTTCTGTGCGCCAAGGGCGCATCCTTTACCCTGTCGACATCCATTTCTGTGCGCCACTTTCCTGCGCCTTGGCGCATACATTTTAGTGTCAACACTCATTGTCATGCACCATTTCCATGCACCAAGGGTGCATCCTTTACTGCCGACATCCATTTAAATGTGCGCCACTTTCCTGCGCTTGGCGCATACATTTTAGTGTCAACACTCATTGTCATGCGACATTTCCATACGCCAGGGCACATCCTTTACCACTGTTGACATCCATTTCGTGCGCCACTTTCTGCGCCTTGGCACATACATTTTAGTGTCAACACTCATTGTCATGTGCCATTTCCGTGTGCCAAGGCGATAAATGTCAGGGATTTGAGCTTCTTTGATTTCTATATTCTTGTGCTTGTCTATATCTACCGTGGGAAAGATATATACAACACATGCTGATTAGCATTTTGAGTTAGCAGAGATCATCAACAAGCATAATCTCCGAGTAGCTCCAACAACTCACCACAACAGGGAGGTTCTACATGAACTCCTACGTAGTCTACGCTATAGCCTCAGAGAGAGACTATCCAATCTTTGAGCCGATGTGGGGTGTGGCCTAGGTAAAAATATACGAATACTACCCAGAATTGAAGCTGGAGAATAGCATTCCACAGTTCACCAAGATCAATGATGCCTTCTTCTACAACATCATCTACCTTTTGAGGCCCAATATGACTCACGGTCGGACGACCAAGAGCATAGTAACTGCAAGAGAAGTGGGGGCATTGTTTACACAATTCCCCACTTTCACCTATCTTAGAGCAGCCAACTTCTTGGGGAGCCCACCAAGTTACCAAGGTATGTAGGCCCTAAGTTGATCCTGTTGGAGCTGTCTAGGCAGCTCATAACATATCATGAGAAGTGCCTAAAAAGGAAGAAGGGTGGAACTCCTTTCCCCCTCACAAGTGTGGCGAGTGTACTATCAACACTAAAATTTTCCTCCGTAATTTCTATTTCATTAATGTATGTATTAGGAATAGGATGTTGTTAAGTGTAATTAGTAGTAGCGTCCGATGGAAGATAACGGCATCGTCGATGCAGTGCTGCCAATAATGTAGAGTACGGTAATAATCAAGTACAATAGGAATGTTGTAAAAGTAAATATTTGTTGCAAGTGGTCCGTAATGTTAAAATGTCAAAGTTGGGATAAGTAGAGAAGTAGGGTCTACATGATTAGGAATTAGAAATATTATATTTGTAATAAGGAAAAAGAGTGATGTCATAAATATTTTGTGTATTTTATTTGTGGAAAAGTCTAAAAAGGTGGAACCCATGTGAGATGATAAGGTTTATCTTATCTTAGAAGATAAGCCTACATGTAAAGGCAAGAGTTTAGGCATGAAATATGATTGGCCGGAAGAGATTTCCTATCCTATCTTAGAGATAAGATGGATAAGCCTAAATTCCTATAAATAAAGAGGCCACCCCCCTCATTTAGCATATAGAAGGAAGTAGTGAGAAATATTGTATGAGTAAGTGTGTAAAGGAAGCCATCATTTTGAAGGTGTGTTAAAGAAGCCATTAAGAAGTGTAATTGTGAAGTTTCTCCCATAGTTATTGTTGGAAGGCAAGTGAAGTCAGTAACACTTGAAGTACCTCATGGGTGAGATTGTAACAATTTCATGTTGATATTATAATTTACACTTATATTTCAGATTTATCATCATTCATTTTTATCATAGTCTATGGTATTCTTGTGTTATGGTTGTTGTTGTGTTTCCAGATTCCATCCACCAAACTAAAAGCTATGCATTAGTAAATAATCATAGCACGAGGAGTTCCCGGTGAAAAATTATCATAGTGTTGGATTGGTGTTGACATTTTGGTTCCGTTGCCGGGACCATTCCTCGTTGGTGGATTTTCTGGAGAGATATTCCCACCTAGTCAAAAATTATTTGGAGGGTAACCTTGTTTTTACTGTGCATAGGAGTTACCATGGTAAAGTCATTTTTACCGTGAATAGTATTTACCACAGTAACTTCATTTTTTACCGTGAATAGTGTTTACCACAAAAAATTTTTTTACAGAATAGTTTTACCACAAGTAAGTCAAGTTTTACCATAGTTTACCATGGTCATTTCTATTTTACTATAGAAAGGTGTAAATTCACTTTCTATTATAGTGATTCCAATTATTTGTGCACATAAGTCTTGTTAATTGTACTTGTGGGTTGGTATTTCATGGTGGTTACTTTTGAAAATGGGAAAGATTCCTATTTTTCAGCCCAATCTAATGAAGATTCTTTCTTTTCATTCAAGATTTTAAACGATCTTGTATTTGTAATGGCCTTATAAGAAGGGAACAATGGAATGAATTTTTTCCTACTTTTTTGGATGGTTCAACACTTAGGTGGTTTGAAACACTAGGTGAAAATGTAAAAAACTCATGGGATTTATTAACTAAAAGTTTTCTTGAAGAATTTGGTGAACAACATAAATATGCAGATCTCATGATCGAGATCACAAAGCTAGCCCAAGGAGAGAAGGAGAAGATAAGAGATTATCATGCTCGTGTTCTAGAGCTAAGGAGGAAGCTTGATGCCTAGATCCGGAAGGAAGGATTAGCGGATGGGTTGATGAATGGCATGGATAATCTCCTCTCGTAAGTACTTCATTCTTGGGATGAAGCCGAGATCGACAATGAGGAAGTATGACCGCCTAGCTACCATTGAACAAGCAAAGGAGATTGCAAGAAGGCAAGAAGAAAGCATGGAAGAGGAGCCCAAAGAAGTTGTTGCTAAAGTAGAGCCACACACCAAAGCACCTTTGGTCCGAATCCACAACCACTCTTGGTGAGCACAAATCTTTCTCCTAGTACATCTACCGAATATGAAGATCTACTCAAGAAGATGGGTCAGCTTAACTATTAATCTTCTCAAGGAAAATAATTTAGTTCTCAGGGAGGAGATAGAGGTCCAAAAAGAAATATTTCTAAAGTTGTATGTTATGGTTATTATAAAAAGGGTCATTATAAGTATAATTGTCCAGATAGAGCTTCTACATCTGGTACAAGAGATAATGATAAAGGAAAAGCACCTGTGAATTCTTTTGATGTAGTAGATAAGAGCATAAATAATGAAGTAGATGTGTTTGTAACAAAAAGAAAGAAAGAAAAGATAACCAAGATGGAAATGATCCTAAGAAGATGAAAGGAGAAACTAGTAAGAAACATAGGAGAAGAAAGTTGGGTGTGCAGGATTTTTTGATTTCACAGGGACAAGGACCATACTCCATCTTAGAAGATCTATCTAAAAGGCCTACAAATATTACATATGGTCAACTCTTGGCTATGTTTTCTGAGAAGAGGCGGGAGCTGCGAAGTGGACTCAATGCTAGACGAAGGAAGGAGGTTGAGGTCCCCGCTTTGGAGGCAGAGGCGATCCCTATGCTCCACAAGTGAGGTACTATGTAATGGTATTTCAATTCATGATGTTTTAGTTGATGGAGGTGATGTAGTTAATGTAATGACCGAGTCCAGTAATGAATATGTTGGGTTTAAAAATTGATCACCCTCAACACTTATGTTAAGGTCATTAAATTAGGGAAAAACTAAACCGAAGGTGTAGTTTCAAATGTGGCAATATCTCATTATGGGTGTTGTATGTGTGGTAGAATTTCGGAGTGATGAAAAATGGTACTATGCATATCCAATGTTGTTGGGAAGACCATGGATAAGGAGAGTTCATGCAAGAAACTACCGGAATGAAGGCTTCATGACACTTGGATGTGGTAGAGAGAGGGTGAAAATAAATGTGATCCCTTGGCATCATAAGGTAGAACCTCGTCGATTCAAGTGATGAAACTCGATGATTGGACATCCTCTCGATTACTCTAGTATGAGTGAAGTGGACACGAAGATGAAGAAAGTGAGGTTGATATTTTGGTCATGGATATCCTTCCAAATCACACCGACTCATGACCCCATAAAATTATTCAAGAAGAAATTGATGATCATCTCCAAAGAAATAAAGATTGGTGATGCTGTGATGGAGAGTGAGAAGGAATCCTACCTCCAGCTCTTTCGAAGGTACATACACATATTCACTTTTGATTACAAGGAACTCCATCAAGTAAGTTGGGTAGAACATTCTATTGAGCTGGTAGATGGTGCTAAGCCCATAAAGCAAATGCCATATAGAATGAATCCTAATTTTTCCAAGACTGTAAAAGAAGAAATAGATAAGTTGCTTGATGCAGATTCATATTTGCTGTGGAGAATTCATAATGGGTTTCTCCCATTGTGATCTCAATAAAAAAGAATGGGAAGCTACACATTTGTGTTGATTATAGGAAGCTCAATAAGGCAACAAAGAAGGATCATTACCCTCTTCCATTCTCAGATCAGATCTTGGACGAAGTAGCAGGCCAAGAGTGCTATAGTTTTGCTGATGGATATAGCGGATACAACCAAGTTCGTATAGCGGAGAGAAAGATCAGTTGAAGACCACATTCACCACTCCTTGGGGAACGTTTGCTTATAGAGTTATGCCTTTTGGGTTGTGTAATGCTCCGGCAACGTTCCAACGCTTGATGAATAGGGTGTTTGAACCCTACATTGGGAACTTCATTAGAGTATTTCTGGATGATTTTTACATCTATGGGAGCAAGATGGACCACCTGCACTAGATGGAGACAACATTTCAAAGGTTAGATGAAGAAAAAGCCTCACTAAACCCTACAAAGTGTGTCTTTGGATGTTTTAAAGGTGTTTTGTTAGGGCATGTTGTATCCAGAGATGGTATTGGTATTGATCTTGATAAAGTTTCAAAAATCAAAGAGTTACCATTTCCTATGAATAGAAGTAAATTGAGATCATTTTTAGGCCATGTGGGTTACTATAGAAGGTTCATCAAGAATTTCTCAAAGATTACACAACCACTAACCCAGTTCTTGAAGAAGGATGTTACTTATGAACCAGGAAATAAGGCGCATGAAGCTTTTGAACAACTGAAGGAAGCCCTAGTGTCTTCACCTGTTTTAAAGAATCCAGATTGAGCAAGCCGTTCATTGTGTATACCGATGCCTCGATGCAAAGACTAGGAAGTACTTTGAGCCAAAAGGATGAAAATGGGAATGATCATCCAGTTTACTTTGGGAGTAGACAAATGAGCAAAGTGTGAGGTAAATTATACCAGTAATCGAAAAAGAGGCTCTAGCTATTATTTTTCTTTGTAAAGAAGTTTAGAAATTACTTGCTAGGGTAGAAATTTATAGTTGTGATAGATCATCGTGCTCTAAAATATATTGTCAATAAGCCTAACCCATCAGGGAGGATAGCAAGATGGATAATTTTGCTACAAGAATTTGAATTTGATATTATAGATAGGCCAGAAAGAAGCATGTCAATGCAGATGCACTCTCTCGAGCCTATGATGGTTTAGGTTCATCTTGTGATGATGATGATTTCCCAAATGTAGCATTGTTATTCCTTGATACAATCCCTAGTGAATACATAGATATTTGGAATTATCTGGAATGAATTCAAGTTTCTGATGGTGCCAATGCAAAGACTAAGAGGAAGATTACTCAAGCCAGTCGTCCATATTCTATTCTGCATGGAGTATTATTTCGAATAGGACCTGATGGACAGTACAAGAGGGCAGTTGGACGTGATCAAGGGAAGGAGCTGATAGAAGAACTCCACAATGGTACATGTGGAGGACACTTCTCTGACAACTTACAACAAGAAGGATCTTGGATGCAAGTTATCACCGCCCACTCTTTTTAGAGATTTTATAATTATTGTAAGACATGTGATATTTGTCAAACACATGGTAACCATAAGACTTCATCACTCCATTATGCCCTATTCTTCCACTTGGTCCCTTTGAAAAGTGGGGAATAGATATCAGTAGGTCCACTTCCAACTACCCCACGCCAAAATAAGTATATTGTAGTTGCCACATGATTATTTAACTAAGTGGGTTGAAGCTAGGCCATTGAAAAAACAACTTCTGGGATGAAGTGGCAAGGTTCATATATGAACGCATTGTCACCAGATTTGGTTGCCCATTAGAAATTGTATGCATCATCAAGGAAGCCACTTCATCAATGAGGTAGTAGAAGCCCTAGTCAACAAGTTTTCTATTAAGTAAAGGAAGGCAACAACATACAAGCCAAGCATAAATGGACAGTGGAATGGAAAAATTTTTGTGTTGTGTCAAATTATAGCAAAAATGCAGCCTTGCAGTACATAAGTGGGATAAAAGGATTCATGCAAAGATTGTGGGCATATAGGACAACATCAAACTCAGCAGCACAGGATACTCCCCATTTTAGTTGGCCTATGGCATTGATCCAATTCTTCCTATTGAGTTTGATATTCCCACTGTGAGAGTTATGAAAAATGAAAGGATGGATGAAAGTGATTCAGTAAAAGAAAGGTTGGTACATCTTCATTTGCTAGAGGAAATGAGGGAAATAGCAAAGGATACAAGCTATAAGAAGAAAATGAAGCAGAAAGAATACTTTGATCAAAATATCCGTTGGTCTCCATTTCATGTGAATGACTTGGTTCTAGTATATGATTCCAGATACAAAAAAAGAAGACAGAGAAAATTTCTTCCAAAATGGATGGGGCCCTACAAAATAACAGCTGTGCATGAAAATGGTACGATCGACCGGAGGAATTGGATGTCACTACCATTACAAAATGGATCTACCACGACAAGTTGAAGATTTTCCAAGCACTGTAATAGTCTACTCCGAGGATGGAGTAGAAGCTTAGGGGAAAGATGTCGACACTAAAATTTTCCTCCGTAATTTCTATTTCATTAATGTATGTATTAGGAATAGGATGTTGTTAAGTGTAATTAGTAGTAGTGTCCGATGGAAGATAACGGTGCCGTCAGTACGGTGCCGCCAATAATGTAGAGTACGGTAACAGTCAAAGTACAATAGGAATGTTGTAAAAAGTAAATATTTGTCGTAAGTGGTCCGGTAATGTTAAAATGTCAAAGTTGGGATAAGTAGAGAAGTAGGGTCTACATGATTAGGAATTAGAAATATTATATTTGTAATAAGGACAAAGAGTGATGTCATAAATATTTTGTGTATTTTATTTGTGGAAAAGTCTAAAAAGGTGGAACCCATGTGAGATGATAAGGTTTATCTTATCTTAGAAGATAAGCCTACATGTAAAGGCAAGAGTTTAGGCATGAAATATGATTGGCCGAAGAGATTTCCTATCCTATCTTAGAGATAAGATGGATAAGCCTAAATTCCTATAAATAAAGAGGCCACCCCCTCATTTAGCATATAGAAGGAAGTATTGAGAAATATTGTATGAGTAAGTGTGTAAAGGAAGCCATCATTTTGAAGGTGTTAAAGAAGCCATTAAGAAGTGTAATTGTGAAGTTTCTCCCATAGTTATTGTTGGAAGGCAAGTGAAGTCAAGAACACTTGAAGTACCTCATGGGTGAGATTGTAACAATTTTATGTTGATATTATAATTTACACTTATATTTCAGATTTATCGTCATTCATTTTATTATAGTCTATGGTATTCTTGTGTTATGGTTGTTTTTGTGTTTCCGCATTCCATCCACTAAACTAAAAGATGTGCATTAGTAAATAATCATAGCATGAGGAGTTCTGGTGAAGAATTATCATAGTGCCGGATTGGTGTTGACAATACACCCGCACTTCTCACACCAAGGCCCGAGAAATATTTGCAGAGCTGGAATCGCTTAACCTAAAGCACAATTTCCCTGTAAGGCCCACCTTTGATCCACGAAATTGACTCCCAAAGGCAAAACTTGATCCGATCCACATTCCATAAATTGAGGATATCTACATCGACCTGTATCACGAGGTCAAACTCAGGAGAAAGGATCACTCCCACCTGGCCCTGGCAGAAATTATTCAATATGGTGTGGCCATTGTTCCAAAAGCTTTCCAAACAACCGATCAAGAAGTTGATTAGGTATATCTAGACATGGATGGGGACAACTGGCCGTTCTCTGAGATTGATAGGAAAAAGGCACCTCAAACCATTGAGGAGAGGGTTAAGGGCACATTATAGTGCACAGAGCATTGGTGCAGAATGAACGGCCTCATCTACCTTGGAGTAGATTTCACCACGTCCCCTTTGGGCAATGCACCTGCCAGGATGAAGCATTTTCCGAAGGGAAAAGGTAAAGATAAAGAGGGAGAATCTAGCGCCACTCAAGAAGAAGCTCCTAAGAGCCCTCCCTCCACCGCACAAGAATAGGTTGTAACCCTGGCATCTCCAGAGAAAGAAGTAGTAGAGAGTGTTCCAACAGGCACATCCACTCAGGATGTTTCCACTACTACAACCATTGAGGTTCCCACCGTCCCTTCTCCCGCTCCTCCTTCCCCTCCTCCCATTACCCAAGCAACCATTCCTTTGGTTTGTCTTCTCCCCCACCTTCTACTATTCCCCTTTCCTCTTCTCCTATCTTCTCTTCCCTCACGGAGCTTTCCCTAGTATTTCTTCCCTCATCTCTCAGCTCCCTTCCACCCCCACAGTTTCCTCTCCTACAGTAGCTCCTACCCCTGTGAGCGTTGGGAGTTCAGCTTCTCTATCAATGCTGCCACCAAGCGTCTCAACCCATTTCCCTGAGTACACTGTAGTTGCTCCTTCTTCTTCCACCATTCCTTCTTCTCCCTTAAGTCTAACATGGATCTCCCAGCACCTGAGTCAACATAAAAGGAAAGTACCCATTGCACCTATGGACTTCTCTGTCATCCCAACAAAAGGTGCTAAGAAGCAAAATCCAATAACCCGCTTCTCTTAAAGTGCCTTAGGTGAAAGAGTAATGGAGATCGTGTATCCCGATCTCGCAAAGGATAAAAAGGATATGTCCCCTACACATTATACAGTGACGCAGGTCATAATGGGAACGTCATCCGAGAGTCTTCAAGGAGAGGCCCTATCCACAAGTGGATGCCCTTTGCAAGAAGCTTCAAGAAGCAAAGGAAGAGAAGAGGCTACTGAAAGAGCAGAATAAACATCTTCTCCATGCCCTACAGAAAATGGGCAGTGCACCTCCTACAACTGCCACTGAAACTCCTGAGGCCCTTAGTCAGGATAAGATAAATGAATACACCAAGATTGGTGAACAAGGCATGGTAGTATCCACCTGGAGAGACTAGATCCTCAAAGATAGTGAGGAAGTAATCGTCAAGTTCACCGAGTTATATTAGAACATTGGTCGAGTGAACAAGGAACTCTAGGCGATTGCAAGACCTATCTCTGAAGAGTTGGACCATGCTAGGTTGTAACATGAGACATTCTAGAAGATTCTCGACTACTCAGTCGATGATTTAATTAAATTTTTCTAAGGATGTCTCTGGGATTGCTCACTCCGTCATTCACCTTGAGGAAAGCGAGATGAAACCATTCGGATCTTCAAAGAGATCATCTCGCAAGGGTTAGAGCTAGAAGCCACTTTTGACACTGAATCCATCAATAACCTTCTGGCTTGTCGTGATTTTATAGGGTACTTGATGGAGGCAGGTAATGAATACTTCAAGCTCCCGTAAAAAACTCGTAGATGAGCGAGAGACTTATGAAGTCATCGGTGATCACACCAAGGGTCCTGCCTAGGATCTACTCCAACCGATGATCAACAAATTCATGGAGTATCAGACTCAATTCCATATCGCCTCCCCTGAGTAGAAGCAGGATACTCCCTTCCAGCCATGAGACGACGATGAATAGCTCCCTCCTCTTGGATTTTCTTTTGTAATATTTAAAAGTATGTTGGCACAAATGATGACATCATCCATGTTGCACCATGGGATGTTGTCATCCACGAAGTTGCCCAAAGTCAACAGTTGACTTTTAGATATTTTGTAAATTTTTATAATTAGTTGGTTTCTTTTTCCTTCTCTCTTCTCCTCCTTTTATAAATACTTGAATGTTTGTTGTATTCGTGGGTGGGCACTTTTTAGATGAAAAATAGAAGTGAGAAGAAAAGGCTTTGTACTTTTTGTAACAAAAGAAACATTAATAAAAATATTAAGACTTTGTGCTAAATATGTGTGTTATGGGCATCCGATCTATCCTATGTCGAGTCATCTGTGCATTTATTCTATTAGATCTCTCTCTACTTTCTTGTCATTTGTTCATTAGTATTGCTTTGTTCATTTATGCAAGTAGGTTTGGCTCCATTTATTACCAATCCCAAAACATAAACCCTCTGACCTTTTTGCTTTGGAATTCATTTCTTTTCTCCCTTCAAACACATTCTTTACTCGTCTTTCCCTCCATTCCTTTCTTTTCACAGTTAGAGGCACCTCTAATGGGATGAGATCCCAAACCCCTGAAGGCAGAATATTGTGAGACTTGCATAGATTCCTGCCGGTAGAATAGCAATAAACCAATTTCACTTTCTTTGCTGTCTCAAAGAGGGCTATGACCTACACACTATTGGCTCGTCTATCCATAGATCTATTCTCGCGATATATTTTTAGACTAACACACACACACAATTGGGTTGGGAACTGATCACTCCTTACCCTATCACATCGTCATCATACAAAGTTGAAAATTTCAATCATTTAACATCACAATCATCACTCTCATTTAGTGCACTTCATCATGGTCTTACATCTCTTATTACGCTGCATGGATCAACATGCTAATCCATGGTTCATCACACTATATGTTCTCATTTGGAAATATTATCTACCACATCTACATATTCTTCTACAACATGGGATTCTCTGGACTTCTCTCAGGTACACATCTCTAACTACTTTATGTTACTGAGATTTTCTCACCAACATAAAGTGGGGGCAAATGTAGTCACAAAATCACGCACTTACTACTATTATTATACCACCAAGTATGTTGTTTTATATATGGATCTTGTGTAAGAAAATTATTCACTGATGACCCATTCCATAGTCCAGGTTGTATCGGTATTTTTAGTCTTTATTATTGTCCATCTTGCACACTTATGCGATTGTGGTCAACTCTTAGGGATTCCTAGTTTTCAATAATCACTTAGTTTTCATCACTAGTCTCTCGACTAGGGTTCCTAGAGAGAGAGTAGTGTGCCGGGGTGCCATGGTCCTTCATTCTATGCACCATGATCCCCGTCACACTTGATTTTATTTTTGACATTTGAGTTCGGTCTTTTCATGTTTTCCTCTCATCTCCTGATGTACTATTTGGTATGTCGGGTCATTAGTGTTGAAATTCAAACAATATATCCCTATATAAACACAACATACATACTACCTTAGGGGTGTACTATTTTATATCAAGGGCTAGCTATCTACATAGAGAAAGGGACTGCATTTGGGTACTATTCTGCATCACACACTACATAAGAAGGGGAGTTTATTCTATTCCATCCACCATTTTGCATTTTATCTAGCTATTTCCCACTATCTCTATGTCATTGGTGCTAGGAAACCTAGGCACATTATTGCACACACAAGCACACAAAAGTACATTGGGTATGAGATGTAGTGTAACACTTAGTTGTAAGTCCACCATTATGGCTGTTAAGGACATTTTGACCCCTTCATATGCATATTTATTTTTAAAGGTTTGAGGCCTGTGTGGAGTTTTGCAGTTGATTCTTAATTGCAGGTTTACGGTGATATCAATGAACCAAGTGGGACATCTACGTGATGGAAGGTGAAGTCTGCGAACACCTAACTACCATACCAAGATAAGATTTCGAGCTATTTCCCATAGCGGGCGCCCATATTTTAGACCAAGGCACCCTGGCACCCTCATCCTTCCATAGGAACCCCGGTTTGTTGAGATTTTCCTCCACAATAATTTTATGAGGTTCATTGTGAGGATTTGTTCCGCCTTTCCATCACTCTGTTCCTAGATTATTATGAGAGCAAGTCTAATATAGGTAAGTACCTTTCCCCTTTCATTTTATTTCTTTTAATATATCGAATAAATTATTTAGCATCTATATTTCATTATATATCATTTATTGCATTTATGTACTCTTAGATTCATGAAATAAACTTAGATTTTATAGAATCACCGATCTAGTTAAGGAAAACTTTCTGTGTTTACTCCTTTCCTAGGAGTAGTAACATTTTAATTTTCTTTGAGAAAATATCACCTATATTAAATTCGCACTCCCTCACATGTTTTTATACACGGGTTTGATGTGATCTTGATAGACATGATGATGTTCGAGGGTCATTAAACATTTTTCATCTAGCGATTCTAACTATGCTAGATAGTTTTGTCGATATTCCTTGTTAGGGATGAAATATCCGAGGGATACAAAGAGTGATGGGATTTGAGTTTCAAGGGATAAAATTTCCTCATATCCATATACTAGTGAGAAGATAATATCACTAGTAGGAGTACGAATTCTAGTTTGATAAGCCCATAGAAAAACAAGATTTAGAGATGCTAATTTCTGCTGCTTCATCAATTGTTTTCATGAGGGTTTTGGTAAGAGTTTTTTAGAAGACTCAATTTTTCCATTTTCTTGGGGATATTATGGTGATGAGAAACTTATTTTTGTGTTAAATGTTTCACATAGTTTCTTAAAATCCTTGTTTTTGAAGGGTTTTCCATTATCAATGATAAGTTTATGCAAGATAACATAGTGACATATGATGTGTTGGTAGATGAAATCAATGATTTTGTTTAATTTAGTTGAAGTTAAGGGAATAAATTTAGCCCATTTCCTCAAATAATCTATGATAATGGAATGATGTTATTGTGATGAACGAGGAATGATAGTACCAATGAGGTCGACCCCATTGTGAGAAAGGTCATAAATATTATGATGGTTGTAATTATTGACTAGGGATGTGAGTAAGATTTGAATGTCATTGACATTTGAATCATTTCTCAAAATATGCACAAAATTCTTGATTAATGGTAGGCCAATAATAGCCTAGTTATAGGATACACTTAATGGCAATGGTATTATTGAAATGTCCACCACATATACCATCGTGGAATTCTTGGATTACTTTAATAGGTTCATGGGATTTAAGGAATAGTAGTAAGAGGCCATCAAAACCACATTTATAGAGGATTCCTCCTATGGTAACATATCGTGTAGTGCATTGGAGAAAATATATTTTAGTGTTTCTGGATAAATCAGAGGAATTTTAGATTTTGAGAGATATTTGAATGTTTGCGTGTACCAAAGGTCAATTGGATTATTTTCGATGATATTGATAAAGGGTAGTTGATTTTTGTGAGATGGTTGATCGAGTCAGGATGATGATGAAAGAATTTTATTTATTTGTGGATTATTCGATTGATAAGGGCATGAAAGGTCCTAAAGAAGCCATAGTGTTTGTGAATTTGTTTGAATAGTATAATGATCAAAGGATTCTAAGAGGAATTCAACAATGGATTTATATTTTTGTAAAATTTCATTATTGCATTGGTAAATTCCTTTGATTTGATTGATAACGAGTTGTGAATCTCCATAGATGTCTAAGATTTGAATGCTAAGCATATAGCAATTTGAAGACCCATTATTAAAGCTTTGTACTCTACCATGTTATTAGTACATTTGAAGTTAATTTTGAATGATAGAGGGATAGGAGCCCCCAAGGAGGTATAATGACAATACCAATCCCTCCCCCTTGTTGGAATTTAGATCCATTGAAGAAGAGGTCATTTTGATAGGAGCGAATTCTTGATCATCGATAGTATTGATAGATTCATTGGGAAACTGTTCTTGAGGTGGTTAATTTTCTAGGAGAGGAGCCTCATGGAGATGATTGGTGATAACTTGTCCCTTAATATATTTACGTGATATAAATTTTAGGTCAAACTTGGTCATGGGCTTAAGCCATGAGTGATATAGTCACTATGGTATGGTTTAGAATGCATGGTTTTGAGTGGGTTAAAACTGGTAACCACGTAAGTTTTATGATTGAGTAGATAATGACATAGTTCGGAGGTTGGGAAGTATAAGGCACAACATAGATTTTTGTCTTTAGTATAACGAGTCTCATAATCATGAAGAGTGAGACTTATGTGATAGATGGAATGTTTGCGGCCCGATCATCTCATTGAGTAAGTATGACACATAAGGTGTGATATATAGCGGAGATATAAAGGTAAAATGGCTCCCCCTCATGAGGAGGTGTGAGCACAGGTGGTGATCACTTGAGTTCATAAAGGATCTCTCGACAATTAAGATCCCATCTAAAGTCAACATATTTACAAAGAGATGGTGAAAAGGTTGATAACGATCTCGAGAGTTGTGATATGAAATGTCGAGATAGAATGAATCTTACCTCGAGAGGCTACACAATTCTTGAGGTTTGACGAGGGGGAATTTATATTATAGCTTTGATTTTAGTGGGATCCACTTTAATGCCCTGGATAGATACAATAAACCCTAGGAGTTTGTAGGAAAGAACACCAAATACACATTTAGCAAGGTTAAGATAGAGAAAATATTAGATAAGTTGGGGAATATTGAATCGAGGACCATGAGATGGTCCCTACATTGTTTAGATTTTTATATGATATCATCAATGTAGTATTCTACAATGTCATGGATAAGATCGTGAAATATATATTTCATGGTGCGTTGGTAAGTGACTATGACATTTTTAAGTTGGAATGCATTACCCGGTAGTAAAAGGTTCCTAAGGGGTAATGAAGGATATTTTGTGTTGATTTTTAGTAGCGATGAGGATTTGATTATAACTAGAGAATCCATCCATTAAAGAAAGCATCTCATGGCCGGATGTTAGATCTACAAGTTCATCTATGTTTGGAATGGGAAAATCATCTTTAGGAAAAGCAATATTAAGATTGTGGAAGTCGAGATGATATACACAAACTACCTTAGGCTTTGGTTACGGGTAAAATCTATAAAACCCATTGTGGATAGTCAATGGCTATGATGAAGTTAGTGGAGAGAAAGCATTATAACTGCTCTTTGATAAGAAGAGCTATGCGGGGATGCATCCTACATAAATTTTGTTTGACAAGTTTAGCGTTAGGATATGTGATGATATTTGGATTTGACACACGACATATCACTATATGAACAAGAAAAGGCTTGACTATACTTAGATAGAAAGGTGGTGAATTCACTTAATTCTTGTGGATTTAAGGATTGACCCACCTTTATTATGTGAGGTTCTTGTGTAGTTCCTATGTTAATGTCGATAGTGGATTCATTGAGGAGTGTTGATGTATTGGGTGGTAGGGATTTTTGAAGGAAATGTTCCTCTTTCCCCATGTGAGAGGATTTATTAATTGTCTTGAAATTGAATAAAATTAATGGTAGGTGAATCCTCTTCAATCATTTCGAGCTAGATGAGTGAAAGTGTTTTAGTATCTTGATCGGTTTGATAATTTAATGATCCTCATGAAATAATATTGACTAAAAAAAGTTAGGAGGAATGGAGATGGTGTCATCGGTGTCATAGGATTGTCTTTCACGCGATGAAGAGTATGGTTCCGATTCTACAATGGTTGGGGATAAAGAATGTGTAGATGATTCGAAGTTGAAGCTTCATATCCTAATTCATATTTTTCATATGGATTGAGGGCATGTTGAAAAATAAGATTAGATATACCTTGTATGTAACGTCTAAGCTTAAATCCTTTCAGATGCAATGGTGAAGGTATGTTTGTGCGAAGGTTTGGTTGTATAAGAATTTGAAGTCAAATATGAATGGAATGGTGCAACATGTTGATAGGTGGAATGTGAAGAGGGATTATCAATCCCTCCATAGGTAAGATTCATTTTTAGATGTGGTGGACCATAATAGGTATCCAAAATTAGGTTTGTACATAGGTTGTTTATCCGGTCTTCCATATACATTTGGTGTGTGAAGTGAACTAAGTGTAAGGAGGTGATACTCCCTAATGAAAAATGATGCATGATGTAGTCAAAGGAAAATTCATTTGATAGTTTGGATGAAGGGATGGATGAGCTAGTAGATGCCTCATCAAAGGATCCCGAGTTTGACTTTAGAATGAGTACATCATTTGGGTGATACATCATATTACATGATCTAAAGGGTTAGGATTAGAAGACACTATAAAGGTTTTACCCTCGTGCTCATACTTAAGGCATTGATGTAATGTTGAGGGAATACAACCCATGGCATGTATCCATGATCTACCTAATAATATGTTATGTGGGAACTCTCCTTCTACCAGATAGAAGAGTTTAGAGAGGGTTTTGACACTGACTTTAAGAGGTAGGATGAGTTTACCCAACGTAGGAGTGATTATATCATTAAAATCATGGAGTATAATTGGTGTTTAGGTGACAACGTTGTTTGATAATCAGATTTTGTTAAAAGAGAATGATGATATGATATTGATTTCATCGCCATTGTCAATCATGACCCTTTTACAAAGGACATCATTTATTTGTGCGGTGATGAAAAGGGGAAGATTGTGGTATTTAGGTTGTAATGATGGTATCTCGGATGTGTCGAAAGAGATAGCGATGGATGTTCTAAGGGTGCCTACTAAGTTTGCAAAAGTTTAGGGTCATCCAAGGAATTTTTATGGTATGGAGGGATTCAATCATGGCTTGTTTCTATGAGGGTGACGTTTGAGTCGGTTCATATAGGGACATTTTGACCGGAGCTTGATGTAATCATTTGATGACAACCTTTTGTATTGCGGTAGTGGGTTGTGTAGAAGGAACATCGAGAATGGTAACCTTGGGTTTAGCGGGTGGAACTTGATGATATGATTTGGGGACAAGAGGAATAGAAACCTTGGTCTTATTTTTTCCGAAGAGTCAAGTTCATGGGTACGTGATTAGGTTAATACAAACAAAATCAATTTGATGAGGAGGGATTTTTATAGGAAATTATTTAGGGTTGTGTAGATGATGATGTATATGTAGTGGTTGTGTGTGTCTTACGAGACATTTTTGCTTTTGCAAATCAACAAGAAGAAGAACTATATTTGTGAGATTTTTAATGGTACCAGTGAAGAGCTTTACAATATTCCAAAAAGACTTGGTGTGTGATGATAATCATAGAAGGATTCATATTTATACCAAGAGGGGTTCCAATATCAAGAGTTAAATGGCTTAAGGGAGAGAGTGTTATGAAGTGACCATTGTTAAAGAATTTTGTCAAGGGTTGATACGTAGTAACCTTTCAGGATAATTTCAAAGGAAGTGGTGTTTCATTTGATTTGATGAATGGGGTACAATTTTTTTATAGTGTGTCGGGAATGATTTTTGATTGTGTAGGGGTGATTGGTAATTTAGATGAGGGATGTGGCCCTAGGATGGAAGACTAGGGTGTGGGTTTTCTAGTTAAAGAAGTAAGATGATCACGTGATATAATTGTAACTTTCTTAGATGGAGGTATGATACACTTTTAAAGGTTACGTGTGTGATGTTGAGCTACAAAATCATCATATGGGCTCTTCATAATCTGTATGATAGGTTATTTTTGTGATGTTTGTGAAGATCTCGTAGATAGGATGTGTGATAGAGAAGTAGATGTAGATGAGGAAGGTTTGTTTTCAATCATGGGTTGTATGGATGATATTGATTCAATATCTAATGTTCTTACAACAACACCGCTAGAAAAAGGAATGGGTGTGGATTTAATGGTAGAAGCTATGGATGTCAAAAGTGGTCTCTCATTAAATTTTTTATGGTATGATGAGCTTGAATATGATTGGTTTAAGGTTAACTAGTTGATGGAGAATGATTGGGAAACAATTTCTTAAAGACATCAAGGTTTTGATTATGAGGTGCATTAGGATTATCCAACTGTAAATCAAATTTTTCAATCAAATCTTGAAGGACATTGTGGAATGAACAACATATCTTGATATCGTGACCTTTGACCCTATGGTATTTGTAATATTTATTGTCTCTATACCAAGAGGGTTTGAAGCAGAGGCGTGTAGATAGGGCGGATGGGTGGAAGAGTGATAATATTAGCGGCCAAAAATGATCGGGGATCATTTTTGATACCAAAATTTCCCTAAACATCCATAAATTATGTCATTCGAAGATATTTTTGAGAGCTTTCCATCAACTATGAGAACGTGACAAACAAACATTGGGAGCTCTAGTTATGTTTGGTCAAAGTTCAGTCAATGGGAAAGTCAACTCTGGTCAACATGTCAATAGTGGACCAATAACACTATGACATGTGGTGAAAATGAGTTGGAAAAATCAAAGAGGTTTTCACCACCGGTTCTTGATGATCGTAAATGATATAGCTCGTGCTCGTGGGAGCAAGAGGCTCAAATTTCGTTACGGAGGGCGAGCCCTTGTGTGAGGACTATGGTATTATCACCAACGTGGTGGGTCCTCAAGCCACCACGTGGCTTGCCACCACTTAGCCATATTTCATTTTGAATATCATAGTATTATATGGTCAAATTTTATATTACATTGGTAATTATTCACCATGTTACTATGTTATTTCAATTTGCAATGTTTTGAGAATTGACCAAGTTTATTATCCTTTCTCGGTATTATTTCCACTAGCTCGGAGAGCTTATCACACTGAGGACTCAACATATAGTTTGACACATGGATCAATGAACAACCGACACATTAAACCAACCGACCACTCCAAACATAGTGACCAACATATAAATCTGCCAACCCTTATATGCAAGCATCCACATGGAAAGGAGAAGGAGGTGGGGCAAAGGCCCATGCGTGGAAAGTTCCACGTGAATGGTGGGAGGATAAGGTTTATTAAAACCTTATCAAAACTTAAATGTCGCCCCATGTGGGATATAACCCACTCAATTATGCAAGCCACCCAATATGGGATGTAAACCCATCCACAATGCTACGGGATAGGATATTAATAGCCTTTAGATAAATTTTAAGGCATTATTTTAGGGCCCCATTTGGGTATAAATAGGGGACCCCTTGCATTGTAAAAACACACCGGGACACCGAAGCTTATTATTTTTAAGCTTAATTGTGGGATTTGGGAGAAATAGTAATAGGGTAATTTTAATATAGTTTTGTGAACTATATTAAAATCCTAAAATTACTATATGCAAATATTGTTTATTGGCCTATTATTTTTAGGCAATAGTAGATGAAATATTTGTGATTGGGAGTATCACACTACCTAATAGGCCCATTGAGCCACAATATTTTCACTTGCGACACTGGAGTATTGGCCAGTCTTTGAAGGACGTTAGGAAGCGTTGGGAAGGCTGATCGAGTTCTCGAAAGAGGTTGTGCATCGGGAAGGTGAAAAATTATTCGATTGATATTCAAAAGTTCTTCGAAGGATTGACGTACTACTAGGCAAGTGGAAATTCCATTAGGTTTTATTGTAAGAAATAACATTGTACTTATAATTTTTACTAGTGGAGCGGTTTGATAAGAACCCGAGATGCGAGGCCATTGCGAACTTCGTAATCAATCGGTGCGTGATTGTTATTATTTTTAAATTGATTACTTAAAAGGAGTAAATTATCGGTAAATATTTAAAGCTTACAAGTGGTCCGAGATCAGGTAGATAAAAACTTGATCATTTTGGATCAAGAAGTTTGTTAAATATTGCACTATGTGATTCATCAATACGGGTGTAGTTACATTGAGGTCGAGAGAGTTCGGTGGTCAAGCATTCCTTTGAGGCAAATTTGATGAACACTTTGTATTAGTTGATGATTTGGATTTATCTTGACTAGAGGAAAATTTTATGAGAATTCATATTTTGGTTTCTTGATCTAAGACCAACTTTGCATTCTTCGAGAGCTCGAAGTTCAAGTTTACGGTCCTTTATAAAGGATTTGTTAAACATCTAAAAATATTGAATTTGAAGTGTAGATGAGATGTTTTTAGTGCAAGATCAAGAGAATAATTTGGTCATCTCGTTTGAGGGAGGGAAAATGATAATTGATTAATGATGCCCCTTGAGCGGGTGACGAAATATGTAATGGAATCATCTTCAAATTTTTAGTTGCATATAAGTCGGTGATAGTGATATTATGGGTGATATTGATTGAAAAGTGTTCAAGGAAAAGTTGGGTGACTTGAGCGAATGAGAAGAGCAAGTAAAAGTAGTATGCTATTATACCAGTCCACGGCATGATTAGATAGAGATATGGGAAATTTCCTAAGCATCAAATATTGATCATGAGCTATAAGATAACAAGCATGGAGGAATTCCCGTATGTGTTATTGGGGATCCTCCTTGTAATAAAACTTAAGGAAATTGAGGATCCCGGTGAGGAGGGTAGGCTTTATAGGGAATTGATATATGAATAAGATTATTGCATATTTGTTCATATGATAATGTATTCTTAGAACCCATAGAAGTGACTTGAGGCTTGATATTCGGTCATCAAATCTTACAAGGGGTCTATTTTAGGTTGTTGTGTAGTGGATGTGGATGGACTTGGCTGATTATACGAGGGTTGGTTAGGTTGGTATGGTTGATATTCTTGGGGATATTTTTTGAAAGGGAATATAATTTTGAGGAGTGCTTATGTGAATATTATAAGTGGGTTGCAAAACTAACGCTTGTGAAGGCTGAATCAATTGATATCGGATGGGCATGGACATATTAAAGAGGGAATGTGATTATTGTGGCACATGCTAAAAGGGAATAGACATGTGAATGAGAGGTTGTAACTATTGTTGAATATGTTGGAAAGGAATAGAAGAATGGATCATGGGTTGGGATTACTGAGGTACATGTTGAAAGAGAATTGAGGTATGGATGAGTGGATGAGATTTTTGTGGTATAGATTGAGAAAAAAGGGGGATAGTGGATTATTTTTTAGAGGATGGAGGAATGATAGGGATAGCTATAGTATTGATAAGTGGGTTTGATGTTGGGATGGACATAACTATGCTTTGAACAATACATGTAGGTTGTTGAGATGGGGTAGGCTGAACTAAACTTGATGGGATAACTATGGAACTCACGGGAGGAGTCTGGATGGTAGAGGAAACTAACGGAATCGATGTGTACATTGATGGATTAGTATTATTATGAGGTGGGGTAGAATGTGGTTAGACCAATCATACCTCCACATGGGATAATATGAGTTACATTCCATAAATGGAAATTAACTCCTATATGACACGCAATGATAGCGTGTATGACGAAATCTGCATATCCCTTATGACACCTATGACCTATGATCTCACCTAAGTGAGATAAATCACCAAGTAATGTGGAAAATGCCCCGAGATGACAAGGAAATTACCCCACACCAACACCCCCATTCATCATAACTTAGGATGAGGTGGAAAGTTAGAAATGAGAAATGGGTCCTGAAGCTATATTGATGAGGTACCCATGTAAAACAAGAATATCAAGCTATGGAGGAAAGCCCAAAGGGAAAATATCCACTTATAAGAGATAAAGACTCCCTAAATAAATAAGAAAGATACTTCAAATGGGTCCTGACAAATAAATGTCGATGAGGTACCCTTGTAAAAACTACAATCTCTCTGGAATAATAAGAGAAGAGAAGAAGGAGACAAGAGAGACTAAGAATATGAGAATATACAATGGACCTCACCCAAGATGAGATCACAAGTAAGGATAATTGTCATCGGTGAAGGGTTTGGTAAAGAATCCTACAACATATCTGAATTAAGAAACTCTAAAAGTCCCCAAGAAGAGTACCAATGATGTGGTTATACCAAAGACTTTTTTCTTTCCAAATTTAACTTAATGAAGTGAAATAACAAAAAAAAAAGCTGACCTTAGAAGACAACAAGGTTTACTAATACCTGTGATATGGCTGATGTTGATGGATGAAATCTCCTTCCTTATTTTTCTGATGAAGGAATCTATAGATCAAAGACACTCAACAAAAATAGATTAGATAAATGGGTAAACGAGTTTCTCGGCAAAGGCCAATTCAGGGAATCCAATGGGACTTATTTGGAGGATGTAAACTCATTTTGTAAAAATTAAGTGAATTGATTTAGATAAATATAAATATATATGATTGAAAATGATATATGGATAACGAGTAAGAATCTCTAGAACTCCGGTGGAAGGGTAACTCTGTGTAACTTTGAAATTGGCCCAAGGAAGGGTGGATGCAATCGAATGAACTTGAATTAATCGTACTAAGAGTCATCGATATCTTACTTGATCTCGTGAAGGAATTAAAAATTATCTTCGATTTATTATTCGTTAATGGAAAATCGTATTGTATGAGTGTCGGTTTATGGAGAATTTTGTATTGTTCCCAAAGAATGCTCGTTGAACTATAGGAGATCATAAATTCTTGTAATTGGATGTGAATGGTTAGGATTTGACATCTAATAGAGAGCCATGCTTGGAAACAACAAGTTAAATGGAATGAGATTTGAAAAAAATGATATTAAACTAACAAATTGATGAAAAGATGTATTTTGTGAGATCGCCAATGATTTAGGCCGATCACTAGCGATTCACATAATTGCCGGTGATTCTTGTTAAAAAGATAGTTTTCTAAAACAATGATAAAAAACTTAAATAGGATGTGTTTGTTTACTTTAAATGTTTTTATGGATTTTAAATGATACAAAAAGTAGAGGAGTACATTTGGATGCAAAAATGAGCTAAAATATGCCTCACATCTTTCAATGGAGTTGATTGAAGTCACGATTTCTATTATCGATCTCACGAGAGTTGACAAATGAAAAAAAAAAAAAACTATAAAAATGTTGTGTAGATGATTTACGAAGGTTGATGTGACTCTTGATGATCTTTGGAATGTCTTGAGTTCTTTGGAAAATTTGAAGAACTAAGTGTAAGAACGGGCAAAGTAATTCTGAGATCCTTCGGAGAGTAAACAAAGTTGTTATTTATAATCGCGACGACTAGTTAGAATCACTAGTGATCCACTTTTTTCGAGAAACATTTGGGAAGTGGTTAAAACAACTTCCAAACATTTGTTGGGGTTTTAATGAGGGTAATTGGTTAAGGGTAATTTAGGGAGGAGGTGTAGAGGTTGGGATGTATTGATAAAATAGGTTTAGATGGTTTTAAAATGGTTAGGGTAGATTTAGAGTGGTGGGTGGTTTCTAGGAGGGTTAAAGTAAGATTTTACAGCTGTAGAGTGATATTTATGGGTGTATGATCTTGTTTACATGGAGTAAATATTTTGGAGGAAATTAGACATAGCATAAGTGGTATATGGTTTAAATAATATGATTAGATGACTTATTTTGACTCGATGTTTTTACGGGGGTAATTTATGTAGAAACAAAAGGAAAAGAAATGAAGGAGAGAAAATGAAATGAAAATGTAATAAGAGAGTATAAAGTTCAAAGTGAAATTATGGTTTTCTTAGGAATCCCTAAAATCTATGGTGTTGATAGTTTTAACCTAAGGGCTTAAACTTAAGCCTAGGTTTTGCCACTTGCTTAGGGAGTTTATAAGGTGGAATTTTTAATTTTAGCAAGTGGGTTTCTTGTTTTGGTTTTGGGTGATTAGAAAATGTATTTTGATATTATCTTTATTTTTATTTTTGAAAAGGGTCATGGGTCCATTTGGATGGGCAAAATGGGACCTATGACCATTTCAAAATCAGTATCTAAATAATGTTGCTAAACTAGATCCTTTCAGGAGAATATACAAAGATATTATAATGCCTAACTAAAATTTAGTGAATTTTTGTGCAACGAGAGAATAGAAATGTAAAAAACCTCTTAAATCAATGTGAATGATAATGGTTTTGAACTTATTATTCTCTAAGTAAACCATAGTTTGGTGTTTGGATCTTACCCTCATAGTTGAATTAACATTGTGAAAATTTATAACCAATCTAAATCATCAACTTGGAACAATTATTTACAAATATTATAACAAGAATGGAAACCTATTTGGCATAGTATGTCACAACAATGCTTGATATATCCCCTTGGAATAATAGCTCGACGAGACTTAGTGCATTAAGTTGTGTAGATAGATATTTGTTAGCTTGATACATCATTGGATTAATTTTTATAAATCTCAATGAAAATTAACTTTAAACCTTTATTGGGCATGAATAAAACCTTTAGTGGAAGGAGTAAGAGTTATAACTTAAGTGATGTTAATGATGATGACAACATTATGGTTTACTAGTGTATCCCTAGTTAGCATGTTTCACGCACGGTTTAGTATGGGATATATTATCCATCACTATAAAGTTAATGGTTGGGAATGTGGAGGCTAAATATTCCATGGAGAACGAATAAGTTTACAATTATTGTCACTTTTTTACCAAGCTTATAAGACTTGGTGTTGCTTGTCGTAAGTCATCTTTACACTTTGCGTAATTAGAACCAATATTATATTTCCTACCATATTTAAATGGTTTGGAAAGATGGCTTAGTGAGTCTTAACCCTTGAATAATTAATCAGATTAGAAAAAAACATAATCCCATTTTTTTATGAATAGGATCATATATTATATTAATAATAACATGATATAAGATAATTCAACAAAAAAGCATGTGGTATAAGAGCACACCCCCGAAACCATGAATAAAATAGGCCAAGCCTAGGATAACCAACAAAATAACTTAACAAACAATGAAACTATGTAGTTGTAGAAAAATGTTGACTAGCGAGATAGAGGATAGTTATATGTGTTTTTGGGTTGAAAATCATGGGAAAGAAAATGAAAAAAACATCACAACTTGGAACAAAGCTGTTGGGGCCGAAGATATTGGCTAAGTACAAAAGGGCGCATAGGCATGCGAGGCCTAGTTGAAGAAAAGCGTGCAGGATAAAGCACACGGGCAAGGTTTAGAGAAGGCTTTAAGGAAGCCCATGGCACGCACGCGACGCGGACAGAACCAAGGGTTCGAGACTTATCCATTTTGGGATTTTGGAAGAACACATGAAAAGCATGACCGGCCGCACATGTAGAGTGGATAAGGTGCCATCCCGGTGATAGGGTGGCACAGGAAGGAGCATGCTTGGGGTAGAAGCTTCTAGAAGCTCATCATGGTAAAATATGGAAAGCTCAGGCCCGGAGGAGCATGCCCACATGGAGGACCACATTCAAACACTTGGCATCGGATCTGAGGCCATTGGAGGATGAGTTGGCAGCCCAAAAATCCTATTTATACAAGCACCTATAGAAGGACAAAAAACAACCGGATAGTGGGTGGAGATTTGCGAAATCTTTGCAAGAACTTTGTTAGTTTGAGAAATTATGCTTAGGGAAGGATGTATCAAGGGTATGGGGTTATAAATGTATTTTGTGAGCCTAGTCATATGAGTCAGGACATAATGCATGACTACGGTCTTCTTCTTGGTAACATTCTGTAGTGACTCCATGAATATAAGGAGGTTACCAGGTTCTGATGAATATGAACATTGATGATTCTAGTGCATACATCTTTTTCAGAATTCTCTTACATTTATATTTATGTTTAAGTATGAGTGTTTATACAACTTCTTTCTATTTTGGTATAAGCTATCCATTATGTTAAGCATTCTCTGTCAGGAATGATTGTAAGGATCTAGAAGCCATCCTAAGCTCTATGATGCTTGTAAGTTTTACTCCTTCAAAACGCATGAATATGGATCATACATGATGTTTCTGCTAAAGCTCACATAAAAGAGAGACTCGGCTCCTACGTGTGCCTCATGTGAGCGCCCATCTTCATTGGGTGATAGGCCGGCGTGCATGGGGTACCTTTATTTTGTGATAAGGGTAAAAATGACTACACAAACCTACGACAATACTACATTGGCTTAGTTGGTGATGTATTTGATTTCTTTTATTTAATTAAATTAAGTGTTAAAGGCTATTTGAAAGCTTTTTGTTATTTTATTTCTTCATGCCTATATAAGTTTGTTTTTATCCACACTTATTTAAAAAGGTTATATCAATATTTACCTTCCTCTGTTATCTTGAATAATGTTTTTAGAAGAAATCCTACCTATTGATAATTCATTCCCAACTTATTCTCCTGCACATTTTCTTGGGGTTTGGAATTGTGGAAATATGATTTAAATTATTTATCTTGTATTTCAAAAGGAACTTTTCCAAAATAGTTTGTTTAGGTTGAAGAGAAAATATTCTAATAAGATTCCTCTCTTAACAAACCCTATGTAAAAAACATCCTGTAGGAAGCATTGTTTTAAAAAATGAGTTTGTTCTTATTTTCCATAAGCTTCTTTATTTAGTTAATATTCTGAAGAGAGAGGTAAACATACACGATTACCCTCTTTTTAGTTTGATTTATTTTAAAAGGTGCAATATATTAATTCCTTTCTTTCTTTCTTTCTTTCTTATTAACTACTTTGAATTGCTTTAAGCATTCCGAGACACTTGAAAATCACAAAAATAGTAGTTGATTGTTAGTTTTACTTTACTTTTTAAGATATATTTTATGAAAATATAAAACACAAAGAACTTATAATAATTGTTATTTATTTATTGAATGAGAAATTGAATACAACTTAATTGAATTAAAATTATCTCTAAATATTTTATTTAAATAAGTTTATTTATTGTTATTTCATTTTAGGATTAGTTAAATAAATCAAAAACAAAAACAAAAACTTATCTATTAGGAAATCCACGCTACCTAGACTTAGCCTTTTTTTCCCTAGCTCATTTCGTTCACTCCTTACTCATGATTTGGTAAATGAACATGACCATTTTCCATCCGAACCATCCTCATAAAAGGATTTTCAAACCTATCATCAATCCCTAGGAATTAATCAATACCAAGGTGGCATAAAGTTAGGACTACATACATTAGTCTTTCATTCTACTCATTTTCCCTATTGATCATTATGCAACTAAAGACACTAAAAAAATATTAACATTTCCAAATAGTTTTCGTTTGATCAATTACACCCACCCAAAGGTGCAAACTCATGGTCCATTTATCCCAACTTCATCCACCTAGTTCCATGACCATCCTCAAGAAGATCACTTCAAACGAAATAGGTATTTTCCTAGATTTTTGTAACCTACAAATATATTATTATGCATCCATGACATATATCAAGAGATCTATATCTTTATCATCCTTGATTAAATATTTCTCGAGATGAGTTAATTAGGAAGTTTGTTTCTTTAGACAAGTAATTTTCACACCCACAAGTCTATCAAGAGGATATGTTATTTATCTCATCTTGATCATTAGCCATCCAAACTTTATAGTTTTGATTATTATACATTATTTTCATCATTTTACTCGACCCTCATTTCACATAATCCTTATAATTTTTGGCTATCTTGACCCGACCTCAAGAAGTCAATTAGACAAGTTAGCGATGTCAAATTTCTTGTGTATAGATCCTAATGAACCCAACATGAAGGAATAATTTATTCTCATTTCCTTTTTATTCCACCATCTCTCTCTTGCATTATTTTATGGGTGTTACACATCCCATGAATATTTTAGGTCAAGAGTTTGATAGACCCATTTTGGGTTTGGAAGCCTATTATGCTCAAATGTAGTCCCAACAATATCCTTCTCTCTCTAGCTAGGTAGAAAATTATACAAAGAATGTGCAACCATGTCACTCTTGTAATTATCTTTCAACACCCTCATTAATTTTTCATATAAAAGAGATTGACCAAAATCATAGCTTTCAATCTTTCCAATCTGGTTCAAACAACATTACATTTACTTGTTGGAAGCAACCACTACACGAAAAGTCATGTTAAGGCTATAAATTAGTTTACAAATTCCAATTTTGAGCCTTTTATCAAGATTTACAAAAGTGAAGATCCACTTCATATTGTAGAGGAAACACTATAAAGTTTGTAATCTTACAATACTACCTTATTAAATGAAAAAGCCTCACCCGTGCTGACCTAACTCTAACTAGGCACATAAAAATAATAATGTAAATATTGAAAAATTCATAAAGGGGCATCAATCCTCCCCTATTAATCACAATGTCAACCATTCCTTTAAGCCTAAACCTAATCCTCATCAAATTATTTCATCTCTACTTTGATTAAATGTACTTAAGATATAGATACTACTTACTGCTCTCAACAAACCCAATCGACGGATAAAAGTTTGGAATATGCCACCAATAGCCCAAATCACATTATAGTTTAGTACATTCAATAGACGCCACTATATAAGAAACCCAAATATACAAAATAATCAAATCCCAAAGATCATCTCATAGGAGAGAGAACATTAGGAATGAATTATCACCCCTTATATACATATCCCGTGTAAGGATCCTTTTACAACAATACCCAATACACCATACCAAATAATATGATGACCGGTGTTCACAAACCGAGAACCCTTCAAATACCTTCTTGAACTCTATTCATCCTTACGTGCATATATATTCTAAATTTACACAACTGGATGGTGTTAGGAAATAAGGGATAAAATATGCCAAACAATTCCACACATAATCACAATAGTAGAAACTAATACTCAAAACAATTTCACATATCGAAATAAAATTGAAGAAAATAAAATAACATAACACAAATATAGTATTTAACATGGTTCACCCAATTTGGGCTACATCCACCAAGAATCACTTGCTCAAATTTTATTAAAAGCCACCTCTTTCTCTCTCGATACAGACAAAATCTATTTGGAGTTGTGCTCAATGAACTCTATTGAACTCACACTTGAATTCACACATCTACAATGTTACATCTCATCTACCATATGCATAAAAACACATCAATAGATAACTACTTAAGTAGTTTTACAATACCATGGGCAAAAACCGCCCCATAAACCTACAGTCAAAATACTACATATATGAGAAGAGCACATCTCTCGAAGTTTTCTTGGGGCTGTGCCCCCACACCCCCTACTAGCGGGGATTACGCCCCCGCACCCCCACTCTAGACTTGGCCCTAAACCTCAAAGATAAAACTATAGAGAGTGTATAATAATTTTAGTGTACAGTCTTGACACTTCCACACATGAAAATAGGCTCCACAACATAACAGATGGTTACACATATCATAATCACCCCCACATTTCCATGAATCTTCATACACTCTTTATACCCTATATATAGGTACCTTTCAAATACCACCTCCCTCACCTTCTTATCTAAGAAATTCTTAAGGTAGAATCATATGCAATGGGTACTTATGTAGAGTATGTCAAAGAACTACTTTGTACTACATGGTAAAGATTGTCATGTTGCCTTGGCCGTTGCCAAACCTTCCAAAATTTAAAGGGGAGAGATATCTCAACACCCATACCAATACATATGCTGCTATGATAAGGGAATTGTTTCCATGAGATGCTTTAATAGTTAAGATATCCCCTAAAAATGAAAGGTATCACCTTAGATTGGTCTTATAGAATACTTGAGGCCTCAATACATTATTTTAAACAAATCATTATTGAATTTTTCAAGGTGTTTTATATGAGCAAGATGTTATGAAGTGGAATTAGAGAATTTCTACATATCAAATAATAGAAAAATGAGTTAGCCATGCAATTCATATCAAGATGTAGAAGAGTTATTTATTCTTCAAGTATTTCTCCCAATATGGACCTAAGGGAGCTTTGTGACCTTTTCCTACATTCATTTAGTTGAGAAACCAAGGAAGAGGTGAAATTTTTTTATGTTTTCACTTATAAAGAGGGTTTAAAGGGTACTTTGTAAATTGACCAAGAGTCCAATGATAGTGGATGCAAGACTATGGTCCAAGTGGGAAATTGATAAATCCTAACAAAAATAAAGGAAGTTATAAAATTTATAGTCAAAGTAATAAACAACGACCTAAGGTCTTGAACTACAACCACAAGACCACATAAAATGATGTCACGATCAATCCAAGAAACCGACATGATTAAAAATGCAAATATAAATAACAAAAAAACAATAATACATGAAATCAAAGGAATGCCAGATCTACCCCATCCATCAACATGGTTTCTTGTGAGAATTTTGAGTAAGATTAAGCACTAATAAAATACAAACACATAAAGAGAGAAAAGTTGCAAGAGAGAGGACCAAACTTGAGCCAAATGATAGCTTGTCTATTGAATGCATAAGAAATATCTTTACAAGAGGTGTATATATAGGAAGTAGGGAAGTATAAGTGCCACCTAAAAAGGTGGAGAAGTGTAACTCCCATCTATTCGGCTAAAACCTAAGAAAGCTAAATACATGTGTATGAAAAACCATGAAATGGAATAAAAACTTACTCTAACATTTCCCTTAAGCATAGCTTAGGTGGGTAAAAGAAACAAGTCCCGATAATAAGGCCTGATGAGGTACCCAAGTACAAATAAAATACCTCATAAACTAGAGAAAACTAGAAGTAAAATATGCCCCTAAAAGAGAGAAAGTATAAGTGCAAAGAACATCTCCTTAGTAAGTAATCCCTTATAAGAACATAAATAATCCCCCCACCCCCCTAAAAGAAATTGAGAGAGAAAGAGAAGGAAGATAAGAAGAGAGGGCAAGGAAACCCCCAAAAGATGAGGCCTCATTAACTTGTAATAGATATCGTAGATGCAAAATTATTTTTAAAAAGGAGAATCAATGAAAATTTAATCCTAATTAGGAATGTCGATGATATACTTGAAATATTGTGGATCAAATTTAGTGGCAAAATAATCATGTGGAACATCCTATAATTGTTACTATTCCTACCTCTCATTTTATGGATCACCAACCAAATCATCTACATCCTACGATTATCTGCCAAGTCCAAATCCGATTAAAGATCGAGTGTTAGAGGAAGTGGTCTATAATTATATGAGACAAGAAGAAGTGGCCTTGAAGATAAATAATATGAAGGAGAATCATCCGCCTATGATGCATGATCATAAGAATGGTGATGAAGTTTAAGATGTGTGTAATAAGTATTTGAAACATGACTAGGAGTGGATGAAGGTGAGTCCTCATAGTTTATGTCATCATCTAAAATGAAATCGAATCCTAATCATTTGAATTAGAAGAATAATAAACATGAGTATGCATAGGTGAATCCAAATCCTTATAACTTTCATCAATACCCAATGAGTACAATGTGATTGGAAGTGAAGTGTTAGTAGTGAAGCTCGAATGGATATCCTTATTTGTAGAGGACACATCATTAAGAGAAAAGTGTGAGAAGAGATAAACATGAGAATGGTGATATACTTTCCCTATTTTCACTATAGAATCAATATATAACTCTCTAATAACCATAGAATATGGAGTGAACTAAACCCACTTTTTTGAACTATGGTATGTGATATGATATACTGATAGGAGATTAGTTGAAAATGAAGGTATAGAAAGAACGTCCTAAAATGTCTCATCACCTATGTTAGTAAACCCTCTCTCGAGATACTTAAATAGAACTGTGATGCACCCAAGTCAAGAACCCATGTGGTAGGGTGAGATACAATTGACAAGTTCTTTTCCCTTAGTTTTCCATTTAATAATGTTTTTACCTTTATGAACTCCTGAACTTGTGAAATTTGTGTGTTTGAATTGCGAACCCGGATCTTTGTTCTTCTCTAGAATGTGATTCGAGTTGATTAATTTGTTTCTTCACACACTTGTGTTCATCATGTTCAAGTTTTCTATGATAGGAACATTTGAACCTTTCTTTCTTAGGTTTGGCTTCAAAGATGAGGGATCAATGGAAGGCTTTGTATCCTTATTTTTCTCATTATCTTGTTTGTTTTATTTCTTATCCTTGTTGTTTCAAATCCTTCTTCTTTTCCAGCCGAATAAATAGGGAATGTTCCTTATAAGACTTCAAATTACCCATCTATATGAGATCATATTTATCTCTAGTCACATAGGAAGAAAAATCATCTAAAGAAGGCATTTTCCAGGTGGCTTTAAGGGCACTCTTAGTGACATGAAAAGTGGAAACAAAAAATGAATAGTTAGGACCCAAATTAGAATTAATAGAAAGAATCAAATGCTCATCCCTTTTGTCTATCCCACATTGTTTTAACTGCAATCTAAGTGATTTGAATTTTGTGAAGAAGTATTATAAGGCTATATAGTTTTAAAGTTGTTTAGACTCAAATTGATGAGCTCGATCTCTAATTTACGACCTATCATTGCATCTTTCTTCCCAAATAGTCCTTCTAATGTGGTCTAGACATCATTAGGTGTACTAGTAGATTTAATTTTAAAGAGGAAATAAGGATATATATACATATAAAATACAACATAGGCCTCATCATATTTGTAAAACTACTTAACTTAGGTTACATTTGATGTTGGTTCAATTACAAGACCCATTGTTATCCGGGAAAACCCTTTCTCTACAACAAGATTTATATTTTATTTTTCACTCAAAATAGTTTAATGGTGTGATAATCACATTTTGATCCGTAATGTAGGAAATGAGATTGTAGAAATTAAAGTGTAAAAGATAACACAATATAATCCCCTTAAAACTATTAGCAATAACCCCAAGGAACATTATAATTTAGTGTGTATAAAATTCTTAAATTCCAAAAAAGGTATGTTATATCCCAACTAAGGAAACAAAAGTAGAACCAATGCTAAGATATATAAGAAGTACACCTTTTCCAAAATAATGATGCCTTAAAAGGAGTTTCCAACAAAAATCTATACTTCTTACAAGTTCCTTCTCTTACAAAAAATAAACACTTGCTCTAGTGCTTTAGAAAAAATCATTTTCCTTCCATAAGTTAAGTCCCCTTGGGATGATTTTAACTAGGTGCTAAACCCAAGTGACTAGGGGCTAAGGATAGGAAAAGTGATTAGAGGCTCTTCTCCAAAATCTTACACCTATGATTTCATATTTGGTGGGGAGATATGCCCTTGCTTATTTGTGTGCCCAATAACTTATCAAACACAACTTATCGGGAGGAAAGTGAAGGATGCATAGGGTTGGGGTTGGATCACCCACATATACCAATAATTAATGACCCAACATAGTGCCTCCACCTTAAACTTTGTGCACATAGGTTTCCTTTTGTCACACAACAACTTTGTAGATACACAAATGCATCCATAAACCATGTACTCACAAAGGTGTACCACCCAAAAATAGACCAAAAACACAATCCGATGAGAGAAACAAAGCACCCGCATAGGTGTAGTCATGTCCTCAACTATAGGTAGCACTGCTGACAGTAGTAAACATAAATATACATTCATATATTTCTCCACACAAGTACAATGTTCAACAAAATGTGGATACATCCATTAAGATAGGTACAACAGTCACACTAAGACAAATTCAATGAATTACCTCAAAAGGAATGTGTCCATCGAATCTTACAAACTTAAAAACACATAAATTTTCTCAAAAAACCAATAAAACTATAACTTTGGCATGGTACACAATTCCACCAATTAGCCTAAAATTGACCATAAAACACAAAAATACCAAATATTTATTTCTTTAAATCATACTTTAATTTACTATATATCCAAGGGTTTTGGCATGATTCATACCCAATGACGCACCCCTTTCTCCATATATTATATAGAATTAATATTTTCCCATAAAGCTACCTTTTTCTTTTGCTCTTTTCTAATTCTCTAAATCATCTAAAGATGCAAGAGAAGAACATACTAAAATATCAAAGGATATGCATAACAATCTTGAAAAAGTCAAGATTCCAACAAATTAAACACAATATAACTATGAAATTTGATTACCAAAATGAGCTCGATACCATGTGAGAATGCGGGCCAAGATCAAGCACTCGATAATATACAAATGCATAAAGAGAGTAAAATTACAAGAGAGAGGAACCAAACATGAGAAAAAAATTAGCATATATATTGAATGCATAAAAATAGCTTTACATGAGGTGTATATATAAGAAGTGGGGAAGTGTAATTGCCACCTAAAATGGGGAAAAGTGCAACTCCCATCTATCCCACCGACACCTAAAAAGCTAAATACATGTGTAGGAAAAACCATAAAATGGAATAAAAACCCAAACTAAAACTGAATTTCATCACCCTCCACCATGACAGAATCAAAATCAAAATTATAATTCTAATCAAGGGCCACCCAACTACATTTATAACCAACCTCCATATAACAATCAAGGTTTTAACTTATAACTATTTTTTTAAAGGCCTAGGGATTACAATCCCAAATTATATTTAGCTTACATTAGGTCATAAGCCATGATGCCCAAACTTCTAGCGAATACAATAAGTTCATTCAAAGAAAATTATAAAGATCAACAACAGCTCATTTATATGTTCCTATGAATTTTTGATGGAGGCACATTACTTGGTTATATTGGACTTGATTCACCTCAAAATACCAATTTGTGCATATACCAAGATATTTTTTGAGGTTTCCTATAGATTAAAATAATACTCCAACTAATCTAAATCAAGGAATACCTATATGATTTAATTACATCAAATCCTCTACTTGAAAATCACGATGTAGCTCCAAATTTAAACTAGAAAAATAAAACAAAAATTGTAGGCTTACTCAATCTTAAAATAGAAATTGAATTTAATACAACTACCTGAACTAGGGAGTATCCTTTAAAGTCTCCTCTTACCTTTACTTATTTATAAATTGATACCAAATCCATTCCCAAACTAGTAGGAGAATATGATTTAATTATGGAATTAATAAAAACATTCTCTCACATCTATTTTCTCAACTTGCAAAATAATTCTTCCACTCACCATTTTACACCTCTCAAATTTCTTATCCTTGTTCATCGAACTTTACACCTCCTATTTAAGTTTAGATCAATCATATTTAATTTTACATGTACCTTCGTAGGAGAAATGATATGGCCACTAGGTGTTTCTTTGATATAAAGAAGATGTCTCATGATGCCAAAATATCCAAAAGAGGATTCCCTACTTTATATCTAGAAGTTTGGGTATACAATAAATATGTTAAGAGTCATGATTGATGATGGCGCTATCATGAATATTACATCTTTATCCTTCTTGCAAATACTAGTTTATAGGAAACCAATTTCTCATCGACTACAAACATCATATGAGGCTACGATAGTCTCAAGGAAACATCCATTGAAACCATAATTCTCCCATTTTCTCTTAGACCAAAGAATATATTGACCGAATTCTATATCATAGATACGAAACCTATTAGAACATGTTGGGAAGACATTGGATACATAGGATGAAGGATACTCCTTAAATATATCTCAAGAAGTCAAATTATTGCATTTAGGGAAGGTTTATGTTGCTAATTATGATGACCTAATGGGTTTTGAAGGTAGGCATTGACAAAACAAAACAAATAAAATGATCCCAAGTGGAAAATTTAGAAAAGCTCACAAAAATGTTCCTACTTTGGAGGTAATTTCTACAATATCCACTACCAATTTTATGAGGAAATTAGAAAATGATTCACCTATCACTCTCCCTTTTGACCCACATGGTAGTGGGAGTCTTGTATGTTTAGGTTCCGTCCCAATGGATGATATCATAAACATATACATGGTAGAGGTATTTGAAATATGAGAATAATATGTTAAATAATCCTAAAGGCCTTTTCCTATTAAATTATGGACACTCCACTAAAATGAAGCTAAACATAGATATGGCACAAGTAGGAGCATATGATGTTGAATTCCTTGGAAGGAAGATCATTCCCTTTGGATTTAAGATATATTTCGAGTGCAACAAAATGGTGCAAAATATGAGGCCTTAATTTTAGGTCTCATTATTTTAAGAAGGTTATATATTCAAAACCTTAAATTTCTAAGAGATTTATAATTAGTTGTCAATCAAATCTTTGAGGTATTTGAGACTAGAGTTGAGCATTTTCAACTTTATAAAAATTTCATACATGAGTTGCTTAAGGAGTTTGATTTTTTTATCCATTGAATGCATTCCTAGGAGAGATAAATCATCTTGTATATTCAATGGACTCATTTTAATTTAAAATTTTTCTGATTAATATTTACTTAAGATCGAGTTTTTGTTTCTATAAGACTAAAACTATTGGTACAAAGGCCACCGAACACATAGTTTTTAGCTTAGAAGAGAAAAAAGGATTAGCCTAAGACAATTAATTTTTATGAGAATAATCAATCAATCATAAATTTTTATAGGTGTATGATGACCTATATTCAATGCATCGCAAGGAAGGATTCTCTCTCATCCCACACTCCTAATCTTACCTTGGTACTCTATAATTGGAAGTTTTGAGGTAGAGAATGAACCTTTGGGTATTCCTCCTACTCCTCTAGATTTTGAGGAAGGAAATGCGTCAATAGATAACACTATTGATATTAGCAATGGAAATGACAAAGATCCAACAATATTGAAGTTTGGTTCTACACTTTCCCGAGGAGGTTGAGGAGCACACTAAGATCCTTAAGGAGAAATAACACACTTTCACCTTCTCCTACAAATATATGTCTAGAGTAGACCTTGAGGTGGTTTTCCATAACCTAGTGACTAAACCTAAAACTAAACCCATTATTAAAAATAGAGATTGATGAAACCAAAGGTTTCTTTGATGGTTAAAGAGGAAGTCACAAAGCTTCACTAAGTGGGGTTCATCAAACCTATATATTATTTTGTGGTTTTCTAATATAGTTCTAGTCTTTAGGAAGAATGGAAAATTTTGAATATGTATTGACTTCTGTGATATAAATAAGAAATACCCAAAGGATGAATTTACATTACCTCCATAGATGTCATCATCAATGCAATAACTAGATATGAGCTATTGTCACTAGTTGATGGATTTTTTAAGTTATAACTAAATTAGGATCTTAAAGGAAGAACAAACCAATAAAACCTTCATAACTCCTTGGGGACATTTTGCTATGCAACCATGAATTTCATCTTGAAAAACATTGGTGCCATCTATCAAAGGGATATGCCTCACATATTTCATGATCTCATCCAAAATATCATTGAAGCATGTGTGGATAACCTTAAGGAAAAGGATTGGAAAAGAGGACACTTATAAGTTCAACGCATCATACTTTCTTGTTTGATCTACTATGGTGTTACTATAAACCCTTAAAAATGTGTTTTCAAGGTGATAAGGGGAAAAATATTAGGGTACATTATTTAATCCTAAGGGATCAATGTAGCTATATAAGATACATTTGATTCTTGAAATGACCGCACCCAAAGATGAATATGACACTATTCATTCCTTAGAAAACTCAAGGAAAATCAGAATTTTTTCCCGATATCACTTACACTACCCTTCATATTGACAAATTTCTCAATAAAAATTGTTGTAACATATGGAAAAAGTACCATGATGTCTTTAAGTTAGTTAAGTGTTTTATGTTATCTCTACCCACACTTATTCCACCCAAATCTAAATGACCCTTGATTATTTAATCCATGGCCAAAAAGGTATTTGTTGTATGCATGTTAGCACAAGAAGATGACGAAGGAAAAGAGCATGCTATCTAATTTATTATCGTGGTATTTCTTGAATATTAAATCATGTATAACCACTTAGAGAAAGAGTTCTTCACCATTGTTTTATCTTCCAAACATATAAGACACTACATGCTTAACCAAGAATAAAAGTTATTATCAAATTCAAGCAACTACACGTATTTACTACTTAGGTGGATTTTTCAAAGAAGTTTGGTCAGTTCATAACCCTCATGAGTGAGTTTGAATTGACTTATGTGAATAAAAATTCAATCAAGGGGAAAACTATTGAAAATTGGTTAGTTGACAATCCATTAGATTATGACAAACTGAACAACTTGGATTTTCCTAATGAATGCATATGTTGTATTGATAATCCAACAATCACTTCGTGTTTGTGGTATATGAATATTATAAATCACATAGTCATTAGGACTTACCTTGAAGAGGATAAATCCAACAATGACGATGACTCCATGTCATATCCGCTAAGTATATAATCATAAATGAAGTCTTGTATCAAAAGGATTTTTATGGAATATTATTTATATGTATTGATGAAGATGAGGCTGAAAATATCATCTTGAATCCCATAATAACATTTTTGGTGGCCATTTTTGTGGGAATCCAATTTCCCAAAATATTCATATAATGGATTACCTTTGGCCCAAACTTTAGTATGATACTATTGAGTATGTGCACATGCGACAAAAATTCCAAGAATTTACACATACCATACACATCCCATCCTGTTTATATGTGGGGCTGAATTACTTCACAAATAGCTTATTTACAACTTGTAGGTTTACACAAGAACCGGCGTCGGTCACCTAGCGAGACCAACCGACATCGCTTAGGGTAACCTGACATCGATTACTGTGCATAAAATGTTTTTATTTAGAGCGTGGGATTAGATCTAACCTTTGATTAAAAGGTGATCTAAGGGTTGTAACTACATAGCTAAAGTTACCTAAGTTTGTATATGATTATATAAGATAGAAAAATGGGGTTAGAGGATAGAATTAAGAAGATTGAATGAATTGTAAGAAAGAATTTCTTGGAGAGAGATCAAAGAAGCTTGTAAGAGGAAAAGTACTTGTACATCATGTGATGTGTTGAAGATTACAGATCTTCAATTGTATATCCTCTGGAATAATATATTGGTTGTTTCTTGGTGGACATAGCCCACACTGGGTGAACCACGTTATATCTTGTGTATTGTTTCTTCTAGTTTTATTTTCATGTTTATTGCTTGTATGCTTATATCAAATTTATATCTCAGTACAACCTATATGGTCTAACCCCAACAACTGGTATCAGAGATTTGTTTGAGGGTTTTGTGTGTTGACAAATTTACTCACAGAGGTATTTTTGATTGAGTGGGAGCACAACAATGGCAGAAGATAGTAAATACAAAGTGGATAATTTTGAAGGCCGTAATTATAAATTATGGAAGATGTAGGCGGAGGATTATTTGTATCGTAGATATTTATACTTCTTGTTGGATGAGAAGGTAAGGCTTACAAATATGGTTGATGAAGAATGGAAGATTCTTGGCAGAAAGGCTACGGGATCTATAAGATTGAGTCCGACAACATATGTAGCTTTGAATATAACAAAACAATAACCATGGTAGATTTGATGAAATATTTAGCCAATTATATTAAAAACCAAGCGCATTGAATAAGTTTAATTTGATGAAGAAGTTATTTAATTCTAAAATGCTAGAAGGTGGATATCTATATAATCATTTGAATGATTTGCATTCTATTGTAAATCAATTAAAATTGGTTAATATTTCAATTGAGGATGAAGTGAAAGCATTCGTATTCTTGTGTTCTTTTCCGTATAGTTGGGATAATTTGGTAATGGATTTTAGTAATACATCATCTATTACTAATATTTTGAAGTTTGATGATGTGATTGGTATAGGAGAGTCATCATTTGGAAATTCTTTGAATGTAGAAAGTAGTGGGAGAAAAACTATAAATTAAAAAGCAAGAATAATGGGAGATCAAAGTCAAAGAATGACATATCTAAATCCATAGGTAGAGGAATAACTTGTTGGAATTGTGGAAAGAAAGGACATGCAAAGAAGGATTGTTGGTTCAAGGAAAACAAAGAGAATGTACGAGAAAAAGGTAAAGATGAACATGTTGCATCTTTTTAGGTAATGCAATATTCCCTTATCCTCTCCTTAGATAATAAAATAGAATCATGGGTTTTAAATTCAAGATCTTATTTCCATGCTACCCTAATAAGAGCTATTTCAGAAATTATGTCCAGGGTAATTTCGAGCATGTTTATTTAGGAGATGATGAACCATGCATGATTACTTGGTAAAGGTGAAGTTCACCTTAAATTGTAGAATGTATATACATGGATATTGAAATATGTGAGGCATGTGCCAATTCGGTGAAGATGGTTACATGGTTACATTCACAATTGATTCTTGAAAGTTTCCAATGGAGATCTTGTTATTGCAAGAGAGGAAATAAGGTAGAAACATTGTATTTGTCTACCTATATTACTAATTCATTTTTTTTTTACCTACTTAAAATTCATATGCAAGCATGTGGCATAATCGGCTAGGCCATATGAGTAAAAAGGGAATGAAAATCCTAAAGGCTAAGGGTAAGTTATCATATTTGAAAGATGTGGATCTTAATTTTTGTGAGCATTGTATATTTGGAAAGAAAAAAAAAGTGAGGTTTCTTAAGGTTGGGAATCAAAGAAGGAAGATAAATTGGAGCTTATGCACTCAAATGTGTGGGGACTAGCCTAGGTAGCTTCTCATGGAGGATCCCAATACTATGTGACTTTGATTAATGATGCCACAAGAAAGGTATGGGTTTATTATATTAAGTGTAAATCTGATGTTTTTGAGACTTTTAAAGGATGGAAATACCTTATGGAAAATGAAAAAAATTAAAGTTAAAGTGCCTTAGATCCGACAATGGTATTAAGTACTGCAACAACGTTTTCAATGATTATTATTCAAAGAATGGAATACGTAGAGAAAGAACGTTAATAGAACTGAATAGGATAATGGAGTGAATGAAAGAATGAAAATAACTATCATGGAATGTGCAAGAAGCATGATGATACATGTTGGTTTACCTTTGCAATTTTGGGAAGAAGCAATAGATACAATAGTATATTTAATTAACCATAGGCATTCAAGTACACTAGATGGTGGAATACTAGAAGAATCTTGGATTGGAAAAAGGTAGATATTAATTTTCTTAGAGTATTTGGTTTAGATGTTTTTTTGTATGTTGATAAAGAAAATAGGAAGAAATTAGATGCTAAATCCAAAAGATGCACTTTCTTTGGTTATAGTTATGGTGATTTTGGATCCCGTTTTGGGATTTGGAATATTATAAGATTGTTAGGAGTTGTGAAATTTATTAGAATGAAAAGAGAATGTATAGGGATAAGGTTTTGATACCAAAGAATGAACCGAGTGAAAATTTTGTTGAAGAAAATGCATTCTCGTATTTAAAACAATCATACATAGGCACCAACATCGATCTTATAGAACCGGTATCGGTCAAGGTAACCGGTGTCGGCGGGAGTAGGACCGGCATCGATTGGGTGAAACGACATCGATTAAGGGGGAATCAAGCGTCGGCTACAGTGTGACCGATGTCGGTCCTTTGTTAGAAATTGATATGAATGTGTAATAGGCAATCGATTGATCCCATGACACCATAGATTTACGTGAAAAGGTCCTAAAGGGTAAGTAAAACTCTAGAAGATTTTACTCCATTATTTTATTTATTATTGACTAATAGTTATGAACCCAAGATTTCTAAAGAAGTAATGTAAGGATACCCAAATGAAGTGGGAGTATAACATGAATGAGGAGATGGACTCCTGGAAAAGAATCGACATGGGATTTAGTAAATTTTTCAGCAAGAAAGAGATCATTCTAGAACAAATGGGTTTACAAGCTTAGGAGGAAGAGGGTGGACAAAAGATACAAAGAAAGGATTGTGGTAAAAGGATTTACACATGAAAGCATGTATTTACTTTGGTGAGATATTTTCTCTTGTAGTTAAGATGACTTCTATTCACACTTGTTCTTAGTTTAATTCTGAGAAGATTTACATTTAGAACAACTTGATGTTAAAACAATTTTCCTTCATGGTGATTTGGAGGAAGAGATTTATATGTAGTAACCATTTGGATATGAAGTCAAGTGTAAAGAAAATTTTGTGTGCAAACTGAAAAATAACTTGTATGGGCTTAAGAAATATCTAAGGCAATGATATATGAGGTTTGAATGTTTTATGCATAAGCATGGGTCTATGAGATGTGAATCTAACCATTGTGTTTATTTCAAGAAGCTTAAAAATGGGAGCTATATTACTTTGTTACTATATATAGATGATATTCTTATTACATGATCTAGTATGCGAGGACATTGGTGAGATTAAAGAAAAGTTAACTCACACATTTGAAATGAAGGACTTGGGAGATGTATAGAAAATCCTTGGCATGTAACTTCACGAGACATGAAGAACAAGAAAGTGTATTTGTCTTAGGAAGATCATATCAATAAGGTGATCAAGTGTCCTAGATCACATAAGGAGTTTGAGTACATGGTGTGGGTTCCATATGATTCGGTAGTTGGAATATTATGTACGTTGTGGTTTGTACTGACTGACATTACATAGGCAAAGTGGGAGTTGTGAGTACATTTATGGTCAATCCAAGTAAAGAGCATTAGAAAGTAGTCCAATGAATACTAAAATATTTGAGAGGGACTTCCAATATGTAGTTATGCTATAGAGGATCAAATACTTCTTTATGCTATGTATGTGTATTTATATATGGCTGGATATTTGGATGGTAGGAGGAGCACTACTATATATGTATTCATAGTAGGTGGGATGTCAATTAGCTAGATTTTGAGATTGCAGAAGGTTGTGGCCTTGTCTACTATAGAGGATGAGTATGTTGCAGCTATAGAGGTTAACAAAGAGATGATATGGATGAGCGAGTTCATGGAAGATTTGGAAAAGGAGCAAGAGGATTGCAGTTTGTAAAATGATAGTCAATGTTTAATTAATCTAGAAAATAACTCAACATTTCATTCAAGGAAGAAACACATTCAGTTGAGATATTACTTCATATGGTAGGTGTTGGAGAATGGGTGGCTAAAGTTGGAGAAAATTTATACAAATGAGAACCCCGCAGATATATGCTAACGAAGTCATTGGCAAAGGAGAAGTTAGAGCTACACTCCACTTATGTTAGTCATCGATTTTGATACTTGAAGAGGGAGAAAAAATCCAAGGATGGAGTTATGCGTTATAATGCAATAATTTATGTCTAAGTGGAAGATTGTTGAGGTGTGGAGATGAATTTCTTCACAAATTGCTTATTTACAACTTGCAGAGTTTATATAGTAATCGATGTTGGTCGGCTAACCGACAACGGTCACTAGTAGACCAACCAACATCGGTTGAGACAAACCAAAGCATCGATTACTGTGTGTAAAATGTTTTCATTTAGAATGCGAGATTAGAGCTAACCTTTGATTAAAAGGTGATCTAAGGGTTGTAATTACATAGCTAAAGTGCCCTAAGTAAATCTATTGTAAATCAATTAAAATTAGTTAATTTTCCTTTTAAGGATGAAATGAAAGTATTATTATTCTTGTGTTCTTTTCCGATAGTTGGGATAATTTTGTAATGGTCATTAGTAATAGAACATCCGTGAATAATATTTTGAAGTTTGATAATGTGATTTGTATAATCCTAAATGAAGAAATAAGAAGGAAAAGTATAGGAGAGTCATCATCTGGAAATGCTTTGAATGTAGAAAGCAAGGGAGACAAATGGAGAAATCAAATAGCAAGAATAATGGGAGATCAAATTCAAATAATGGAAGATCTAAATCCATAGGTAGAGGAATAACCTGTTGGAACTATGGAAAGAAAGGACATGCAAAGATGGATTCTTGGTTCAAATAAAACAAAGAGAATGTACAAGAGAAAGGTAAAGAATGAAATGTTTCATCTTTTGAGGTAATGCAAGATGCCCTTATTCTCTCCTTGGATAGTAAAATAGAATCATGGGTTTTAGATTTAGGAGCTTCTTTCCATGCTACCCTAATAAGGGTTATTTCAAATTATAACCAGTGGTAATTTTGGGCATGTTTATTTAGGAGATGATGAACCATGCATGATTACTAGTAAATGTGAAGTTTATGTTAAATTGTAGAATGGAAATACATGGATATTGAAATATGTGAGGCATGTGAAAAGCCTCGAAGAAATCTAATTTCTGCATGACAACTAGGTAAAGATGGTTGCATGGTTACATTCACAACCAATTCTTGGAAAGTTTCCAAGGACCTCTTGCAAGAGGTAAGGAGGTAGGAACATTGTATATGTCTACCTATATTGCTAATTCCTTTTTGTTGTATTGTTGGCTAGATTTTTTGCACAACATCAAACCTAGCGATCATGAGATAAATCTCCCTCATTTAACCGATGAGGCTCTCGTGTCATATTTTCAATTTAAGTATGCTAATATCTAAATGGGGTTTTACTTTAGCTATTCAGGTTCATGAACTATAATCGAACAGCTTCTGTGGCAAAGTAAGTAAAATTGCTTTTTTAAAGAAAAGAAAATTTATAGAAGAATGTAATTACATAAACACATAGAAGAAATGGGGAAGATGTGCATCCCAATCGGTAGATGGCGAGCTGATTACATGCACATAGAAGAATCCAATATATATAAACACAAATTATAAAACAAAGGAAACTCTAGATCTAGATCTAAAATAACACAAAGTTTATTAAGAGATCTAAGATTAAAAGCAAGAAACACAAAGACACCGTGACACAAAGTTCTCCAGAAACCTGCTCCTTTGTATTCCTTTTCTCCAAGTGGCTCTCAGGGGTTCAACACAAAGTCTAGAACACAAGATTGTTGCTTACAAATTCTGATCCTTAACCCGAAGGTTCTTCCTCTACTTATAGAATGTAGAGGGGAAATTACAAGTTGGAAGCTTTAGTTGAACTGACACATGTGGAAGTCGGAGGAAAGAAACAACTAGCAATCTCCCTCCTGGAATTCCTCTTTGCATGACATGTATGATTTGCAACTGAAAATAGAACCTTCTATTTTGCATGCCTGCCACCTATCTCCAAGTAGTTGACTTCTTCAAGTAATGGCTTTTAAACCAATCACTTTAAGTTGTATAATTTAATTGATCACTCAATTACTTTGTCGGAGGAAAGAAGAAGGAAGAGGAAAGCTGCAGTCTTGTCCTTTTTCATGTCTGCATGCAGTTGATTCAAAATGGATCCGAAGCACTGGATCTCGGAAGTGGCCGGATCTAGAAGCGGCTAGATCTCGAAACAAGCTAGAATTAGAAACAATGGATTTTTCCTTCACCTTGTCTTCTCTTTTATCCTTTAAGCTTTTGCGCTTCTTCTCCAAAGACATGCATCAATGCAATGTTTTCCGTAGATAACTCATCATATTTATTTTAATTGCATATGAGCAATTAAAAATTCTTAAAGCACTGGATGAATGAAAATTCAATGAAGGCTTTAATCGGGAAGATAGGAGTGTTTGCACAAGATCTTGGAAGGAATTTTCCACGCACCGACTTCTTCACTGACCGACCGCATTCAAACAAGAGGATGAAGCCTTTATGCGCCAGAAGATTTTGTAACTATGAGATCTGGATCTAGATCTACATATGGATTTACATCTGTATCCACATCTAGATATGGATCTGCACCTACATAACAAACTCTGGCAACTGGGTTGTGGATGGAAAAGCTACAGCTCGAATAATTCCATTACTTTTAATCTACATGCATGAGTGAAGTCTTTCCTGCTCTGGATCTGTCTATCAATTCATCAAGAGGTTCCAAGCCTAGATCCATGTCTCTAATATCTGCAAATTTGGAAGTGATGCATAACTCCGTTATGCTTTATTTTTCATCCTTCTTTGCCATGGCTTTGTCTATCTTTGTCAACAATTCTTTTTCTTCTTATCCTGGACGGAATTCTTCACAATTGGTGCGGATCTGGATAATTCTTGATTCGAGAGGATATATTCAATGTATTGGACATTGATTAAAGATCATTTTATTTATAAAAGCACCATGTGATGAATTCTCAGAATTAATTCGTAAAAAGATGGCAACCGCAGCATGCACAAAGTGAATTTTAATCACAAAAATTTGCATAATTCAAACCTCGCTTTGCCCCAAAATTTGACGTCTTATTTGCATGCAAAGCAAACATGAATTTTACTAACATCACTGAGCACCCGTATCACTTCTACAAACAATTATGTAGACAAAGATCAACCTCCTTCAAAGCATGTGCCAATTTTGGAAGCTTTTAGCTTTATTTCCACCTTGCACGAGCAAAATCTTTCTTCAAATGGGGCACACTTTTCCTCTTGGCTGTAATTCTTTACCCGTGAATTAAATAATTCACCCATATGGTAGCCCATGCTTATATAACCCTCACAATTCTATAATTAATAATTTCCCTAACAATTAAAGGCAATTAATTAATTAAAAATCATTGTTTTCTCTTTAAAATAGCATGTTTTAAGGATAGACATCCAATAAATTAAATTAATTCATTTAATTCATCCACTCTTCACTCAACTGAAGCTTCACAGTGTGCCTTAACCTTAGCCACTGAAAATAGGAATTTATTTAATCATTTAATACTTCAAAAAGCATTAAATCCTTCCTAAAAGGGGCGCACTTTTTCACAAGAGGGGGTTGCCTTTAAATAAATTAATTTATTTAATTTTAGACAATCTATTTCCAATTGATTTATTCCCCTTTGTTTTTGTTGACTTTTCCACAAGCCTGGGTGCCAAAATTGGGTGAATAAATATTAACAAATATTTATTTAATGCATTATTATTCACCCAAGGTGGGTTGCACTTTTTGGAATAATAGAATTCTATTTTTAAGAATTTATGACAATGGGATTCTTTACCCTGCAAGGCAGCCCCGGAAATCCCATGATCCACTTAAGTGATTTGACTTTGACAATGGGATTATTTACCCTGCAAGGCAGGCAATAAAATCCCATGATTTCACTTAAGTCATTTTTCTTTATTTCATCATGGGAATTTTCACCTGCAAGGCAAAGGCAATAAATTTCCGCCGCTGCGCCTCTAACTTTCCCACTATAAACCTGCTGGCAGTACAAAATTCTCACCTTGCCTGCTACTTCTATTTTCCCATTGCAGCTTAAATTCTTTGTTTTCCAAAAGTGCGCCAATCCCATGGGGGGCTTTTCCAAGTCTGCGAATTCACTTTTTACCAGTGATCCAGGACCTTTGATGGTGACTTCCTCCGGGCATAAAGTGCATATATGTTTTCCAAATTACTCCAGGCCAAAAATCGGGCTTACCCGCTTGAAGGAATTGTTCTAGAGAAATTTTACTGAAAAACAAAACAGACAACACAAAAACACAAAAATTGCCAAAAGTCACAAATAAAGCCCAAAACTTATTCCAATTTAAAACCCTTATGGTACATAGGAATAATGACATGTTCGATCATAATAGAGCTAAAAAGAGCGCAAATAGCCTCATACGGGGCTTATAATAATTAAATACAAATTTTCCGAGACAAATCTCGGCGAAAAATATAACAATTTTGGGCATCTGGGTATTTGGCAAAAAACTAATATGGCTCTTTGGGAATATCTTGATGCAATTCAAGAACTTTCAGTGCAATAAAAACACAAAAGCGATCCATTATTTTAAAATTACAATTTTTTTTTAATAGGGTAGTCACAGATTTAAGGAGGAAATCTGGGTACACCATGTATCTACTTTAGATTCGAGATGCAAGAGCATGTGGCATAATCAGCTAGGCCATATGAGTAAAAAGGGAATGGAGATCCTAAAGGCTAAGGGTAAGTTATCAAATTTGAAAGATGTGGATCTTGATTTACGTGAGCATTGTATATTTGGCAAGCAAAAGAAAGTAAGGTTTCTTAAGGTTGGGGAAACAAAGGAGGAGTTGAAATTAGAGCTTTTACACTCGGATGTGTGGGGACCACCTAGGTAGCTTCTCATGGAGGATCCCAATACTATGCGACTTTCATTGATGAAGCCATAAGAAAGGTATGGGTTTATTATATTAAGCGTAACTATGATGTTTTTGAGATTTTTAAAGGATGGAAAGCCCTTGTGGAAAATGAAACAAATTTAAATTTAAAGTGCCTTAGATTTGATAATGGTGGTGAGTATCGCAAGCAAGGTTTTCAATGATTATCATTCAATGAATGGAATATGCACAGAAATAATGGTTCTTAGAACTCCATAAGAGAATGGAGTGGTTGAAAGAATGAAAAAAACTATCATGGAACGTGTAAGAAGCATGAGGATACATGTTGGTTTACCTTTGTAATTTTGGGCGATGAAGCGTAGATATGACAATATATTTAATCAACCACGGGCCTTCATGTGTACTTGAATGGTGAAATACCGAGAAGAAGATTAGACTAGAAAAGAGGTAGATCTTTATTTTCTTAGAGTATTTGGTTCAAAAGATTTTTTGCATGTTGATAAAGAAAATAGGAAGAAATTAGATGCTAAATCCAAGATATGCACTTTCATTGGTTATGGTTTTGGTGATTTTGGATTCTATTTTTGGGATTTAGAAGATTCTAAGATTGTTAGGAGTTGTAACATTGATTAGAATGAAAAGAGAATGTACAGGGATCAAGTTTTGATACCCAAGAATGAATCAAGTGAAAATTTTGTTGAAGAAAATGCATTCTCAGATTTAAAACAATCACACACAGTACCATCGTCGGTACTACATGAACCGGTATTAGTCAAGGTAACCGGCGGTGTCGGTAGGAGCAATACCAAAGATCGGTTGCGTGAACTGAAATCGCTTATAGGGCTGGTGTCACCTATAGGTGACCAACTTCATCACTATAAAAAATTGATACAAATGTGCAACAAACACAGATTGAGCCCAGAACCCCGAGAAGGTCCCAAAGGGTAAGTAAACCTCCAGAAATATTTACTCCATTATTTTATTTATTATTGACTGATAGTGGTGAACCCAAATTTTTAAAGAAGCAATGTAGTAGGATACCCACATGGAGTGGGAGCATGGCATGAATGAGGAGATGGAATCCTTGGAAAATAATCAGACATGGGATTTAGTCAAGTTTCCAGCAGGTAAGAGATCATTGCAGAAAAAATGGGTTTACAGGATCAAGGAGGAAGAGGGTGGATAGAAAGATACAAAGCAAGGCTTGTGGTAAAAGGATTTGCACAGAAATTAGGTATTGACTTTGGTGAGATATTTTCTCTTGTAGTTAAGATGACTTCCATTCGTATTGTTCTAAGTTTAGTTACAATAAAAGATTTGCATTTAGAACAACTTGATGTTAAGACGACTTTCCTTCACGGTGATTTGGAGGAAGATATTTATCTCTGCAACAATTGTTTGGGTATGAAGTCGGGGTAAGGAGAATTTTTGTGCAGGTAGAAATAGAGCTTGTATGGGCTCAAGCAAGCTCTAAGGCAATGGTATATGAGATTTGATATTTTTATGCATAAGCATGGTTATATGAGACATGAATCGACCATTGTGCTTATTTCAAGAAGATTGAAAATAGGAGCTATATTATTTTGTCGATATGTTTATTAGGGATCTAGTATGCGGGACATTGGTGAGCTTAAAGAAATGTTAGCTCACACATTTTCAATGAAGGATTTAGGAGCTGCAAAGAAAATCCTTAGCATGAAAATTCATAGAGATAAGAAGAATATGAAATTGTATTTGTCTCAGGAAGATTATATCAATAAGGTGTTGAAAAGATTTAAAATGCAGGATGCAAAACCTGTAAGTACACCTATGGTTGAACACTTTAAATTGAGAAAATATTAGTTTCCTACATCACATGAGGAGGTTGAGTACATGGTGCGAGTTCTATATGCTTCGGCGGTTGGAATATTATGTATGATATGGTTTGTACTGCACTGGACATTGCACGAGCGATGGGAGTTGTGAGTAGATTTATGGCCAATCTAGGTAAAGAGCATTGGAAAATAGTCTAATGGATACTCAAATATTTGAGAGGGACTTCCAACATGTAGTTATGCTATGGAGGATTAGATACTTCTTTATGCAGCTATGTTGATTCAAATATGGCTGGATATTTGGATGGTAGGAGGAGCACCATTGGATATGTATTCACAGTAGGTGGGACAAAAATTAGCTAGATTTCAAGATTAAAAAGGTTTTGGCCTTGTCTACTATAGAGGCCGAGTATGTTGCAGCTACAGAGGCTAGCAAAGAGATGATATGGATGAGTAGGTTCATGGAAGAGTTGGGAAAGGAGCAAGAGGATTGCAGTTTGTAGACAAGTGTTAGCCAAAGTGTGATTCATATGGAAAAGAACTCAACATTTCATTTAAGAATGAAATAAATTTAGTTGAGATATCACTTCATATGGCAGGTGTTGGAGGATGGGAAATTGAAGTTGGAGAAAATTCATACAAATAAGAACCCTACAGATATGCTAACGAAGTTGTTGGAAAAGGAGAAGTTGGAGCTACACTCCACTTCTTTTGGTCTTAGAGTTTGAGACTTGAAGAGGGAGAAACAAAGCCAAGGAAGAATATTAAAGGATGGAGTTATGCGTTCTTGTGCAACAACAATTTATCTCTAAGTGGGATATTTTTGAGATGTGGAGTTGAATTGCTTCACAAATAACTTATTTAAAACTTACAGTTTACACACGATGGCAACCGATGTCGGTCACCTAGCGAGACCAAGCGGCATTTGTTGAGACAAGCCAAGCATCGGTTGGGGTAACCAAAGATTGGTTACCTATGTGTAAATTTTTTTAATTTAAAGTGCGAGATTATATCTAACCTTTGATTAAAAGGTGATCTAAGGGTTGTTATTGCATATCTAAAGCACCCTAAGTTTGTATATGCTTATATAAGATAGAAAACTAGGGTTAGAGGATATAATTAAGAAGATTGAATGAATTGTAAGAAAAATTTCTTGGAGAGAGCTCGAGAAAATCTTGTAAGAGGAAAATTATTGTACATCATGTGAGGTGTGGAAGATTTTATATCTTATATTATATATCGTATGGAATAATATATTAGATGTTTCTTCGTGGGCGTAGCCCACGTTGGGTGAACCACGTTATATCTTGTGTATTATTTCTTCTCATTTTATTTCCATGTTTATTGCTTATATTGTTAGATCTGATTTATATCTATACAACATGTATGGCCTAACCCCAACAATCCCAAGCCTTACAACTAATTTTCACGCCTAGCCCTTTTCCACATAGTGTTTGGATTTAATAAGTAAATTCATCCCATATTCCAATTATGACCATAATTTCATTACCACGACACATAATATTTCATAAAGTGGTTAAAGGCATTGCCTTTAACTACCGCCTCCCAGTATCCACTATCACGAAGTTCATTTTAAATCAAATAATTTACAGGTATAAAGTCCCCCAAGTTATTATTTTAGATAATGGATCTTAATTTTAGAATGATGAGGTGAACAAATTATGCACAAAATTCAAAATATCACATCATATTGCCTCCCTACACTACCCTCAAGCCAATATATAATCAAAGGCTAAAAATAATACATTGAAATCTATTCTCCTTTAAATTATTAACAAAAACAAAAGGGATTGGCACATAAAGTTGTTTCTAGCATTGTTGTCATATAAAACCTCTATTTAGTCACCAAAAGGAGAAACATTGTTCTCTTTAGTATTTGGTTCTAAGGTTGTATTTCCATTAGAAGTAAAATCATTGGTCTTTATATATACCTTTAGGTCATATTAGATGAATGTGAGTATGGAAACACACTACTAGTAGAATTGGAGACTTTATATGAAAAAGACTTATTTTCAAAAAACATCACCGGGTCTACTCGATAGATTATGTATCTAATATAATAAAATACCCATGAGCGATCAATCCAAAATGGTGAATTGGCTCTAAGAATCTACAATCAAATAGACAATAAATTTGGTAAATTTCATTAATTTATACCTAAATGGCTAGGTCCCTATCAAGTCAACGAAGACTTTAAAAATGGAGCATTGTGTTTATTCACTTTGGAAGGTGATGATTTATGAGACTCCATCAACTCGACTCCACCTAATTTTTTTACATGTAAGCATATCACACTTACACTTTTGTCATTTCATCTTCATAGTTTTTATATCATCATCATTTAATTTAATAGGTGCTTTGAAAGTTACTTAAAGGTGAACAACTTTAACTATTTGTACATTGGTAAAATGTCTCACACTCTTACATTCATACAACCTCACCATATTGTTAGTGTAAATTCACAACACCCCCAAAATGACCTATGGATTTGCTTTTCTAAGGCAATGTCATTTGGTGTGAATGCACAACATTGAGTTTTCCCAAGGTGTGGGACCTTTGCAAATGGGGAAAGCTCTCCATAGAAAGCTGGTTCCTCTTACTAAACTACCTACCACAAGTTATTCTAGTGCGGAAAGCTAATCTAATCTTAATCTAACTTCCAGGAGATAGGGAGAGAAAGAGAACAAGGAAAAACAAAGCCTACACTAAAACAGTGATACACCGAGAAGGAAAATGTTGAAGATCTACCAAAATTGCCATGGAACAAGAAGAGGTGAGCAATGAAAAGGATGGACAAATGCATCATAGACCTAGAGATGTATTTCACACAAAGAATTTTCCAAAACTCCATGAACACAGCTTCAAAACCTGTAATGAACATTCAAACATGCAAAAATACCTATAATGAAGAGAGGTAAGAAGAAAACAAGCAAAAACGAGCAAGGATGGACAAATGCATCACAAAACATGTTTTTATTGCTCCAGTTTGCACAAAAAATCATTTCATGGGTAAGAGGAAAAAATGCCATTACGGAATAGGGGAGGAGGTTCAAACTCCATTTTCAACCTTGGGGGAAGAAAAAGAAGGAGAGGTAAAGAAGAATGATGAATAACTTTTTACAAATGAGCCAAAATTGGCTTTTAACACTCAAGCGAAAAGAAAGAAAGTAAAAACGTGGGAAAATTGATTTGGAAATTCAACCACCAACAAGATTCCTCTAATTGGCCTACAAAATTATGGGTTTCCATAAAAATCCCATACTTGAAGTACATTACTTTACAAAGAAAAACAAAGGCCCATACTTCATTAATTTTGGTGGTTGGAGTCATTTTCTACGTGTTTTTGCTTGCAGAGAGACGTTTTCCATTTTCTCCCACAAATATCCATAAAAATTAAAATTTAACCCTCCATCATGTAGATAATTTCACAAGCTTTCCAATGATATAAAGAACGCAAAAATCGAGCTCGGGATTGAAAGTTATGCCCCTCTAAAGATTTAGGGCAAAAATGGCAATTTTGGGGCAAAAATCGGGTTAGCGGGCCGAAACTTGAAAATTTTCCTCTTTTTGAATTTGGGAAAAATTCCCAAAAATTCTTTGCACCTCACCGCTCCTCTGCCACATGGTGCTTCCCATTTGATAATGGAATCGCGGGCTCAAACTTCACTTTTCTCCTTTTGATTTTACATTGGGAAAAATTCCCAAAATTTCCCCGTGCCCCGCTCTCCCGGTGACACGTGTCGGCCTCTAGTTCAGCGCGGAGGTGCAGCCCAACATTTTCCTTTTGTTTTTGACCACTTTGGAAAATTTCTCCAAATCCTTCCGCCGCCTTGACTCCTGATGCCGATTGGACACGTGTCGCATCCTTATTCAATGTGGGGCCTTCTAAACTTTTCTCCATCCTCCTCTACAGGCCCACGGGCCGGTTTTTTCCTTTGCACCCTTTTCCCATTTTGGAAAATTTTCCAACTTCGATCTGCCGTCCCAACCTCTGCTGCCACATGGCACCGTTTCATTAGATGTGGGCACATGTCTGCAGGAAAATTTCCCCAAAAAACTCTGTCGAGCCATAACTCGAAAATTACAAGGAGTTAGGAGGAAAATTTTACCTTTCTGGAAAGTTGAAGAAAAATCCTATCTGATGAAGCCATTTCTAGAAACCTTTGAGTGCTTTAAATGTGTGAAAATTAAATTTGAAGCACAAGTAAGGGAAGAATGAAGGCAAGTTAGCCAAAATAAGCGGGGGCTCATTTTGGATAGCACATACCCATTGTTATCCTTATCATGACACAAATTTTATTTCTAAGTAAAATATTAATATTTATTATGATAAAAACTAATATACCTTGTTCCATCACAATTCCACTTATTTCAAACAATTTCTACATATAGTTTACTCCGAAGCTTTATGATGAAAATTTTTCCTTTGTAAAATTTATCTCTAAATACAAGAGCTCTAACATCATAGTCCTAATATATTTTCCCACAAATATTGGTCTTAGGTGATGAGCCTTCACATATCACTTGTTTTTGGGGACAATACTGGGAACATGGGTCTCACAAAACAAGTGATATGTGAAGGCTCATCACCTAATACCAATACTCTTTGGGAGCATGGGTCTCACAAAACAAACACAAAAAAAAAAAAAGAAAAAAGAAAAAGAAAAAGAAAAAGAGGAAGCATTCTATATGTAAACATCTACATATTTTTCCTTCCTAGTTTTTGTGATGATCCCACATCTCTTACTAGTGGTGTGAAGCTAAGAAAGGAGAAATAAACCTTCACTTGCCTAAGTTTTTCCTTCAAATGAGGATCCCTTTCATCTTAATAGTAACGAGGGAAATATGCGGGTGGTCAATGTAAAAATTTTAAATAAAATAATATGATGTAAATTGCTTAAAAACATGAAATATAAAAGAGTTGTTTAGATACATATGATGAAAATTAGAACTAACCCTAAAACCATATTTCATCAATTAGCTGGCCATCTATGGATCTAAGTATAGAACATGTATATAGAGTGTAATTATTTGAATCGGTGACTATAAAGTGTCATTATTTTAATCTGGTGACAAATATCCTTAAAAATACAATTACCATTTTATCGAGTTAGTATGAACAATCTACTTACCTCAAGATATACACAATAATTTTTATTCATAGCCCACATATTTATTCACAAGTCATATGTCCTTCTTAACTTGTGGTATTGAGCCCTCACATATATTACCACTATCATTAATTTTTTCCAACGAAAGGAAAAGTATTAAAATTCTCTAAATAACAATTTCCTAAATACCCGTATGTGTTAGCATTTCATTCATATCCTAATCATTATGTTTTCCCATTTTCATTATTTCATAGCATCCATCCAAAAAACTTAGAAAAGCACGGACATTCCTAACCATTCAAAGTACATAAATAATAAATAAGAACATTTAAAAAGACAAGTGAATGATGAAGAGTTTCAAGCCAAAAAAATATGTATATTTTTATGTGTTTGTGTGTTTGAAGCTTTAGCACATCACCATCACACCAAAGGGAAAGTGTTTTCTAAACACTCCTCTATTAGTGAAAAATGTAAAAAAATCAATATATTCAAAAAATAAGCAATGAAAATGCCTAATAATCCCTTCGAGACCCCACGTGATACATTGAGTTGAGGGCTCCTAGAGTGGTTCATACATTGATGTATTCCTTGAAAATTTTGGGAGCTTCGATGTACCAATATGTGCGAGTTGCCATGTAAGCCTCAAATGCAAATGACACTAATGTGGATACTATGACTCCCTCCCCTTTGCAACATCCCTTGATAATCGTAAACATATTTTCACAAAGTGGGGTTATCTACCTAGAAATCATGTTGTACCAGGATGTAGTCAAGAAAACTTAAATGTGTCATGCCATACTTTGGGAACATATATTATTATGATGACCTACCTATGTTGGAAAATTAGGATCTACCGAGAAGAGCATCTCAAGTCGTATTGAATGTAAATGTAAATAGGTCAAGGGTAATCCGCCATATGATATCTCTCCACTTTGAGGGTAGTGTTTGGAATCATAAAACACACACACACACACACACACACACACACACACATCAAATTAGACAATTTGTACTAATGAATAATCAAACTATATCTAGTATAGAGGAAATGAATCAATGAAATACTCACCAAGGTCACCCTCTCCGTTAGTCACATTTATCCTCTTCATGAGCCTCTGGTTTATTCTCTTATTAATACTCCTCAATCCCCTCATTAGGAGACTCATCTCCTCATACAACTGCACCCACAATCTTAAGGACTCCTCTCCATCCTTGACTCTCTTAGGATACCTTTCTTGGTTCCACTACAAGCTGGCCTATTGGTACCTTAAGAACCGATGATCTCCTATGTAACCTCTCCATCAAGTTGTCCTTGATCTCTTTAGCTTCTCTATAAAATTTCTATACATTTGGAAAATTATCAATATAGGGAAAACCAAAATATTGAGGCATGTCACGCTGCACCCAACACGAGTCTAAAACACGTTAAAAGATAACCAAAAATCCCGATCAAAGATGGGGAAGGTAATAAAGTGGTAATGTGTGTGTGTGTGTGTGTGTGTGTGGGTGTGTGTGTGTGTGTGTGTTTAAAGGGGTAAATAATTATACAACAGTAAAAATTAAACATCACAAAGGTAATGCAACTAAGTCAAAAAAATAATGAAGTGGAACCATCCGCAATCGTGAGCGACTTAGAGGGTTATAATAATTTTCACACCGTTAAAACAATGTCATAATAATGGTATGAGGGACAAGGAGTCATCTTAACACCGCATCCACAAGATAATATATTTAAGGTTATTATTATTATTATTATAACTATTTTATTTTTAATGTTGACGATAATAAATCGTGATGGCTGCAAGTTAATAATCTTTTTGAGAATGATTAATATACATACCTATTAATATTTTAATTTTGAGTGGCGGGAAGCGCGATTAAATTAAGAGGGTCATGGGTCCCATTTCATCTCTAAAATGGACCCATGCCTTTGAAGTTATTTAAAATTAAAATATAATTAATTTAAAATAAATAAACATTCTTTTATTAAAAAAATTTAACCACTTGATCACAGGTTTTCTCCCAAAATAAAACATATAAATAAACTTCCTTTATACATTACAACCGAATTACCTAGGCCACTAACTAAATAATATTAATTAATTTAATTCATTTGAAAGTGCACCCACATGACTTAATTCATTGTGCACATTAAATCCAGGCCCTAGGATCTAAGATATCTCCACCCTTAGATTAACTAAACCTAAAAACTCAAAAGGAGGATATATTTTCTCACCCTAATGTTATTGTTCATTTCCTCTCCAAATTTCATTCGGGTCTCCTTCATTTTCTTCTCTTTGATTTTTTTTTATCCAGGAAGAAAGCTCAAATATTCAAGCTCAAGGGTTTGAGGTTTCATCACTCTCCTCCATTCCTCTACAACAAATCATTAGGAATTGCATTTGTTGTTTGCGAGGGTTAAAGTTTTGATTATTGTTTTCTTTGGGTGAAAAACCCACAACTATGGAAAAACTAAGGAAGATCTCTAGTTTATTTTACAGAGAGAGATATGGAGATTTAAATGGATTTTTATTTGATTAGATCTTAAATGGTATATATATATATATATATATATATATATATATATATATATATATATATATATATATATATATATGGTGGCGGAAAAGAGCAAACTACCCATGAAGGGCGACTATGTAGAGTACGACCATATGACTTGGAAGGAGGGTTTATATTAGTGTGAGGGATAGGTGGGGCAGCTATCCCACCTTGCCCCCACTATATATAAAACCCTATACATATTGAATAAAAAAAAAAAGCCTTAAGAGTAAAGGCTATACTTACCAAAACATTCTTTATTAAACACCTTTCCAATATTACTTTATTTTATAAGGTTTTACAATATATTTCAACTTTGTGTGTGTGTGTGTGTGTGTGTGTGTGTGTGTGTGTGTGTGTGTGTGTGTGTGTGTGTGTGTGTGTGTGTGTGCACGCGTGTGTTTTATATATATTAAAAAAAATAAATAGAAGGAATTATGATTCAACATAAAATTAATAATTTTCTAGTTTTTAATTATTAATTTTGTGTTGAATCAGAATTGCTTCTATCTTTTTATTATATTAAAACATGTGCACACACACACACACACACACACACACACACACACACACACACACACACACACACACACACACACACACACACACACACACAAAAAGTCATATTTACACATCTGGATGCAACCAGATTTATACAAATTCTATACATGATTTAATACAAACACAATTTCATTTCTATAAATTTTGTAAATTCTAGATTTATAACAAGTTTAGTTTATTTATTTAATAGAGAGGCATTATTTTCAAACAAATATATGAGTAAGTGTGTGTGTGTGTGTGTGTGTGTGTGTGTGTGTGTAAGCACTTGCTTAATATGCGATCAAGTTATCTAACAAGAAGATAACATCTAAGTAGAAGAAAATAAATTCATGGAAAGATAATTACAATAAAAGATATTATTTATTTTAAGTAAAATAATTACACATTTACTTTCACTAAGAGGAGTCTAATTTTCAAGTTTCTAAGAAAGTGCATCTCACAAATTTTAAACTAATTTTTTTGTAAAGTTTTTAGACAAACTTTGGATGAGAAGGAAAAATTCTAGCATGTTTTAACAGTTTTAGAATACACTATAACCCCTTCATTTATTTACATAAACTTGCCATGATGATAAACAATAGTTAATATGCACATCACTTCCTTTCCTCAATTAAAATTTCTCTTATTTCAACATGAAGATATCAACAGTTAATTCAAGAGACAATTTTACAACTTGAATTTCAAGTGACAAAAATGTGTAACAACGGTGTTTAAATCATATTTCCAACCATCCAGCTCACATAATTTATTATTTCATAACTAATTATCAAATTAATAAGGTAAAATGCAAGCATACAAGCCCTCCTCTCAAGAGGAGACAACATGCCAAAATTTTGGCTCAAAACATAGTAAAAATACACTTCAAATCTGCAACTTTGTAACTTCAAATCCACTCCACCTAGCTCCCAAAATTAGCATGCAAGGTAACTCCAAAATCACAAGAAGGTGTTTGGTTGACCACCCAACCAAATGACATCATTACATGCCACCAAGGAGTCCAAGGTGGCATGTTAGCCTCCCCCCAAGCCCATGGGAAAGAGGCAACTCACACTTAGCACAAAGGGATAATTTGAATGCACATAACAATTTAGGACCACATTTTGAAGCCATTGAAAAATAAAATTACAACCAAGTAAACATGCTAAGAAGCCCCAAGATTCTAGCTATGGGAAGAGGGGATGGGAATCCCTAATTTCATGTTTCATAAACCATACCAAATAGCCATAAAATCCCCTTATCTCTCCATATTTTCACCATCTCCTTATCACTCCAAAATAATTCCCCTTATCCCTCCAAACTCCCCAAGAAGGATTTTCAAACAATAATGTTTCCTTCTTGAGGGTAGGGATGAATTTCCAACCCAAATAGAAATCCATCCCTACCTACAAACCAAATGTAGGAGGGTTCCCAAATAGAGTGGAGGAAATTCCTCCCTCTTCCCATACAAGCTCCCAAAACCCACACCCCTCAAGGGTGGGTGGAGCAAAAGAGCAACACAAAATGTACATTTCCACAATTTGATCTCACACACACATGTAAGGTAAAAATGAGTAAAAAATATAGAGATACAAGGACCTACCTTGTATTCCCAAATCTAAATTCCAAATATTCCTTCCAAATAGCCCAATCCTCTACCAAGCTTCCAAGCTCCTTCCAAAATTTCCAAAGTAAAAGAACCCCCTTCCCATGGAAGTGAGGGTTTAAAAAGAGAAGTAGAAAACCAAGAAAAGAAATGGGAAGGTGACAAATGTCACCTTCCACCAAAACCCCAACCAATGGAGAATCCAAAAATTCAACCAAAAATTAAATTAAGGAAAATTCAAAAAAATAGCCCAAGCAATGATGAGGGAATTTCCCAAATCCCATACAAACCCAAAAATCAAAGAGCCCATAAATTATGAAGTGTGTGGGGAGGAAAAATGAGCCAATGGGCCTCATTTGCATTGAAAAGATCCCACCCACCCATAGGGATGGGGGTTAGGGCCTCTTTTCCATGCAAATGAGGTCCCTTACTTGCCATTTACCCTTCCTAAATGGCACATTTTTCCCAAATCCGAGTTTGGGAAAAATGTGGCATTTAGGAGGGGTGATTAGGCTCACCTAATCCATGATTAGGTGGCCTAATCCACCTAACCTCTACACATCATCCCACAACTAAAATAAGATGCTAGAACCACATGAAAATGGGTAACATTAACCATTACTAAGCAATAAACCAAGGAGACATAACAATGAGCAAGAAGATAAACAACATGTTATTTCATCACCAAGATGGAGGAAAATATAAGCTTAAAATTATTAAGTCCAAGAAACCAACATGACAAACCAAAACAAGAGAAAGGGGGTGTCGTAATTGATAAGAATAAGAAGAGGTTTGTTCTTTATGCCTTTTGTGCTAAGTGACGTGTGTTCCCTAAGTCCCACATTTTCCTCATGATTTATTTCTTGTCACTTGCACAACTCAATGCAAACCTCATATCTTCCCAATATGATAACAAAATACAATATGATAATATGCATCAAAATCAACATCCATACAAGCCATGCTAAGCTAGAAGTATATCAACAACATGAATCATCCACTGAATGAAACAATATAATCATCATCATACATCAAATATGGATCCAATATCAATACCAAAACATGTCAATAATAACTCATGATATCATCGTCATAACATAATATATGTAAATGAACAATGGCATTGTGTGCCTCATAGTCAACATGTGATCAAGTGTTAGCATCCTAATGCTATCAATACGATATCATGAATAATGTCATATCATAACAATGTACCAAAGCAGTAAAATACATGTCAAGCAACAATGTCATGTGATAATGTCCCATCAAAACAAAAAAAAAAGTAATAATGTCCCTGTCATCATGATAGTATAGATATAATGAGTCACATGTGACCAAAATGAGAGCACTGAAAAAGGTGGGCACTACAAGGCACCCATGTTATAGGACACATCTCTCTTTGACTTCCCTATTAACCAACTATGTGGCACCCGAAAGTAGTTATGGATACTCCCTCTCCTTCCCAAAGGACAATCATGTCAAGGCATAGATAAGAAATCATGTTAGTAGTGTTCAAAGTTCTCACCACCTATGGTACATCCTAATTAATTCCATGTGTACCTACCTCATATCCTTGATGGTGGAAAAATATGTAACGTATGTATCCCTTTGATAGGGTATAACCCACTCATACACCCATGAAAAGGGTGGCCCAATGAGAATTAATGAAATCTAATAATCCTATATATGTCATGATAAGTAGTAATGAGTATATCTTGACCCCATGCATACACTCTCCCATAGTCCTCAATTATATGCATAATGGGAAAAATAATATAGGAACATGCCCCTATAATTATCCACAATCAAGTGCAATGGCAATATTTCCTTGATGGCATTGTACATGTTGGAGATATGGGTTTTCTCCACATCCACTAGTTTGATACGTCGTTCTTGGCACCCAAATTAGGTGCCCCACCATTTCTTTAATAGGTGGATCATTTGTGGACCTCCTCTCTTAAGAGGGACCATCTGAGGGTTAGTTTTTACCTTGTAACTAGAACCCCAAGGATTTTGTAAGCACCATCTTAATTAATATTCCACTCTTTTCAGACTTAATGGAATCGGAATGTGTTCTCATTAACATCCCAATAAGTCAATAAATAAAAAATAACGTACTAGTAGGAGCAACATGTCTACTCTGATCCACTCTCTATATCCCAACTAGTGATCACTCTCCTCCTATGTCAAAAGTGACATAACCTAGGCCAACCAATCTTACTCTTTGGCCTTGATCCATTTAACATAATCCCCTACATCAAAAAGAGGAGAAAAGTATTAGGTACTACTATTAGATAACAAAAAGAGAGAGAAATAGGAAATGATCAAATGGATAAATGGTATTGTACCCAATGTGGTAGTTTCACAATTGTCACTCTGTGTAAAGTGACAATTCTGTAAACACCATGCACATTACACAACCAAAATGATGATTATACAACCACCATAACGGTCATGTCATTTGTATATGTACCACATTATTATATGGCCTTAAAAGTTTAAAAACATAAAAGACCCAAATTTAATCAAATAAAAATCTATATACCTATTTCTTACCCCTAACAAACATTCCTCAATAGCTATTTTTGATTCAAAATATTAAACCTATGGCAAAGGAAAAAAATTCTCACTTTGGATGCCATTAGTATTGTTATCATTGTCTTTGAGCACTGGTCATTTTGACTATCTCTGCATGTGATATGGATATAAAAACTCCAGAGCCCAAAATTTGGTAAACTTGTGGATAATAATTGATTTCTAAACATAGAAATGAGTTTATATCTATATTAAGTTTCAAATGCAAAATAATGTGTTTTATCTCTTTAAGACTTTGTGCGAGTTTTACAACATAGGTAGGATAAATTAGGTGGTATTTTCTCCCTCGCATGAATGGTGAGTAATTTCTTCTTCTTTTGAATATTAAATATTTTTCAATTTTTCATAATTTTACACTTGATCCTTGTCTTGGTTGTATGTGAGATATGGTTTTGGTTGGATTCAATACATTATAGAATAGGGTTAGATACTTCCTAAATTTCTGATTTTAGGATCCACCATAATCATAATTCACGTTCTCACCAATAAATGGCAGAAAATATATTATAAGGTGGTAATATGCACACACCTAAAATTGACATGGTACAACAAACATAAAAATAAGTCTTCAAAGTGATGCTACAATTATCTCTAAAATAGAACAAAGTTCAATCCCCCTATCTCTTCACAAAGTCTTTATGTATCCCCTTTGCTCTAAATCATCCAAAGTTATGTTTTGTATTTCAAAAAATGATAAGTCATTAATGATATTGAAACCATCAGTCAAGGTTGATAGGTGATTATGCAAACATCATGGTGGTTGTGCAACGCCATTAATCTTCACCGGATGTTAAATTACCATGTACATGAATTTTAAAAAGCATCTATTTTATCACCCATTCAACTATTATTTAATTTTCACCTCTATTAATTTGTCAAATTTAGGAAGTTGAGGATCATGGAAATCATCCCCCTTTCCCATTATAATTTTCTATATCTATCCCATTGCTTTCTTCTAATTGGATGAGTCATCCCATCCAAAATTAAAGTCCAAATTATCTTTCTTCACTTATAAAAGCCTTTAAATATCCCACTTTCATTTTTAGGTGTTGGATATTTTATTTTTGTGTGGGGTTATGTTTTTGTTTACTAAGAGGATTTGTTATAAATAACCAATTATTTATTTAAAGTTATCTTCACCCACATTTCAACTATTTCTTTACTTCACACCAACCAATTCTTTGAGGATCTTTGATTTTTCACTGTTGCTTCTTCCTTTCTTTCCTACTTAGATCATATTGAACTCTACACATTGGAGGGAACCCACATTTTGAGGAGAAAATAAATCATCACAAAAGTAGGAGTAAACCTACTACATTACTTGTAGTGAGCGGTTAAGGATGTATTCTATTTCTTTCATTTTAGTAAATTAATTGTTGAAGGATATTTGAAAGACTTTTGTAATGTGATTTCTTCATGCCCGAAGTTTGTTTACATCCAAACTTAGTTAGAAAGGTTATATGAATATTCCCATTCCTCTTCTATCTCAAATACTTATACTAGAGGAATCCTCATTGTTGATAATCAATTCCCATTTCATTCTCCCATATATTTCTTGGGAAATATTGGAAATGAGGAAAGGGATTTGAATTCATTGTCTTAAATTTTTAAAAGGTAACTTCACCATGGACATTTTTTTAAGATAGAAGTGATTTTTGTAGAATTTCCTTCTCACAAAAAATGTGGGGTAAAAAGCATTGTTGTAGGAAGCTTTGTTTTAAAAATTGAGATTATATTTATTTTCTAGAAGCTTATTTATTTAGTTAATATTCTACATAGAGCTAACTATACCTAGTTACCCTCTATATAGTTTGATTTATTTTAAAAGGTGTAATAGATTATTTTTATTTCTTTTTTACTATCTAGTTAATTTCTTTAAACATTGCCAAACACTTAAAAATAAAAAAATAGTAGTTAATTTTTAGTTTTACTTTATTTCATTTAAGAGTTATTTTCATAAAATACAAATTTACAAATAATTTAGAATAATTTTTATTTATTAATTGAATGAGAAATTGAATATAATTAAATCAATAAAAATCAAAATTATTAAAATTTAGCTATTAGGAAATCCATGCTACATGAACTTACCCTCTTTTCTCCTAGTTCCTTTTGATCATTCCTTACTCGTGAGTTTGAACTAACCTCAAAGAAGTATTGCTAAACCTATCATCAATCCCACAAGCATTGATGAATAATAAGGTGACATAGACTTAGGACTATGTATGTTGGTCTTTCACTCTACCCCTTACCTCCACTTATCATTAACCAACAAGAGGAATTCAATGAACATCTTAATGTTGTCAAGCAATTTTGATTTGGTTAAGTGTACCCACCTAGAGGTGGAAAACCATAGTCCATTGAGCTCATCTTCATCCACCTAGCTACATGAACCTCCTTAGAGAATCACCTAAAAAGGAAAGTGAATTTTACAAGAGTTTTACAACTTAGAAATATATTATTCCTCATCACTGATATAGATAAAGAAATTGTGTCCCCAACATCAACAATCATAGTATCTCTTAAGACGAGTTAAATAGGAATATTTTTCCCTATATGAGAAATTTTCACACTTGCAAGTCTATCAAAAGAGGATTCATTATTTACCTCATCCTAATAATTATCTATCCAAAACTAAAAGTGTTTATTATTATCCATTATTTTCATCACCGTAATCGACCCCCATTTCACATCATCCTTCAAAATTTTGGTTGTTTTAGCCCTACCTCAAGAATTCAAGTGTACCGAGTTAGAAATATCGATTTTCATATGTATAGGCACATGGTGGTGTAAATCCTAAGGTATATTTTTATTTTATTTGGGAAGGTAGATAGGGTAAATTATAAAAATGTGTATCGAGGAAAATTTGGATAGTAAAATTTTCTCCAAAGATACAAATCAAGGGTGGGATACATGTCATTGATTCATGTACCACAAGATCAAGTGGTGTGGGAATCATATTAGGTTATGAAAAATCAATGACCCACTTAAAAGATGACATTGATTGTAGTGGGTAAACTTGATATTATATCTCATTAGGTGATGTATGTGGAGACACACCCTATTGATAGATCTTTGTTGTAGATTGGGTGGCTAAATCATGTAGTACAACCACTACTCTTAGTGTATAGATGATGAAATTCCTAAGAGAGAGGAGGGAAAATATGGATGAAAAAATATCTTACACCATATAGACCACACTAAGTGAGGCAATCCACACAACTAGAAGGAAAATGATAATGGTAAAGGGAAGAGGGAGGAGGAGTAGAGGGCTATAGATTATAGAGGTGTGAGATATACCCAATAGGAAAGTTATTGAGAAAGAGGGTTACCCAAAGGAGAGAGGAGATGATAGACTAAGAGGTTTCCATTATGGGATATGCATGCCAAGAGTAGGAGTGTATGTGACATTGAAGGTGTTTAGATTATGCCCCATATTATCTAATGTTCAGTTTAGGTCATTGAGGTCCAAAGGAGGTAACAAATTATTTTAGTTCCTTGAGATAGATGAGCATAATTAGTGGGATCCATCCCATCAAGAAATGACGATGATGGCATAGTTTTGGGAGGTTTAGTAGATAGATCTATCATGGTAGAGTGGCACGGTGATTTAGGTGAACCTTAAAGTTGTCTATGTGATGTGTAGAGTTTTATAGTAAAGTAAATTAGTCTGTTGAGATATGTGTATTATTAATGAGGGATAAGTTTTTTTATTGTAAAGACGACTACATATGAATGGAATTATCTGATTGAGGGAACACATCATGAGATTTTGGATGGTATACTAAATATGACTAATAATTTTATGATGGAGGATTTATTAGTAGTGAAAAATAAGGATGCAATGATTTATTTTAGGCTTGTAGGAGATGCATCCCACAAGATATAGAGGTACAAGAGTGCTTATAAAGATATGACGGGGGGGAAGATATGATGTATTCGGTGTAGGAGCTCCTCTAAGCATAGGTGGAATTAGCTTAAGAGTAGGTAACGAGTCTTACGATGAACATGTGGAAGCCACCCATATGGTAAGATATGGGGCATACATTTTGGAGTTAGAGGTGCATGGAGTAAGAGAAAAGGGAGAGGTTATAAGGGATTGATCTAGATCCACATCATTATGATGGTCCCTATGGTCTATGATTTAAACACCATCATGTCAAAGCATCGGATGTCCTCTAGTTGAGGGAGGATATGATTTTGTGATGGATATGTTGGTTGTATTATGTATTTTGATAGAGATGTATTTTGAGGATATATGATTCAAATTATATATATAAACACACATGCAAAGCACCAAGGAAAGTTTTAAGACCCCTTACTAAAATTGAACTTGGATTTTCTTGGTGATTTATAAAAATGGATTTTGGGTTGATGGCAAATAAGAGAAAAATGTAAATAGTGACACAGTGAATATTTTTTTCCAAGAAAAGGCATCTTTGGGAAGCAATCGATGCGGTGATTACATATAGGAAACCACAAAACAAGGCTGTAGACGTGTCACCTATATAGAGGCTAATCCATTCAAACATTTGCATATGCAGACACGTCATCTACATGGATGATCTTCCAATTAGGTATCTACATATACAAACAAGTCATGTATATAGAGGCTCTATCATTTAGGAATATACATATATAGATGCATGACTATGCATGCAATCGAGTGTTTGTATATGTAGATACCCAACTGTGTATGCAATCAAGTAGCTACATGTGTTGACACCCCACTACATATGTAATTGAGTGGATGCATTTACATATATATAGATGTATATGTAGTGAGATGACCACATATGTGGATGCCTCAGTTGTTTATGTAGTCAAACGTTTACATATTCAATGCAAATATTGTATACATAGTTGGGTGTTAACACATGCAACCACTTGAATGCACAAACATGTATCCTACTACCATGCGTCTTCGATCACTTATATATTTAAGATTGGGGCCTCATTTATCCTAATTTTTCCTCACATTATCCTCCATGCTCTGCGCTAGTCTCTACCTCCAAGCTCATATGACTATAGAACTAGGATCTAAACTCAACAAATAAGCTTAAAGCGTGCATCTACAATCCAAAAATGGCATCCATTTCTACATCCTCTTAGTCTCAACCCAAAATTCAATTCTAAAACCTTATGTGCCCACAAATTTCCACATTGCTCAAACTGAAGGACACATTCAATGATTGGGTAGATAAATGTTGTTTTTAAGCACTAATTTACATGCCTCAATATCACAAAGATCCCAGTTTGTTGTAATTGATTTTATCCAATTATGACAAATCCACATGTATCTTCACAATCAAGTTTTCATCGGAAAATTTTTCTTTTGGAATGTAGTGCCCACTTCCCTTTAACACCTTTTGATATTGATTTTGATACTATTGATTTCATTATGGACATTATTATAGTTCTGATTTAGTATGATGTTAGACATTTGATCATGGATTATTGTTGATCTTGATTTGGTTATGATGCATGATGATTATTAGAGACACTTCATATGTGGATGATGATATACTATTTGACATGGATATATTATGAATGTTGTTCGGGCATGTGATTTTGGATATTGTGAGTAGACCTAGAAAATGGACTTTATATGATGATGATAGTTGTTGATTAAATTACAAATGATATAGTTGTTACTTTGATGTTGTTGTGATTCATTATATAGATGATTTTGGAATTATATTTAGATTCATGTTGGATGTTCTGATATGGCCATGAGGCCAAAGGAGGTATTTGTGTTTTTGGAGGTTAAAATATCACAACAAACATCGGGGAATTGGAGACCAACCACAATGGAACTCTAGATGAATTCAACAAGGTCACCATGGCAACTTGTTTTATTGTGTTTGTGTTTGATTATTGTTAGGGATTCCCATGGGGGTCACCTTTAAATGTGACCATGGGTTTTTGTATTTGTTCATGTGGTTCCTTGTTTTATTGTATGTGTTTTTTTAGTGATGTGGCGCTTTTATTTTATTTAATTAAATCGTGATAGATTAATGTGAGAAAACATATGGTTAAAAGTTAATTAATCAAATTTGGTATATAAGAAATTAATAATGGAATTTGTTAGATTTTTCTATTAAATGTTGTAAGTATGTGTAAGTGATGTGTAAGTATGTGTAAGTATGTGTAAGAGTTGTGTAAGTCAGATTTTGGAGTATGAAACACTCCACCTCCTTGGAAATTCAAATTTGTCCTTGGAGGTTGTTTTTAGAGGCTTGTGGGACAAGTAAAACTTGTCCCATACCTCTTAATTTAATTTACCAACCATACCTATGGTTGGAGGGTTGATTTTAGACCTTTTATAATGCATTTTTATAAGTCAAGTTGCATGTTTTTATTGCACTCTTCTTACATTTTATTTAATTCAGTCCTTTGGGGTGTGGGCTTTTTGAGTGTGCAAGTAATTTGTCATATTTTCACCCACCTCTTTATTGTGCTTTGGAGAATGAAATTTTGAATTTTGTGTTGGAGTTGAGGATGTGTGATGTGGCATCCTACATGGATCCACATCATCCTCTTCTCTTCCCTCTTCTATAAAATTCAAACTCATTTCCTTGTTTTGGGTTGTTGAAACTTTGGAATGCTTCCTTGGGGAGAATTTTCTTGTGCTTGGAGCTCTTGCTTTTGGAAGGAGATTGGAAAAATTTGCATGCTTGTTGGTTGTTGTTTTGGGACTGTATTTTGGCATTGAAGCTTGCTGTTTGGAAACAAAAGCTATCATGGAGAGGTAAGAGCTTGGCTCTTGGAAATACTCTTCTTTTCCTTCCTTTTCTTGAATATGTAAATGCTGGTATGTTTGTTATTGTTGTGGGCTGTGGGTAGACTGCCTAGGAATGGTGTAGGAGAAGGCTATGGGGAATTCATGTGGGGGAATAAGGGAATGCCAATGGCATCATATTTTTGTGGAGAGAGTTTGTGTTTGGGATTCACCATGGAAAAGAAATAGCTTGCATTTCTTAATTGTGGGGGCATAAGAAAATGTATGGTGAATTTTATTGGTGGTTTTTATTGGTGGTTACAGGTGGATACCCAATTCCCATTGGGAGGCATAAGTAGCTTCCCCATAGTCCTTGCTCCTTTGGCTTGCATGATAAAGCATGAGTTTTGTTTTAATGTTTTCAATGTAGTTGTAAACTGTTGTATTGTGTTGAATTTGTGTTTTTGAATTAAAATGTGCATGTTGAAAGAATGTTGTGTGTTGTGGAAGCCTATTGTTGCCATGGGTTGATATACATTTCTTATTGCATTATGGTTGGGGCTCGGGGGCCAATGATGAAGGATGGATTCTCCTTTCATTGGATGTCTTGGTTGGGTGGAGAGCATTGCCTTTCCCCCACTTTTGTTGTGATCAAATTGGAAGAAAAGGAAACTTGCATGTTATTGTTCGGAGTAGAGGAAAATATAGTTTTGACACTCCCTTGTGAAATATATTTTATTGTAACCTTTCCCACTTTGAAGTGGATGAAATTGTAACGTATTTTGTGAAGAGAAGATGTTTGTAATTGGTTATGAAATTTGTAAAGTGAAATGTAAAAGAGCTATGCTCTGTTTTTAGTTTTTTTTTTATTATAAAAAAAGGACATGTATTTGATATGTTGTATTTTGAATATATATATATATATATATATATATATATATATATATATATATATATGAAAGGAGTTGTAAAATATTGATTGAATTAATGGAAGTTGCCTTACCTTGTTCATAATGGCATTGTTATAATTATAATCAGACTTTGGAAAAATTGAAATGGGGAAATATGTATGAAGGAATTATATTATTTTGTCTCTTTTGAAATGTATAAAATTGGAAACCGGACTTTACATTTTAGCTTTTAAATAGTTTGATTTAAATCATTTAAATTTATTATACTAGAATAGAAATGAAATTCCTAATATGGAAGATGAAATTGTTAAATATACCCCTCATGAATTGTTCTCTGTTGTAAATTTAAAAATCGAAAATAAGTTATTAAAAATGCACAGATTTGGGCTCGCACACAATAATCAACATGGAAACATTAAAATTTAGTATGTTGTGATATCAATGAACTCAATTTGACAAATAACACTGAAGAAAATAATTTAAACCATTGCAAAATTGGGCCCAAACTTTTCATAGTCATTTTTCACACAATTGTTGGAAAAATTCAAGTTGAAATCAATTGAGCAAAATCACCTTCCAAATGCATCCTAAATCCTTCCTAGAATAGTTCTCCATGTCTATTTGGCATGTTGAGTGAAGGAGAAGACCAAATTGAACCAAATTTATAAGTTAAAATTTACCAGTTTGCTTTTAAAAATCATGCAGTGAGCCGTTTCTTAAAATTTACTCCTTAAACTTTATCAAAATGTAAAATTTATGATTCTTGTGCAAAGAGGGCATCGAGATCTTTCCAAAAGTTCTCATTTTTCCAAAACCGAGCTTTCTATCAAAATTTATGGCCTTATGAAGTTTTCTTCACTAGCATTAAAATTTTGAGAAAATTTTCCTTGGCGGGCCCGCGGCCCGAAATTTTCCCTTGGAACTTAATAAATTTTTTTAGGACCGGCTGACCTATCGGCCGCACCCCATTGCCCAATCGAGGCTACCACGTGTCCTCACAAGGCAATGCTTTGGGCGCAACATCATTTTCTTCCATGGACCTTTAAAAAAATTGAAATTTTTACCATTTTCCTTCGCTGCACCGCAATCCCGCATCCATCGGTACTACCACATGGCAACATGGGGTGATAGCGAGCGGGCAAAACCCACGCAACTTTATCATTTCTCAAAATTTTTGTTTTGTAAATTTTTTTCTTTTCCTTTTGCGCCCCACACTCCCGCCCCTCGCCTTGGTGAAATCTCTCCATGAGACACACCGGACCTACGCGTGCTTTTTATTCCTTGTCCCTCCCTTTGGCAAAATTCCTTAATTACCTCCGTCACCCCGCCCGTCCCTCTCTATCTACCCCGCATTGGTTTATTGAGTGCCACATGTCCCTAGTGGGCGTAGTAGAGTCGCAAATGAAATGTGGACCTTGCTCCCTTGCACAGGAAAATTTCAAAACACCACCCTGCGACCCGCCAACCCGAAAAATAGATTTTCTCCCCCGCTCGACACGTGTCCCTTTTGGGAAAATTTTACATCCCAGGCCCACTAGTCCATAACTGGAGTTTCTACAAGGAGTCGGGAGGACTTCTTTATATCATTGGAAAGGTGAGGAAATTTCCTATCCAATGGGAATGATTTAGGGAAAATTTGAATGTGTTAAGTATGAGAAAAATCAAGTTGAAACTCGAGCTTGTTAGAGAGAGTGGGTATGGGGTTAATTTACCCCCGAACCAAATCAAACTTCTAACCCTAAAATTTGGACCTTGTGACCTCGATAATTGCTAATAAAAAGAATAGTATGTTCTAGTGTAATTTATACTTGTTTGGAACCTATTAGTGACAATTGTTGTCTTACAACCTGGTTGTAGACACTTCTAAACAAAAACAAATTATTCCATAATTTTCCTAACTAACCCTAGGTTGTTTCTTGGGTCTCAAGTGGGTTGTTTTAGTGGGCATCACACTTGGTATCGAGCTTGATGGTTCAAAAGTTTGGACCATTGGGCACACTAGAAAACTTGGGACATGAAACTTAAACTAGCACACTTTTAAATCTAAAAATCAACTTAGTTTAGAAATTACATATTTTAGTAAACATGGAAATTGAATAAAACTTAGAAAAATGAACTAACTCTCACTTTGGTCTCAGGCAGGGAGGCGCGAGATGGGGCAAGGGTACTTTTCACATAAAATCAAACTTACCACCACCACCAGATTAGGGTGTAGTAGTCATCCTACCCCAGATTTTACTTGATTCTTTAGGATGTTAATGCCATTCTACGTAGAGGATCAATAAGAGGACGGAAGCTAGACATGATAGGGAACCATCTGTTGAGGGTCGGGTATCTCCTTGACCCAGGGAGGAGCATAGCGAGAGAAATCCCATGCGGAGTCATCTAGGGTAGAGTCACCAAAGAGGGGATAGGGTGATCGAGTTTCAGAGTGTAGAGAGAGGTCTCGAGCCCTATGCTTAGGGATGAGCACATAGAGATACCTAGAGGCCGTCGGACCACAGCTGCAGATCACATCGTGGGAGATCCTGAAGCTTTGGCCATCACATTACTCGGGTGACATAGATGGATTTCGGGAAGAGAATTAGCTAGTGAGCTTGAGCGGTTGCTTGAAGCTTTGTCCTTGTTCTAGTAACATGAAAAATTGTGTTGTGATCCATCTACCGAGGGATGGAGTAGGAGTATGGTGGAGGATAGAGGAGCAGAAGCTCTATGTTAATTCTGAGACAGTGACATGGGAGCTATTTGAGGAGAGATTCAGGAGTAGATATTTGTCATGGAGGTTCATAAAACAACAAATAGATGAGTTTCATGACCTTCAACATGCATCTCTTTTAGTAGTAGAGTATGAGAGTAGATTTCTAGATCTACTCCAGTATGTTGAGTATATGCGGGATGAGCAGTGCGGATTCATAGGTTCATATGAGGCTTGAATCTAGACATTAGAGGTGCGGTTCAAATCCATTGTCCACGAAATTAGTTGAGGCCATCGAGAAGGCCTATATAGCATAGGAGACTCGGGAAAGACCCAACAGGCTAGAGACCGAGTCCGGAGCCGCATACAGTAGATGTAGGATAGTAGATCGAGAGGGTCGAGTACCCCCTCCTTGTGGTGGATAGAGTTCTTCACAGGTCATCATTTAGACTACGGTAGTAGTCCCACCTACCTCATAGACCTCCACAAAGAGATGATTCATAGAGAGGTCAAAGTATGGGGCATCCTCTTAGGGATACCATCAAGACACGGGGTGGACCTAGAGCTCGGTCGGTGGGAGCTCGCGGTGAGAGACCTCTACATACCATAGCTAGATCATTAGGATCTATGCCACGAGACTTCCAAGGCATCTACTTTGGAGGTGCTACTCATTAGGGAGGATCATGAGGTTGTTTTGGTTGTGGTGTTATGGGACATTTTGGAGAGACTACCCACAAAACCTTAACAAGGGTAACAAATAGATCTCGGAGCTGATTGTTGGTAACATGGGACACGGCCACAAGATATACGCAACATTCGAGAACCACTAGGCAGAGCATCGCCAGTACATTCATTGAGACTACAAGTAACATTGGTGGTATTCCTACCTCTATATTGTTTGATTCTGGTTCTTCTAATTCTTTCATTGCACCATCTTTAGTAGAGCGATCCAGTGGTGGGCGTAGTTAGGTAGGGTCATAGTTGGGATGTTGAGATGGCTTCTGGAGCCAAGATCTCTGTAGACTCCTTAGTTAAGGAGTTTGTAGTGGATTTGGGACCTTTCACCACTACCTCGATCTCTGTATCCTTCCTTTGGGCTCGTATGGAGTCATTTTGGGTATGGATTGGTTATTTGGACATAGGGCCAAGATGGATTTTTACCACAAGATTTTATCTTGTGTAGATGATTTAGGAATCGAGTTGGTGATTTTAGGGGTTAAGAGACCTATTTTTATTCACACCATCTCCGCTATGCAACTTAAGCGGTGTATGCGACGGGGTTGTCAGATGTATGTTGTTATAGTTAGTGAAAATCAAAGGATGGGACTAGTGGACCATCACTAGATGATCATCCCATTTTGAGATAGTTTGCATATGTCTTTCTAGGGGAGCTACTTTGGTTACCACCCCCACATGAGATTGATTTCCATATAGATTTAGTTTAGGGAGCAGAGCCTATCTCTCAAGCACCTTATCGGATGACCACCCCAAAGCTCTATGATCTCAAGTTGCAGCAGCTAGAGGGCCTTTTGGGGAAATGCCTTATCCATCCTAGTTTATCCCCTTGGGGTGCACCGTGATCTTTGTGAAGAAGAATGATGGATCCTTTTGGTTGTGTATTGATTACCGCCAACTCGAACAAGGTAACGATCAAGAATCATTATCCCCTTCCACATATTGATGACTTGTTTGATCGATGAAGGGGAGCCATAGTTTTCTCTAAGATTGATCTTAAGTCGGGTTACCACTGGATGAGGATTTCGAGAGGTGAACATTCATAAGACCACCTTCAGTATGAGATATGGGAACTATGAGTTCACAAAGTGGTGATTTTGGTTTGACTAATGCCCCCATAGTATTTATGAATTTGATGAATGGGGTATTCAGGACCTTCTTAGATTGCTTCATGCTCATCTTCCTAGATGACATTTTGATTTACTCACGTACGCGTGAGGAGCATGAGGGGCACCTTTGCTAAGTTATTCAGTGTCTTTGGGAGTAGAAACTTTATGAGAACTTGGAGAAGTGTGCATTCTTTCGAGACAGAGGTGCAATACTTCGGTCATATCATTTTTGTGGAAGGTATCGTTGTCGATCCTTCCAAGATTAGAGCCATTATGGATTGGCTAGTGCCCACTACGGTGACCGAGGTGCACGGCTTCATGGGATTAACATGTTACTACTGAATATTTGTTTAGGACTTCTCTCGGATTACACACCTATCACTTCCCTTCATAGGAAAGGGAAGAAGTTTGTTTGGTTGGAAAGATGCAAGCGAGGCCTTCGAGACACTAAAGGAATGCCTCACTACAACACCTATTCTTGCGATTCGGATCCACAGGGTGAGTTCTTTGTTTGGACGGATGCTTCTTTAGTAGGGCTTGGAGGTGTGTTGATGCGAAGGGTAGAGTAGTGGCTTTTGAGTCTCTCAAACTCAAGGATTAAGAGCTTAATTATCCGACTCATGATCTTAAGCTTGTGGAAATTTTGCATGCCTTGGTTAGATGAAGGCACTTTCTTCTTGGCGGGAGATTCACACTCGGACGGATCACTTGAGTCTTCGCCACCCCTTCACACAACCCAATCTCAATGCTCATCGGTGGCGTTGGATGGAGTTACTTTGTGAGTATGATATGGAGATAGAGCATGTAAAGGGAAGGAGAATTTGGTAGCGAGACACTCTCGGAAAATGGAGACATGTGGCTACTGACCACTTCAATGAGCACAGATTTGCGAGAGCGGGATTCTTCGGTAACTTCCTCTTGATAAATTTTACATTGTAGTTCAAGAAGAGATGGATTCTCGAGACCCCTCGAGGGAAGTTTAATGGTTTTTCCTTAGAGGAAAATTTTCTTCTCGAGCATAGAGGCCGATTTATATTCCCGAGATGGAGGCTTGAGGCGATATCTTGGTGGAGGCACATCGTGCACCCTATTCAACCCATCCCAGTGAAGAAGATGCATGCCACCTTGAGACAGCTTATATCATTGGAGAGGACTTCATAGAGACGTGGCCTAGTTTGTGTCACAATTTTTAGAGTGTCAAAGAGTTAAGGCTAAGCATCAACATCCAACTGGCCTTCTTTATCCTCATGCTCTACCGAAATGGAAGTGGGACACCATTTCCATGGATTTTATTGTTGGGCTACCGATGTCGAGATATCACCACGATGCCATTAAGGTCACGGTTGATAAACCGACAAAAGTGGCTCAATTTTCTCTGTAAAGACCACTTATACAGCTAGAGAAATGGCATGGGTATATTTGGATGAGATTGTCGGGTTGCACGGCATTCTTTGGAAGATCATTTGTAACCACGATCCTTTGTACACTTCCCATTTCGGACTACCATGCAAAGTATGTCCTCGGGACAAGAGTCAACTTCAACGCAACATATCACCCTAAGACAAATGGATAGACGAGCGGGTGAATATGATTTTAGAGGACATGCTCGGGATGTATGTGATGGATCAGTAGTCTAATGGGAGGAGTACTATACTTAGTGGAGTTTGCCTCCAATAATAGTTTTAGAGTTCCATAGGCATGGCTCCTTTTCGGGATTTGTATGGTAGAGAGTGCAGGACACCTCTTAGGTAGGGACAAAGCTAGAGGATAGATTATCTCTTGGACCAACTCTTCTACAAGACATGGAGCAGCGATGAGGTGGTATTGATCGACATAGACTACATGAGGCATATGATAGGTAGAAGAAGTATGCGGATCAACATAGGATTGATTGTAGTTTTGATGTGGGCATGAAGGTGTTCCTTCGTGTCAAGCCACACAAGAGCCCTATCCATTATGGAAAAGGTTCTAAGTTAGCTCCTAGATTCGTGGGTCCTTTTGAGATCTTGGAGCGTATCGGCCCTTTGGCCTACCATATAGAATTTCCACCTAGCTTGTCTCACATACATGATGTGTTTCATGTTTTAGTTCTTAAGAGATATGTTGCAGATCCTTCTCATGTGTTAGATTGGACATCATTATAGGTGTAGGATCAGGGGCAAGTGATGGTGGAGCCTATTCACATCCTATATCGCAGGACCCTGGGCCTTCGAGGAAGAGAGGTTGATCAGGTTTGGGTGCAGTGGGAAAGATATGATGAGACTACAACTACATGGCGGGGATGCTACCTTATTACGAGTTTAATTTCCACATTTTTCTAGTGACTTCTAGAAGGAATTCGAGTCTAAGGGGAGGGGACATAGTGCCCACTTCCCTTTAACACCTTTTGATACTGATTTTGATACTATTGATTTCATTTTGGACATTATTATAGTTCGATTTAGTACGATGTTAGACATTTGATCATGGATTATTGTTGATCTTGATTTATTTATGATGCATGATGATTATTAGAGACACTTCATACGTGGATGATGATATACTATTTGACATGGATATATTATGAATGTTTTTAGGCATGTGATTTTGGATATTGTGAGTAGACCAAGAAAATGGACTTTATATGATGATGATATAGTTGTTGATTAAATTACAAATGATATAGTTGTTACTTTGATGTTGTTGTGATTCACTATATATATGATTTTAGAATTATATTTAGATTCATGTTGGATGTTATGATATGGCCATGAGGCCAAAGGAGGTATTTGTGTTTTTGTAGGTTAAAATATCACAACAAACATCAGGGGATTGGAGACCAACCACAATGGAATTCTAGGTGAATTCAACAAGGTCACCATGTGACTTGTTTTATTGTGTTTGTGTTTGATTGTTGTTAGGGATTCCCATGGGGATCACCTTTAAATGTGACCATGGGTTTTGTGTATTTGTTCATGTGGTTCCTTGTTTTATTGTATGTGTTTTATTAGTGATGTGTCCCTTTCTTTTATTTAATTAAATTGTGGTAGATTAATGTGAGAAAACATATGGTTAAAAGTTAATTAATCAAATTTGGGATATAAGAAAGTAATAATGGAAGTTGTTGTCTTTTTGTATTGAATGTTATAAGTATGTGTAAGTGATGTGTAAGTATGAGTAAGAGTTATGTAAGTTAGGTTTTGGAGTATGAAACACTCCACCTCCTTGGAAATTCGAATTTGTCCTTAGAGGCTGTTTTGGAGGCTTGTGGGACAAGTAAAACTTATCCCATACCTCTTAATTTAATTTACCAACCATACCTATGGTTGGAGGGTTGATTTTAGACCTTTTATAATGCATTTTTATAAGTCAAGTTGCATATTTTTATTGCACTCTTCTTACAGTTTATTTAATTCAGTCCTTTGGGGTGTGGGCTTTTTGGAGTGTGCAAGTAATTTGTCATATTTTCACCCACCTCTTTATTGTGCTTTGGAGAATGAAATTTTGAATTTTGTGTTAGAGTTGAGGATGTGTGATGTGGCATCCTACATGGATCCACGTCATCCTCTTCTCTTCCCTCTTCTATAAAATTCAAACTCATTGCCTTGTTTTGGGTTGTTGAAACTTTTGAATGCTTCCTTGGGGCAAATTTTCTTGTGCTTGGAGCTCTTGATTTTGGAAGGAGATTGGAAAAGTTTGCATGCTTGTTGATTGTTGTCTTGGGACTATATTTTTGCATTAAAGCTTGTTGTTTCAAACAAAAACTATCATGGAGAGGTAAGAGCTTGGCTCTTGGAAATACTCTTTTTTCCTTCCTTTTCTTGAATATGTAAATGTCGGTATGTTTGTTATTGTTGTGGGTTGTGGGTAGACTAAATATTAATGGTGTAAGAGAAGGCTATGGGGAATTCATGTGGGGGGCATAAGGGAATGCCAATGGCATCATATTTTTGTAGAGGAGTTTGGGTTTGGGATCCACCATGGAAAATAAATAGCTTGCATTTCTTAATTGTGGGGGCATAAGGAGGGATTGTGGGGGAATAAGGAAAAATATGGTGAATTTTATTGGCATTTTGTTACAGTGGATACCTAATTCCCATTTGGAGACATAAGTATCTTCCCCATAGTCCTTGCTCCTTTGGCTTGCATGATAAACCCCGAGTTACTGTTTTAATGTTTTCAATGCGATTATAAACTATTGTATTGTGTTGAACTATTTTTTTGAATTAAAATGTGGATGTTGAAAGAATGTTGTGTGTTGTGGAATCCTGTTGTTGCCATGGGTTGATATACATTTCTTATTGCATTGTGGTTGGGGCTCGGGGCCAATGATGAAGGATGGCTTCTCCTTTCATTAGATGTCTTGGTTGGGTGGAGAGTGTTGTATTTCCCCCACTTTTGTTGTGATCAAATTGGAAAAAGGGAAACTTGCATGTTGCTATTTTGGAGCAGAGGAAAATATAGTTTTGACGTTCCCTTGTGAAACATATTTTATTGTAACCTTTCCCACTTGAAGTGGATGAAATTGTAACGTATTTCGTGAAGAGAAGATGTTTGTAATTGGTTATGAATTTTGTCAAGTGAAATGTAAAAGAGCTATGCCCAAAATTGAGCTTTCTATCAAAAGTTATGGCCTTCTGAAATTTTCTTCACTGACTTTAAAATTTTGGGAAAAATTTCCTTGGCGGGCCCATTGCCCGAAATTTTCCTCGAACTTAATAAAAAAATTTGGGAAATTTTTTAACATTTTACCCAATCGCCGTAGCCAATCAAATGCTGCCATGTGTCCTCATGAGGCAATGATGCGGGGAGACATCATTTTCTTCCTTGGACCTTTAAAAAAATGAAAAGTTTTACCATTTTCCTTCGCCACCACAATCCCGCATCCATCGAGTACTACCACATGGCAGCATGGGGTGATAAGGGAGGGGCGGAACCCACGTGACTTTATCATTTTTCAAAAAATTATTTTCAAAAATTTTGTTTTTCTTCCATGGCCTTGCACTCCCACCCCTCACCTTGGTGAAATCTCTCCCATTGACACAAACCCATGGGTGCTTTTTATTCCTTGTCCCTCCCTTTGGCGAAATTCCCCAACTACCTCTGCCACCCCACTCATCCCTCTCTATTTCCCCGCATTAGTTTGTTGAGCACCACTTGTCCCCGGCAGCGTAGTGGAGGCACATATGAAATGTGGACTTTTCTCCCATGCGGAAAATTTCAAAGCACCGCCCTCGACCCACCAACCGAAAAAAGGATTTTCTCCCGTTTAACACATGTCCCTTTTGGGAAAATTTTGCATCCCTAGGCCCGTCCACCCATAACTGGAGTTCTACAAGGAGTTAGAGGACTTCTTTATATCATTGGAAAGGTGAGGAAATTTCCTATCTAATGGGAATGATTTAGGGAAATTTTGAATGTGTTAAGTGTGATAAAAATCAAGTTGAAACTCGAGCACTTGTTAGAGAGTGGGTATGGTGTTAATTTACCCCTGAAACTAACTGAAACTTCTAACCCTAAAATTTGGACCTTGTGATATTTGATAATTGCTAATATAAGAATAGTATGTTCTAGTGTCATTTAGACTTGTTCTGGAACTTGTTAGTGACAACGGTTGTCTTGCAACCTTGTTGTAGACACTTCTAAACAAATAAACATTATTCCATAATTTTCCTAACTAACCCTAGGTTGTTTCTTGGGTCTCAAGTGGGTTGTTTTAGTGGGCATCACACTTGGTATCATAAAGAGTGGTTAAAAAGCTTGGACAATTGGGCACACTAGAAAACTTGGAACATGAAACTTAAACCTAGCACACTTTTAAATCTAGAAAACAAATTAGATTAGAAATTACATATTTTAGTAAACATGGAAATTGAATAAAACTTAGAAAAATGAACTAACTCTCACTTTGGTGGTCTCCTTAGTAGTGGCACAATTCATCTAACAACAATAAATTTTCCAAATTTCTCTTTTGGTGGTCTCTTTAGTGCAATGGGTACCACCATTTTATAGAAAAGTGATATTGATGATGATTTATGGGTATTAAGAGTGGTACTAGTGATCCAACTACTTTTAATCCACATGATATGATTCAGGGCTCATAATTGCCCCAAATAGATCTCGTTTCTGATCCACGAGACACCCGGTTGCCATATGACACACCCTCTCCAACACAGATACTAATACCACCATATGATGATCAATTAACTACTTTTCCATTACATAATTTATTTTCGAGAGTTGTTATGATACTATTAATGATGTTGTTATGTAGGATATAAAGACTTTGAAAACATGGGAATTCTGGGCCAAATATTTGATGAAGGAAATAAATGCTCATTTTCACAACCATTCCCAAAGAAATCATTTATTTTCTTTAGTTCAAAATGAGCCAACAAAGATAGATGTATTACTTGAATCAAGATCTCTCAGGTGCCATTATAGTAAGCAATGAATACAATGATAATGTTTTGGATGTCATGTTAAACATGTTGGAAAATTTAAATGGTGAAGCCCAAGCTTACTATAAAAATGGGCTAGAGACAAAAACCTTTTTGTCATTGCAAATGCTAAAAAGATAAAGTATCATAAGTTTAACTCTTTCTTTGCATTTAAATTTTATTTTTACATATTTTTAATTTTTAACTAATAATATTTCTTTGTTCAAATGTAGTCAAAATATGAAAATTTGAAGAATGAAGTACTGGTCTTGGATCTTCATCTCAAGAATGCACGCAAAATTTTAAATGTTTCTATTTCATTGAAGGAAAAACTTGTGCTCCTAAATAAATAGAACAACACATTAAAGAAAATAATTAAGGATCATGGCATGGATCCAAAGATATTGTTCAAGAAAAAATCATATGCGGATCCTAGTTGGCTTCAAAGGCAGTGATGTCAACAATCAAGATAGGGAAAATCTTGCTAGTATCAATTTCAGTAACAAACGATCCGATTAAATCAGAGCACCAAGGTGATAGAAGATACAAGACTAGAGGGAGCATTAAAGAATGAGAGTTGACTATGATTCCTTATATTGTATAATTGTAATATTAAGAAGAATTGAAATGTAAATCTCAAATTTCAATTGAGATATTTTACACTTTTGTAAATTGTTTTGAAACAATTGACACTTTATTAATATATTGTTTTTCACCGCATCTCTCCTATTTTTTTCCATCACAATGTAAAGTATAATATCAGATTTCTATTCATAATTATTGTTTTCATATCTTGTATTGCATAAAAATTATAAGAAATAAGGATATTGAAATCATTTATCCAAAAACATACATACATAACTGTAAAAATTTCATATGAATTTTTTATATAAGAATAAATATTTATAATACATACCTCTTACCAATATAAAATCCTAAAACTCCAACACTAAAACAATCCTTAAGAAATCCCTTTTTCTTTAGAGACATTTGTATCTACTGTGTCAATAGAGCATCCACTTCTTGGGTCAGTATTAAGATCATATTTATTGCTCACTGTATTAGTGACTTCTCTTCTTTTAGTAAGTGAAGTCTAAATGGCAAGTTCCCTTTCATAATGAAATGCATCCACGGGATAATGCAAAACATACAATCTCAAAAATGTCTCCATATTTTAAATGCCTTTAATTTAAACTCCATTTATCTATACAGACTTGCTGAAATGCTTAATCAGAGCACTCATATATTTGAGAAATAGATTACTTACTAATTCTTCACTATGACCATAAACAATGTTCCAAAATATGGGATTCACTACTCCCATGGCCTCAAGTAGGTCATCCCTTTTAAAACGACATTAGAAATTTCTAAGGATAATATTTTTGAAATATTTCTCAATTTCATCCATGTATCATAAATAATAGTGTCATATAAAAATGCGTGCAAGAACTTCAATTTCTGCCCCCATCAAATCAACTCTTTTTTGAAAAGTATGCATTGTGATGCGGGGAATCACTCCAAGGGTTAGTTTAGGAATGTATAAAATTTTTTTGGTTTTTCTAGGTCATTAGGAGGTCTTAAAAGTCATTCATGAGGTATTTTTAATCTCTACAAGTGCAAAATTCAAATAGATAGGTCTCCCCCTATTTTGCACATTTTGAAAAATTGAATCTTGTAGAGCCAATTTTGGATTTCTAGTTAGGAGTAGAGGTTTAGAGGTGTCTTTCAAGTATGGTTTAGTTTTTATAGTTCCTAATTTGGTCTTGGAGCCTCCTTATGATGTACTATGGGGCTTGCGTAACTCTTAGTCATCACTAATTCCCATCTTGGTGTGTAACTCCTTGCCTTGTTCTTGATTTTATTGATCCTAGAAGTCAGCTAGGGGATCAATTCGAGCCAAATAAGGATAAATAAATCTTGTAACTATTTTCACCTCATTGATCAATCAAGAAAATGAGAATTTGGAGCTCTAAAGAATAGGTGAAGAGAAGAAGACATAACTCGTACTATTTTTTTTCCATTATTTCAAGACTATAATTCATAATTTTTGAAGTTACATAAATATTTTTAAGAAAACAAAGAAGTATAACAAGTGAGTAAAAGAACATTCAAACTTGTTGGCATTGAATTAAGTGAAGTATCAACTCTAACATGAGTGTAATGAGTATTAGAGATGTAGGAAGTCCATGAGAGGATATTGTTGTAAGCACAAACAAGATTGAGACAAAAAAGCCAAGTTTTTAAAAGGTAAGAGACTAAGTTGGTGAGTTTGAACGAATGTAAAGTATAGCTTAGGTGAGAATGACCTTTAAATATTCTAACTAAAAATTTAAACCATTAAAATCACATGAAAACCCTAAACCGTATGGTCACCTCTGTTTCTCTAAGGCACGACATGTCAACTTTTGAAGCAAACATGTGTTTAGAATATGCAAGGAACTTTATGGTATATATATATATATATATATATATATATATATATATATTCCATTTGGCTTCCCTGGCCGGTCTAAGGTGATTTGAAACCTTGAAGTTGAGAAAAATCATTTTAGTGGAAAAAATCTCTTTCTCGGGCTCTATTTAGAAACCCTCTAGGGTTTTTAGGAGTTGAAGTGTTTGAGGACCTTAATCCCAATATTATGGACTGAGAAACTTAATAAATGATTTGTAGATCCTTATGAAAAATATTTGGAAATAATTTTGCATAGATAGGTTTTCATGTAAGAGGAAAGTTTGACAGTTTGAGAAAAACTTGTAGCATACCTTAAGAGGCCTAATAAAGACCTATGACAATTATAATTGAGGGGGTTTCATTAAGAAGGTGTATTTGAAACTTTGCACACAAATTGTTTGCCTAAATGGGTACTATACAAACTATTTAGTTTTTCATTTGAAGTTTTCCATCAAAATGTATCTTGAATTTTGTCTTGGAACATGGCTAGTAAGGAGTGAGTAAGCCAAGAAGGTGATATAAAAGGAAAAGGAACTTCCTTTGAGAATTGTTCCAAAAATTTACTCCTCACTTGGAGGATGAAAATTGGTGTCCAAAAATGATTTGGGTTTGTTCGGGTGAGTTGTAGAATTCTCTAACCTATAACTTACCATCACGATTCTTCTTAAGAAGCCAAATTGGTAATTTTTGCAAAAGGTGATCAAACTAATCATTTTTTTATTTTAATTATTTTGATGGTTGAGCTATCCTAGATAAGGGATAGTAAACATGTGTGAAGCAATCGTTAAGTCCATTTGATAAATTTGGGAAAACATAGCATATTTGCGGGTGTTCTTACATTTTCAAAAAGTGAGATTTTGCAAGGTTGGGGTAGTTTTGAGTTGTCTAACCATCCTAAATGCTTGAGAGAGTGATTTTAAAGGTATGCTCTTCATCACATTGGTATCTCCTTCTCATTAAAAATTATATAATGATAATCCTTAATATTGAATTTCAAATAGTAATTAAGATCCTTAATATATGTTAATATTTTCTAATTCTCAAATACAAGCCCTTTAAAACTGTCTTAGGATAGGTATAAAATATCTAAATTTTGACATACATGTTTTCTCAACTATAGGAAATCAAAAATATATATGGACGTCTCTCGATCATGTTTACTCAAACAATTGATTTCCTTGACATGTAAGTAATGTTTCTAAATCCTTGTTGGAAATTGATGAAAGCATTGATGTTGTTTTTAGGAAGATCATGGTATTGGAATTAATTCACAAGAGTGGTAACTAAGTTTTCAATATTGACAATAAATTTTTCTCAAAGAGTGTGGTACCAATCCAAAGCATATCCTATAAGTGTTTTTCCAAGATCTTGGTGGTTATCTAGGAATTATATTTGAACTTATCCTGTAATTTTTTCCAAAAGATTTGATATGAAGGGTAGGGTCTATCATAAATACAAGATCGTTTAAACTTTTGAATGAAAGAGGAAGCATCTTCATTAGATTGGGCTGAAAAAATAGGAATCTTCCCCATTTTCAAAAGTAACCATAGTGAAATACCAACCCACAAGTACAATCAACAAGACTTGTGCACAAAAAATTGGAATCACTATAATAGAAAGTGACTTTACACCTTTCACCAATCCAAAGACTACGATAATTCTCCACCGAACTCCTCGTGCTATGATTATTTACTAATGCAAATCTTTTAGTTTGGTGGATGTAATCCGGAAACACAACAACAAACATAACACAAGAATACCATAGACTATGATACGAAGGAATGATGAAAAATTTGAAATATAAGTGTACATTATAATATCAATATGAAAGTGTTACAATATCACCCATGAGGTACTTCAAGCGTTACTAACTTCACTTGCCTTCCAACAATAGCTATGGGAGAAACTTCAAAATTACACCTCTTAATGGCTTCTTTAACACACTTTCTAAATGATGGATTCCTTTACACACTTACTCATACAATATTTCTCACTACTTCCTTCTATGCTAAATGAGGGGGGTGGCCTCTTTATTTATAGAACTTTTAGGCTTATCCACCTTATCTCTAAGATAAGATAAGAAATCTACTTTGACGAATCATATTCCATACCTTAACTCTTATCTTTACATGTAAGCTTATCTTTTAAGATAAGATAAACCTTATCATTTCACATGGATTCCACCTTTTTAGAATTTTTACAAATAAAATACAAAAATATTTATGACATCAATCCTTGTCCTTATTACTAATATAATATTTCTAATTCCTAATCATGTAGACCCTACTTCTCTACTTACCCTAACTTTGACATTTTAACATTCTTGAACGACTTAAGACAAATATTTACTTTTTACCACAACATTCCTATTGTACTTTGATCATTACCATACTATACATTATTGGCGGTGTCGTATCGGCAAAGATCTTTGTTATCTTTTATCGATGTAACTACTAATTATACTTAACAACATCCTATTCCTAATACATACATTAATGACATAGAAATTACAAAGGAAAATTTTAGTGTCAACATCTTCCCCCTTCCTAGCTTCTACTCAATCCTTGGAGTAGACTATTGTAGTGCTTGGAAAATCTTTAACTTGTCATGGTTGACCCATTTCGTAATGGGGTTCTATCCAATTCCTCCGGTTGATATGTACCATTTTCATGTGCAAATGCTATTTTGTAGGGCCCCATCCATTTGGAAAGAAATTTTCTCTGCCTTCTTTTTTTGTATCTCGGAATCATATACTAGAACCAATTCATTCACATGAAATGGAGACCAACAATCTTTTGATCAAAGTATTCCTTCTGCTTCATTTTCTTCTTATAGCTTGTATCCTTTATGGCTAGCTCCAATATGGATTCTTTAAAACAGTGAAGACACCAAGGCTTCCTTCATTGTTCAAAAGCTTCATGCACCTTATTTCATGGTTCATAAGTAACATCCTTCTTCAAGAACTCGGTTAGTGGTGTGAAATCTTTGAGAAATTCTTGATGAACCATCTATAGTAACCCACATGGCCTAAAAATGATCTCAACTTACTTCTATTCATAGGAAATGGTAACTCTTGGATTTTGAAACTTTATTAGGATCGAATACCAATACCATCTCTGGATACAACATGCCCTAAAAAATGCCTTTAGAACATCCAAAGACACACTTTTTAGGGTTTAGTGAGGCTTTTGCTTCATCTAACCTTTGAAATGTTGTCTCCATCTGGGTGCAGGTGGTCCATCTTTCTCCCATAGATGTAAAAATTATCCAGAAATACTTTGATGAAGTTCCCAATGTAGGGTTCAAACACCCTATTCATCAAATGCTAGAACATTTCGGAGCATTACACAACCCAAAAGGCATAACTCTATAAGAAAACATTCCCCAAGGAGTGGTGAACGTGGTCTTCAGTTGATCTTTCTCCGTTATACGAACTTGGTTGTATCCGCTATATCCATTAGCAAAAATATAGCACTCCTGGCCAGATACTTCATCCAAGATCTGATCTGAGAATGGAAGAGGGTAATGATCCTTCTTTGTTGCCTTGTTGAGCTTCCTATAATCAACACAAATGCGTATCTTCCCATTTTTATTGAGATCACAATGGGAGAAACCCATTCTAAATTCTCCATAGCAAATATGAATCCTACATCAAGCAAATTATCTATTTCTTCTTTTATAGTCTTGGAAAAATTAGGATTCATTCTATATGGCATTTGCTTTATGGGCTTAGCACCATCTACCAGCTCAATAGAATGTTCTACCAAACTTACTTGACGGAGTTCGTTGTAATCAAAAGTGAATAGGTGTATGTACCTTCAAAAGAGCTGGAGGTAGGATTCCTTCTCACTCTCCATCACAAATCACCAATATTTTTTGTTGGAGACAATCATCAATTTCTTCTTCGAGATAATTTTATGGGTTTATGAGTCGGTGTGATTGGAAGGATATCCATGACCGAATCATCAACCTCACTTTCTTCATCTTATGTGTCCACTTCATGGTACTAGAGTAATCGGAGGATGTCTAATCATCGGTTACATCACTTGAATCCACAGGATCTACCTTATGATGTCAAGGATCATGTTTATCTTCACCCTCTCTCGTTATGTCCAAGTGTCATGAAGTCTTCATTCTAGTAGTTTCTTGCATGAAATCTCCTTAGCCATGGTCTTCCCAATAACATTAGATATGCAACAGCATACCATTTTTCATCACCCGAAAGTTTACCACACATATAACACCCATAATGATATTGCCACATTTGAAACAACACCTTCTGGTTTAGTTTTACCCTTATTTAATGGCCTTAACATAAGTGTTGAGGGCGATCAATTTTAAACCCAACATATTCATTATAGACTCGGTCATTACATTAACTACAGAACCTCCATCTACTAAGACATCATCAATTGAAATACCATTTCATAATACCTCGCTTGTGGAGCATAGGGATCCACCTCTTGCCTCCCAAAACAGGGACCTCAAACCTCCTTCCTTCATAAAGCATTGAGTCCACTTCGCAGCTCCCATCTCTTTTAAGAAGATAGCCGGAAGTTGACCATATGTAATATTTATAAGCCTTTTAGATAGATCTTCTAAGATGTAGTATGGTCCTTGTCCCTATGAAATCGAGAAAATCTTACACACCTAACTTTCTTCTCCTATGTTTCTTATTAGTTTTTCCTTTCATCTTCTTAGGATCATTTCCATCTTGGTTATCTTTTTCTTTCTTTTTTTTGTTACAAACACATCTACTTCATTATTTATGCTCCTATCTACTACATCAAAAGAATTCATAGGTGCTTTTCCTTTATCATTATCTCTTGTACCAGATGTAGAAGCTCTATTTGGACAATTATACTTATAATGACCCTTTTTATGACAACCATAACATACAACTTCAAAAATATTTCTTTTTGGACCTCTATCTCCTCCTTGAGAATTAAATTTTTTTCCTTGAAGAAGATTAATAGTTAACGGCCCATCTTCCCGACGAGATCTTCATACTCAATAGATTTACTAGGAGAAATATTTGTACTCACCGAGAGTGGTTGTGGATGTTAGACCAAAGGTGCTAGTGTAGGCTCTACTTTAGCAACAATTTCTTTGGGCTCCTCTTCTATGCTTTCTTCTTTCCTTCTTGTAATCTCCTTTGCTTGTTTGAGGGTCGTTAGGCCGTCATACTTCAATCATTGTCTAATCTCGGCTTCATCCCAAGAATAAAGTGCTTACAAAGGAGATTATCCACACCATTCATCAACCCATCCGCTAATCCTTCCTTCCGGATCTGGGCATCGAGCTTCCTCCTTAGCTCTAGAACACGAGCATGATAATCCCTTATCTTCTCCTTCTCTCCTTGGGATAGCTTTGTGATATCGATCATGAGATCTGCATATTTCTGTTGTTCACCAAATTCTTCAAGAAAATTTTTAGTTAATAAATCCCATGAGTTTTTCACATTATCACCTAGTGTTTCAAACCACCTAAGGGTTGAACCATCCAAAAAGGTAGGAAAAAATTTAGTCCATTGTTCCCTTCTTATGAGGCCATTACAAATACAAGATCGTTTAAACTCTTGAATGAAAGAGGAAGCATCTTCATTAGATTGGGTTAAAAAAATAGGAATCTTCCCCACTTGCAAAAGTAACCACAGTGAAATACTAACCCACAAGTACAATCAACAAGACTTATGTGCACAAATAATTAGAATCACTATAATAGAAAGTGACTTTACACCTTTCTACAATAAAATAGGAATGACCACGGTAAACTATGGTAAAACTTGACTTACTGCGGTAAAAACTGACTTTACTGTGGTAAACACTATTCATGGTAAAAAGTGAAGTTACTTGTGGTAAATACTATTCACGGTAAAAAGTGAAGTTACTATGGTAAATACTATTCACAGGTAAAAGTGACTTTACTATGGTAACTACTATGCACAAGAAAACAAGGTTACCCTCCAAATGATTTCTAACTAAGTGGGAATATCACTCCAGAAAATCCACCAATGAGGAATGGTCCCGAAACGGAACCAAAATGTCATCACCAATCCGGCACTATGATAATTCTCCACGGGAACTCCTCGTGCTATGATTATTTACTAACGCACAACTTTTAGTTTTGTGGATGTAATTTGGAAACACAACAAACATAACAGAAGAATACCATAAACTATGATACGAATGAATGATGACAAATCTGAAATATAAGTGTAAATTATAATATCAACATGAAAGTGTTACAATCTCACCCATGAGGTACTTCAAGTGTTACTAACTTCACTTGCCTTCCAACAATAACTATGGGAGAAACTTCACAATTACACCTCTTAATGGCTTCTTTAACACACTTTCTAAATGATGGCTTCCTTTACACACTTACTCATACAATATTTCTCACTACTTCCTTCTATGCTAAATGAGGGGGTGGCCTCTTTATTTATAGAACTTTCAGGATTATCCACCTTATCTCTAAGATAGGATAAGAAATCTACTCTGACGAATCATATTCCATACCTTAACTCTTATCTTTACATGTAAGCTTATCTTTTAAGATAAGATAAACCTTATCATTTCACATGGGTTCCACCTTTTTAGACTTTTTACAAATAAAATACACAAAATATTTATGACATCACTCCTTGTCCTTATTACTAATATAATATTTCTAATTCCTAATCATGTAGACCCTACTTCTCTACTTACCCTAACTTTGACATTTTAACATTACCAAACCACTTATCTTTACCTTAACTCTTATCTTTGCATGTAAGCTTATCTTTTAAGATAAGATAAACCTTATCATTTCACATGGGTTTCACCTTTTTATACTTTTTACAAATAAAATACACAAAATATTTATGACATCACTCCTTGTCCTTATTACTAATATAATATTTTTAATTCCTAATCATGTAGACCCTACTTCTCTACTTACCCTAACTTTGACATTTTAACATTACTGAACCACTTACGACAAATATTTACTTTTTACCACAACATTCCTATTATACTTTGACTGTTACCGTACTATACATTATTGGCAGCGTCATATCGGCAGCACCGTTATCTTCTATCAGACGCTACTACTAATTATACTTAACAACATCCTATTCCTAATACATACATTAATGAAATAGAAATTACAGAGGAAAATTTTAGTGTCGACAAGTCAGGTATATCCATAGTAAGAAATGGAATGTGAGATCCATCCAAATTCCATGGGAGTGATGCGGGGAGGAGGATCTCTTTGATTAGTTTGAAGGATTTTGTTGTGGATAGGATTTTGTGTAATGGTGATGAATTTATGCGAACTTGGAGGGAGAGGAAGTGAATTATTTTTTCATGTATCCAAGAGAGTGTTTATGGTAAAATAAGAAGTTACTTATTGCATTTAAAAAAATTATTTAGCTATTGTATTTTTACTTAAGCAATTGATAAATTGAATGATGATTTGAGTAAGATCATTAGATGAGGGGGTGTTGTGTTTTTGGTAGGCTCCTCTTTGGATCCTCTTACATGAGGATTTTTGTGGTTAACATATGAGTCTAATTTGTTAGAAAGGTAATCTTCAATGCACTTTTGTAGCATGGCAGTGTGTATCTCTATAAAATCAAGAATTGAAGAATTTTTTGATGGAAGGATGATAATCGGAATCGAGGATATCTTTATGTTCACCTTACTCCTCTAAATAAAATACAAGGTTATGAGTGTTAGACTTGGTGTTCATATTATGGTTTAGTTATTTTTTCTTCTTGTTTTTAATAGCTCATGTGGCTAAAAAACATTATAATGAGATAGAATCTTAGGAAAGGTGTCGAGTTTCATTGTGAATGTTGTTGTACAAGTATTATTTGGAAGATGACTCACTATAACCACCAGTCAAATACTCCATTAATGAATTTTTAAGCCAAAATAACTAAAATGGATGTTTTCAAAATACCATTTTGATGGGACCATCCACCTAAAAATAATTATAGGGCCAATTTCATTAGGGTAGAAATCTAAAAAATGAGTTATGAAGTAGACAAGATCAGCCATATAGAAGTTGTATAGGGGTGATTGACTAAAATTAAACTAAACTATGGCGGAGTATAAGGATAGTTAATCTAATATAGGAGGAATAAAACACTATAAATTATACTAAAATAGTATGAAATGATTTTAAATAATAATATCAAATGAAATAAATCCCTAAGTGTGCAAAGATGTAAAAGAAAAGGACTTAGTTGATTGTTGGAGACTATCGCAAGGTGTTATAGGTTTGATTGTGGATTCCATAACATGAATGATTGCTTAGAGGTCATGTAAAGGCCATATCTAGAAGATATAAGTAGATTGTAGTGCCGAAGAAGGTACTTGGGTCACCCCGAGGCACCTGGTATACGAGAATAGACACCTAGTCTATGTAAAACCTCGGAATTTGATTTTGGCGCGTGTCACAAAATATCCTGAAATATTCCTATCTCATCGCACTAGATCTACCAATTTTTTTCAGATGTATGAAATGATACGAGATGAAGGAATGACCTGCAAAAGACAAAGAAGTATCAAAACCCTAAAAATAAAATATGCAAAATGAATGGTTCAGACTTACCTCAGTTGCCACAATAGTGGGCTTACTAATCTGAGTGATGCACCACATTTTGGACCCAAATATAGTTTTTATGTGTGTGTGCATGTCGTGCCCTAGGTGCTCTAGCACCAAGGACATGGAAGTAGGGTGTAATAACTAGATGTAAAAATTGGAAATGGTGGATGGAATATAAATAATACAACCCTTTCCCCATATAGTTGTGTGATGAAAATGTTAAAGATGCACAAATATAATCCATTTCCTTAGTAGATAACTTCCTCTTGATAGTAATATGTCCGCCCATAATGTAGTGAGTATGCTATGTTTATATAGGGATCTTTTGTTCAAATTTTGAAACTAGTGACTTGAAATGTTGACTACCACCTAAGGTAATGAAAATGACTGATCTTGAAGAAATAAATTAGAACCACAGTTACGGAAATAAGGGTGCCTAAAATCACAAACTGGGGCACCCCAATGCTACCCTAGGTACCCTAGTGTAGGACTAGATATGACAAGTAAGTAAATTACGACACCTAATACTTCTTGAAAGATGCCCAAAACTGTATAGACAATTGTCAACTATACCAAAAAAATACACCGACGTCCGACTAATCCGATGACATGACTAATAGTTGGGTCACTAGTGAATACTTTTATTACGCAAGATCCATATTTAAAATGGCATACCCAATGGTATAAATGTAATAGTAAGTGCATGATTTTGTGACTACAAGGGCCAAGGACGTCGGGATGAAGAGAGCATGGAGTATGAGAAATAACCTAATGAGACCGGATACACAAATCCGTTATAAAAATGTTGATGGCATATGGTTAGGAAAAACTCAGTGTAGACAAGATCAATAGTGTAAAGGAATTTACAGGTGGTTGATTACATAGGAAGTGTAGAAAAAAATAGAGAGAATTTGGTTTGTTCTAGGGAAAAGTAAGATTCACGTCATCTTCACTATAATGTATGATGGGATAGTATAAATCCCTCCTATTATCTTAATTTTGGGGATCAAAAATAGGCCTACATATAATATGTAGATACCACATATGCTCAAAGAGTGCAAGGGTTACAATTATAAAGAGTAATAGTCCTAACCTTATGATATTTATAAATTTACAAGGCCTACATATAAATTAAAGAGAGACATCCTACTAGGATTCATAATGTAGATAGGTCAAAAGATGGATAAATACATGGTACATAATAGAAATAAGACAAATAAATAGACTAAATAATATATACATTTACCCTAATCTATAGCAATGAAATCTTAACCATCCACACAACAATAAATATGAAATAAAGGAAAAAGTGATCCAAAACTCAAGGGGTTATGGGATTAAAGGAAAAATTAAAAAAATTGTGCTAGATGTAAACATAAAATATATATTTGAGAAGATATGTATAATACTTAAAATTATCTCTGAAAAGAGATGTATATATTATTCGAAGACTGTGATTACAATAGTGATCTCACGGGGAGATGTACGTACTTCCCTTGGGTTAAATCTACTTATATATTATTTTTAGAAATATAAAGAGGCACCTAGAAGAATGTGGAAGGTCACCAATATCAAGGGAGATGAGGTGGTTCATCTTTCATGAATTACATATGTGACAATTTCATGAATTACTATTTTTAGACAACACTAAAAAAATTGCATTTTAAGGCCTTTAGATGCACAGATTTCATGGGTCAAACTTTCTTGAATAAGGTTTTACACCCTTCCATATTCTAAACGCTCCAACCTTTTTTTTACATTTTGAACAAAGTCAATCGGAGCTACAATGCAGAAGTTATGCCTCCCGGAAGTTGCTCCACTATAATTGCAACCTAGGTCATTGTCTGGATCACAAAGGAGGATTAGGAATATTTACATGTGTTGTGACCAATTATTCATTTATCCTTTCCATAGAAAATAACATTGAGAGAAATCGTTATGGGTGGAGAAGGGAAAGATCGAGAAGAATACATCGAATCTAACACATTATGGTAGCCCAAATGCAAGAGAGAAAGATTCAAAACCTCAAGTATAATAACTAGATGCAAATATTTGTGAAAATATCAAATGTGAAAGTAAGAGGTGATGTTTTTATTGAATTATTTAATAACAAATGAAATAAATAAAGAATAAGTGTATATATACTTGACGTGAATGACCATGGCCGATCCTGTTGACTTTGATGGGAAACAAATCTTGAAAGGATTAACCATAGTCAAAGGCATAAAGTTTGGGGAGAAACCTAAGGTCAAGGCTATAAAAAATGAGGAATGGAAGTCGAATACATAATGGAAGCTTGATTAAGGTTTGGGATGAGTAAAAGTGATGGAAATATTAGGAATGAGTTTAAAAGTGGATACGATAATGGTAACATGTGAATAAGAGAGGAAACAAAAAAGGATTTGGTAAATATGGTACAAATAATGAATTAGAGATATATCTCCAATTTTTTTGGTTTAACCCATGTGACTAAGTCATATGACCATTAATCATGAAAAACCCTTTAAGGTACCCTCTTAAGATGATAATGCTTCAAAACCCCCGCAAAGGAGGACACGTTAGCGAGCATAAAAATGAGGTGTATATAGGATCTAAGCCAATTTTGTAAATATGACACTAGTTAAAGAAGGAATATAATTCATGCCCCCATCATGTGTTATACAACCAAGTATGATTATACAAACAATGAGTAATACAAAGGAGAAAAAGTCCCATGCCCCCAAACCCTATATCTATCACTATGTATGAGTTTTGCAATACATAATGAATGTATTACTTTGACACACCCCTATATAATTCTCTCAAGTGTGCAATCTGTATTTGAATTTGTACTAAAATTTTGTAATTTTTTTTTTTAGAATATGCAACTATTGGAATATTCTAGTAATTTCCTCCCATGTTGGGAACATCTAGTAGGGATCTAAACTCTAATACAACCTTGACCTAAAGTGTATGGTTATGAATCGATGTATTTTTTCACCTTTTTGTACCTATGAATATTTTTATTATATGTAATTGTAAAACAATGTGTATATGTCTTGTAATATTCATATACTAGTTATAAATGTAGGATATATCCCAATGAATGCCCCATATTTTGAGGCATATGTGATAAATCATTTAATCACAAGGCTCAAAATAAGTTATGTGTACCCATATCGATAAACATTATGATTTGTGTTGGATCACATGGAAGACTATAGTGGTGACCACTATCGGAATCTTGTTCCTACAAAAGGGATTATGTACGGTGAAGACCATGGCACACAAATCAACATACAATATGCAACAAACAAGAGTAGTAATATTAATTAATGTTAAACAATAAAATAAGCATAAATTAAAAACAATAATTATTCAAACTAGCATAAGAAATAGTTTATATAAGATTCACATCAAGCCATAGAGCCATGAACATAGGATACCTATGGTGTCACAAGATAATCATGATAGAGGCACTATGGCCACATACAAAGAAGTAAGCACATACAACATAAGATAGGCATAAAGGAAAAAACATGTGACACCCAAAATATCACAAGATAATTGCAATAGAGGCACTTGGGATATATACAATGAGTAAGAAAGTATTCAAGTAAGCAAGAAATAAAATACATGTAGCAAGCAAGTGTAGAAAACATTAGTGAAAAAATCATCGAATGAGATAGCTTAGCATTGTATAATACAAATGTTAATATTGTTACTCCAAAGGATATAATATACATAATATAAATAATTGAGCCCAATGAGGAAGTGAAATGTAATTAACACAAAAACATCTTAATAGTATAGGAGATGCCCTTAAATGAGAGTATCACTGGGAAAGACTAGGCCAACACTTGTCACTTTGTGTATTAATATGCGTATGTCTTGCATCAATCTCAACATACCTCATGAACACATTATTACAACTATAATATTAAGTGTATCATAATATATACTTTATATTTAAATAATATAGAATAAACTATATTCTTATTATTTAAATATAAACTTTATATTAGATGGTTGGCTAATCTAATTAGCTAATTAAGAAAATCGAGGTGTTCCTCATCACTTAAGAAGGACATAACCCTTAAGATTATTTAAATATGACCATAGGTCATATATTTAGATATTGAATATTGATCATTTATCAAATAATAATATTCCAATGTGAATATGAAGGTAAATCCTAGTAAATACAAGGAATAAAAGTGATAAGGGAATTATTGGACTGTGGATTGTAAAAGTTTCTCATATAGTGGATTTATTCTCCATGGTTTTTACCCATTTAGGGGTTTTCCACGTTATATGTGGTGTTATTGTGTTTATGTGTTATTTACATTTATTTATGTTGTGTATAGTTACATTTACATTTATTCATAATGTTTAACTTCACACTTAATTAAATTGGTTAATATACTTTCCACCCCTCATCCTGACATGGTACCGAGCGGGATTAATAAATTAAATTAATCCTAAATAACCTAAGGTTGTAACGGTTGGGAAGTTAGGTGGTTAAATTATTTGGAATGTTATTTAACGCCCCCCTTCCCTCTCTGTGGGGTTAGTTTGTTTATGTTGGTTATTGTACGGTGGAAAGTCATTTGGGATTTTCAACTACGCGTAAAAATTCATGTTCAGAAATTACCAAGCCCTGGAAACTAAGGTAAGGGTTATAAATTTTTGAAATATTTTTATGTAGTTTATATAGTGTGTAGGGAATTCAAGAGATAAAAAGGGGAAAGTGAAAATTCAAGTTTATAGGGAGAGACAAGATTCAACAAAATAGATTTTTTTATTTTTTTATTGGTTGGGTAAAATTCTTGTCCTTTGGTAATACTTTTGTTTTTACATTTTCACTTTGTGAATTCGAACCCCTATTCCATTTCTGGATAGGGCTTATGTGAATTATTTTTGCACCTATAGTTTTAATACAAACTATAATATTTTTATAGTTTTTATAAAATCTTCTTATTTTATAAAAATATTATATATATATATATATATATATATATATATATATAAGACTATGGTTTATATAAACTTAAACCAAACCTATATAAAACCACCATTCCGCTTATATAATAAAAAGCATATATATATAACTATATATAGAAGACTATGGTTTATATAAACCTAAACCGAACCTATATAAAAACCACCATTCCGCTTATATAATAAAAATATATATATATATATATATATATATATATATATATATATATATATATATATATATATATATATATATATATATATATATATATATATATTTTGAGCATCCCCCTCTAAACTGCCCCCTCCTTGTTGAGTGTAAAGTGGCACCACCTACTCGCCCTTGTGATCCTTCCCTGTGCTTGCATCACGTGTCCCTCGAGGACCCTCTCACTGCTATATCATCTGCAACCCCCTCTCTCCTATACACGGGTATTAGTCCATCATTAGGAAGGTGGGAGATAGTGGTGGGCCTTATAAGCCTCACCACGTGGGGGTTGGTGGTGTGACTTCAATCACACCACCCCATTTTGTTCGAGACCTTGTGGGCATAACTCGGTATTGAGCTCAAGTTTCTTGTGAGTGCTTTGGCCAAAGATGCTCGTGTGGTCTCACTATGCGGATCGGTTGCGGTGTTATAAGTAACTCGGTTGGCAAATATGGTTAATTTAGCTTACAATAAAATTTGAAATATGGTATATCATTGGTATGAAAGCTCGGTGAATAATTCACCGTGTTGGTTAGCTAACTCACGAGTTATTATAAAATCTTGTCTAATAAAGAGCAAGAGCTCCAAAATTTTTATATATAAATCCTTTTTTCTTTTCAAAATTGTATATATAAATTATTATTTTAATTTTTTTCAAAAATCTAGACAAATTATAATTTTTTTGGGTAAAAAATAGTAAAATAATATTGTTTTCTTTAAAAATGATATGATATGATGACAATTTTTTCGTCGTCATTTTGTTACAAAGCTATAAAAATTTCACTTACATTTCAATATGAGTTTTGATATCATTCTAACGTATTTGTGTATAGATTATTCAATTAACCATACCTCCTTTTTGGCATAAATTGATCATGTTCGATTACGGGAGTTTCTATAAAAATCTTATGTTAATCCTTGTTTAGTAACTATTTTCATTTCTATTTTACACAAAAATGAGGTCTAATCAATTTTCAATCGATAAATCTTAGATGTTGAATGGAAAGAATTACAAGATTTGGGAGATTCATTGAAGGAAAAATTCATGGCTCACAAATTATGGGAAGTTGTGAATGGGACCGAGAGAGCTCTGCCGAGAAGACACCCAACTACGATGATAACGTCATTGTGTATCAACAAAAGTACAATAGGTGATGTCAATTATCTTACAAAGCGTACAAGATGATTTTTTGCTTCATAATTGGAATCAAGAGAGTCTCGAGTGAGTCTTGGGCTCAATTGGAATCGATGCATGAAGGTAAGTGTTTGTCAAAATTATTAAATTAATTTTAGAGCTTATAACAACTCCCATTAAGGAGATGAAAACATGATACATTATTTAGCAAAAATAAAAAATACTAAGTCACGGTTAGATGGATATGGTAGTAATTTGATTCAGGATAAATTGCTTTATTTTATTATTCAATTGAATATTCATGAGAAATTTAGAAATTTCATTTCAATTTTGAATTCAAAATATCAAACAGAATAAGACATTCTAGATTTGCAAACCCTTAGTTCTCTTCTTATACATGAAGAACAAGTAATGTCAAATTTTTATTCTAAGGAGAATGCCACATAGGCACTTCTTGCTCAGAAATCAAAAGGTAAAACCTCTAGATTCAACAAAAACCAAAAGAAAACTTTTAAACCTCCTAGAAAAGATAAGAAACTTGGAAATATAAGAGTTATCTTTGATGGAAAATGTCATTATTGTGGTAAATTTGGACATAAGAAAGAGGATTATAAATTTAAAAATAATACAACAAATTTAAAATGGTAACAAATCTTATCGAAACCAAAATAAAAATCAAAGCAAGAATAAAAAAAAATAGCCAAAAATCAAATGTAATTACATTGTATGTTTCTTTTGTCACCTGCAAAATAAAATCGGTGGATATTGGATAGTTGTGCCTCTAGAAACATGACCTTTAGATCTAATATCCTATATGAACTTATTGAATGTAATGATCAGATCTATTTTGGTTATCATTCCATTCTCGATGTTCAAGGTCGGGGAAAAGAAAAATTTACAAATGGTTTTATTAACAATGAGTTATTAGTTCGTAAACTTTAAATGAATTTTCTTTCTTGTTATCAGTTGACTCAAAATAACTATATTGTAACATTATTAAAGGATAAATGGTTTATTAAAAATGAACATAATGTTACTATAGTTGAAGGCATTCAAAGAGATGGCTTGTATGTGTTTTCTAGCTTTCCTTCTACTTCTTGTTTGACAACTCAAAGAAGTGACATGCAATTGTGGCATGAGAGAATAGGTCATGTCAATTTTAGGAGCATGTATGACATGTCTCGACTAAACCTAGTAACTAGTCTGCCACCTATTTCCCAAAATCATGAAACTTGTGAAGGATGCTTACGTGGTAAGCAATCTACTAATCCTTTTCACAATCATCATGATGATTACTCTTATGAACCTTTGGAAATTTTCCATACGATGTTAGATGACCCCTAGAATTTCCTTCCCTTAATGGTTCTTTGTATGATGTCACTTTCATTTATGATTTCACTTGTATGATTTGGTCGTATTTTATTAAAAAGAAATCAGATGTCTTGTCAAAATTTAAAGAATTTAAAGCTTTAGTTGAAAACTCTTCTAGTTATAAAATTAAGAGGCTTAGAACTGATAATGGGGAGAAATATGTCACCAATAATTTGACTCATTTTGTGTCGAATGTGGCATTCAAAGGGAACTGACTACTCCATATTCCCCTCAGTAGAATGGGATTGCGAAAGGAAAAACCACACCATTTTGGAAATGGCTAGGACCATGATGTATTTTTCAAGTTCCATTGGGTTGAAGTTATGAACACATTTGTTTATATCTTGAACACGGTTCCCACTAAAGCATTAGCAAATTCAACTCCTTTGGAAAAGTATTCAAACTAAAAACCTAGTGTATCTCATTTGAAAATCTTTGGTAGCCTAATTTCTCTCTTCATTCCAAAATCAAAATGGAAGAAGCTTGATCAAACCTCTTTTCCTTGTATCTTCGTAGGATACAATGTAAAAACTAAAGGTCTTAGGATCTTTGATCCATCAAAAAGAGAATTTATAGAAAATAGGAATGTTAAAATCTTGGAAAAACCTTTTTGTTCTTCTTCTTCTTCTTCTTTATTTATGATGATTCTAATGAAAAGGAAAATGAATTTTAAAATGAAAATTGTGAAAACAATGAAGAAACTAGTGTTGAACCTATAGTTGAAAATGAGATTGTTCCTAGTTCCTCTGTAACTAAAAGACCTAGATGAGACAAGTCTATTATAATAATTTAATCTTGAAACCTTCAAAAATGACTAGAAGTCATCATACATATCATGCTTTGATGAATTTTTATGAACTCTGAACCCCAATATTTCGAAGAAGCTTCTTCTGACGAAAGATGGATAGATGCTATGAACTCTAAATATATTAATTTGATTAAAAATCAGACTTGGGAATTAGTCCCTCCTAAAAAATGAAGTATAGTCGATCTAGATGCCTATATAAGATTAAATATAAAGTAAATGGTAGTATAGATAAATTCAAAACCATATTAATAGCTCACGGGTTTACTCAAAAATTCGATATCGACTACGTGGAAACATTTGCACTAGTTGCAAAAATGAGCACAAATAAGGATTTTGAATGCCTTAGCTGCTCAAGTATGATTGGGAAATACATCGAGATGGATGTCAAAATACTTTTTGAATGGCGATGTAAAATAATAAATTTATATGACCCAACCTAAAGGATTTGAAGAACCAGGTAAAGAAATGTATGTTTGTAAATTGAAAAAATCTTTATATAGTTTAAAATAAGCTCCCAGAGCTTGGTATTCTAAAATTAACAATTTTTTCAATGAAATTGGTTTTTCTAACTGTTCATCTAACAATGATTTATTTGTTAAAATTGAAGAAAATGCTAAAATTCTCATTATATTGTATGTCGATGATTTACTTATCACTAGTAATTCTAACAGTTTAATTATGAAAATTAAAGCAAAATTAATGTAATATTTTGAGATGATAGACATAGGATTATTGCATCATTTTTTTGGCATGGTTATATTTCAGGATAAAAATTCTATTATAGTATCTCAATCACAATATGCAACTAATTTGATTAAAACTTTTAATATGCATGATTATAAACCAATTGTTATTCCTATAGAAGTATAATGTAAACTTGATCCTAAACCTGCATGTGAAAAAGCTAATCCTACTTTATACAGAAACTTGTAGGTAGTTTGATTTATCTAACTATTACTAGACCTAACATTTCTTATGTAGTAGGGATTGCTTCAAGGTTTATGCGAAGCCTTATCGGGATAATCGGAAGTTAGCAAAAAGATTTTTGCATTATATAAAGGGCACAATTCATTTTTGTTTACATTATATTTCATCTAACAATACATATTTATATGGATATTGTGATTCTAACCATCTGGTGATTTGATAGATCATAAGTCTACAAATGGATATGTATTCAAGTTTGGTGTAGGTGCCATTACTTGGAGTAGTAAAAAGTAGCCAACAATTTCATTTCTTCTACTGAGGTAAAATATAGAAGTGCAATGGAAGCAACAAAAGAAGTCATGCGGTTGAAGAGGTTGTTGGAAGAGATGCACATGGAAGCTAAAGGAAGCACTCATTTTTGTGTGATAGCCATAAATGCATTACTCTCACTAAGAATCTAGTTCATCATCAAAGAACGAAGCGTATTGAGATGCATATTCACTTTATTTTTGAGAAGGTTCTATGTGGTGATATAAATCTCTAATACTTCCCGACTAAAGATCAAGTTGCAAACTTGTTTACAAAGCCATTATTTGTTGTGAAGTTTTGCAAGTTCAGTTAAATTCTTGGCCTTTCAAAGTTTTCATTGAGGGGGAGTGTGCATGGCAATGCCACCTCCTAATGGCCGACCGGTTTATTAAATCCTTCTCCTCTATACTTCTATTCTGTTTAAAATCATTGTAAAAGATCTTGTATTATCTAAGTAAATTGATAGAGTTTACAAGTAAATTGATAGAGTTTACGGAAAATATAGTCTAGTGTGCATCTATTTGTAAAGGAGGTCCTTGTGTTATAAAAGGCTCCTAGAGATGCGGTATAAAAATATTTCCATGAGAAATGGTGAGATTTAGTCTCACAAATACATATTCTAGCCTAAACCTTTTAGGGTTTATCGATTTGTAAATCCTATTATACTAATAGGTAATGTTTTCATATGGTTCCCCACTTAATACTAAGGGGAGTGTTAGAACTATAATATTAAGTGTATCATAATATATAGTTTATATTTAAATAATATAGAATAAACTATATTATTATTATTTAAATATAAACTTTATATTAGGTGGTTGGTTAATCTAATTAACTAACTAATTAAATTGGGGTGTGCCCCGTCACTTAAGAAGGACATAACCCTCGGGTTATTTAAATATGACCATAGGTCATATATTCAGATATTGAATATCGATCATATATCGAGATAATAAAATTCCAATATGAATATGAAGTTAAATCTGGATAAATATAGGGAATAGAAGTGAGGGTGGAGTTACTAGACTAGTGGAATGTAAAAGTCTCATATAGTGGATTTATTCTCCGAGGTTTTTATCCATTTAGGGGTTTTCAAAATTATATGCGGTGTTCTTTGTGTTTATGTGTTATTTACATTTATTTATCTTGTGTATAGTTACATTTACATTTATTTATAATGTTTAACTTCACACTTAATTAAATTGGTTAATATACTTTCCACCCCTTGTCTTGACACGCATGCATGTAAAAAGGATACAAAAATCATGATATCTATTAAACCAATATGAAAGACAACATATGTAAAGTAAATATCTATCCAATCAAGTCATAAATAGGTCTTGATTTTGTATTTTTAAAATATTTGACTATTTTTGTATTATTTGATTATTTGATTTTTTGAATTTGAAAAAAATTATGTGTAGGGTGAGTGGGTAATAAAAAATCTACCAAATATATTGATAACGAATAAACCAAGTAATTGTTGGAGACATGGTTGTAATATCACGTCGGATAAAAAAATATTTGAAGGAAAATTATGGAACCATAGGTGAAAAGAATGTGTAAAAAAGTATCAAGAGACCCACTTGTATTAACCTTAGAAAGAATGAGAAATACAAGGCCCTTTTCTAGGGATAGTATAAAATTATTAGAATCAATAGAAATAGTTATAGGCTTGCATGACATATCATATGCATGTGTAATAAAAACCATAGGAATGGGGCTAATACGATGGTGAGGGACATTAATTTCCTTTAAGATAGAGACACAATAGATGTAATAATAGTAGGTGTAGTAATATGAGAAGTAATTTTTGTTATAGGTTGACCATCCTTGTATGATATACCTAAAGAGTCTCTTGTATAATTATCACACAAATCAAGCATGTTATCGATAGGATTATTAATATCATTAGACATATCGGTAATATCATCATTGTCATTAGAGGTATATTGAGACTTATGCCAAGTGACATATTTGAAATCCATAGACATTTTAATATTTTGAAGGGGATATGTGTTTTCCCCTAAGATACAATCACAATAGATGTATAAATGGTATACTTATCCTTAAGAGGTGGAACACTATATATAACATTAGGAACTAGGGGTCTTACATCTCTTGGAGGAGTGAGAGATACATCGGCAATAAGTATCATGTAAATAATTTCTAATAAGAAGAAGAAAATCAAGTGCATCATTTTTTATTAAATTAATTGTATTATTTTCCGTCTACACAAAAGATAAATACTAATTATCAATATGTGTAATATGATCATGTATAATATGTTAATAAGTAGCATTATGTCAAATATCATTATGATTATTGTTAGAATCATCATCAAAATTATAACCATCAATAGAATTTGTATCATGTGTATGCTCAAGAATAGGTACAATCGCTAAATCAATAAAGCATAGGGAGCCTTGAAGAGAGGAAAAAGATAATGGACCTTATAGTATGAAGGGTTGATGAGTTAATACACATAGCATGTATATAAGGATTCCCTAATAGGATAGTGTAATTAGGTTCATGAGGGAGAAATTGTGACATAATAGCAAGAGTATCCATGCCCATGCTAATTGGTAATGTGATTTACCCTAACACTTGGCATGGTATATTATCAAAGCCACAAATAATCATAGTTAAAGGAATAAGGTTATCGGTAGAAATACCTAAATGATGGAGAAAGGATATATTGGAGATATTAAGGCCTGACCCACTATAAAAAAAGGATGTACTTAAATATAATATCATATACTTTCAATTGAACATATAAGGGAATATAATTGTAAATAACCTTTTGTGGAAAGATAAATGGAACTAAAGGATATTATTTTTGCATTAAAAGACAAGGTTTATTTGAGAACATATGCTACATATGCAAAGGATGTATTATTATCGATTCATGTATTTTCAAATACTTTGTGAGTAATATCCTTACATGCAGGGTTAAGTTGAACATACTTAGTGAATGATAAGGAGGTCTCATTAAAAATCCATGATAGTACCAAAAACAAAAGAAACAAGCCTAGAATGAAGAAAAAGGATGATGCATCAATAAAAGAAAGAGAAACCTAGGATAAATAGGGTGTGGAAAAAGTTATAGATTCAAGAAATTTTTAGATTCACCAAATGTTTGCACCTTAAAAATTCTAATATATAATATAAGAAATCTATAATGTAAGGATTTTGTTACGAGGTATTATTTTGAATTAATTAATTAACATTAACCATGCGAATTCAAAATAAAACATTAATATTTACAATAATGATAAAATGATAAGACCATTTCTTGAAACATAGAAATGGATAAGTACTTAGTTATATATATTGGTACGGGAGGATTTTGGTATGTAGACATGATGGATGAGATGTTTTGAACCTAAAAGTTCTTTGTCTCTAGAACTAACATTGGAAACATTTCTACTCCTATCCACGACTATTAAACTCTTCATAGAATGTGGTATAGTCCTATATCCTTCTATATTTTGGACATGTGTGTTGTAAGGTTTTTAACTTCTCATACCCTTCATTTCATAGAAATGGGTTTCATTGTATGTCACTCAAGATCGCACATCCTCAACATAACTAGTAATGACCTACAAGAAATAGATGAACTCAATTTGATGTGATAAAAAATATGATAGAATAAATAATTCACAAAAAAATTTTGAGATAAACAAAAATAGAGAAATCATATACATAAAATAACACATCAAATAAGACATATCCCAAAAAACCCTTTTGGGAAAAAAATGTGTAATAACTTATCTCCTTATTATATTAAGTTAATTGTTTTACCATACATGTACTTATCAGTTCTACTATATCCTATTGCATGTCTAGAGATATGTAAGCTCATTAGTAGGTGATTATCATAATGCTAATAAAAATAATGGGTACCAAAACCATGGGCAGAGAATACAACCCATAATATACCCTACCCACACACTAACATAGGTTTAAAACACCTATATGGTCCTAAAATCCTAAAGGGGACCCCTAAAACTTTTCTTGGGGAAGTACTAAAACTCCCCATCCAGGGAAATGCCCTATACCCCACAAGTTGTGTCATGTTGTATAATCTAGAAGAGAGTAAATCAAGAAAAATATACAAAAATTTCCAACATTCTCCCGCTTGTTTAATAATTTTTATAGGGATTTTAAGGCCATATAGTCAACATATTAGGAAGTAAATCCCATTGATTTTTATCACAAAGAAAAATTTTCAATACTTATAGCCTTTGTCAAATAATTGACATCATTATCTTATGTGTCCACCTTTTCCATTAGTATCTTCTCCTCCATAATTTCCCTTATAAAATAGTATTGAACATCAATGTGTTTCTCTATAGAATGATACTTGCGGTTATTTTATATAAAAATTTCAATTTGACTATCACAATAAATCCTTATAGCATTGTGAGTGAACCCAATAGTGGAAATAAGTCTTTTAATCCAAACTGCTTCCTTTATTATATGAGTAGCTACCATGTACTTAGCATCTATGGTGGATAACACTTACTACTCATCCAACTTACATATCCAAAAATAATTTGAAAACATACCCACGGGTATATCTTCCCATATGTAAATATCCACACTAGTGTGAATCAACAACTCCATGTATATTTAATGTATTATTTTTACCAAGTTTAGTATGATAAAGCATATTACATAATCAAATGTCCCATGCAAATACCTGGATACCCTCTTCACCACATTTCAATTTTCCTTTCTAGGATTTTACATGAATATGCTAAATACTCCCACTACATGAGAAATATCATGTCCAAGTATAAAAATTGCATACATCAAACTTCCAACTTCACTAGCATACAACACCTAAGACATGTCCTCAATTTCTTCGTTAGTCTTAGTACATTATTTAGCAAATATTTTTTGACCAATAGGAAATGGAATACCAACATGTTTATTTTCCTACATTTAAACCTATACAATATCATTTAAACATATTTCCTTTGATTTAACCATAGTTTCATGTTTACATGATCTATTTTAATTTACATCCCCAAAATAATTTTTAGAGCACCTAGATTCTTCATATAAAATTAAGATGAGATCTTATACTTAGCATGACTGATTATTTTATTCTTGTTAATAATTGAAAACATGTCATCTATATAAAAGAAAATGATAACAAATTTTCACCTACTTATTTAAAATATCCATATGGACACGCCTTTATTCTTCCAAGTCCAAGTCCCAACACATACCTCTCAAATTTCTGGTTCCACATTTTTAGTGATTGATTCAAGTTATAGAGAAACTTACTCAACCTAAATATCAAATCTTACTTTATTTTAACCTTAAATATTTATGGTTTCTTCATGTATATTTCCTCCTCAATCTCACCATGTAAAATAGTTTCCTTAACATCCATATGTTCTATTTCTAGATCGAAAGAAACAACAATAGCTAGAAGAAATATAACATAACATAACTTAGCAATAGGAGAAATAATACCACCAAAATCATGTCCCTCTACTTATGAGAACCTTTTTCTACTAGGTGATATTTATAAGTCTCCATTTTCCATTTTGCATTATACTTCTTAAATACCCATCTATAGCCAACAAATTTTCTTACAAGAGGTAACTTTACCAAGTCCCATGTATTATTATTTTATAAGGACTCAATTTATTCCTCCATATCCTTCTTCCAATACCTATTTTATTTAAATACAAAATCATCCTTTATAGTATTTAGATCATCAATAATATATAACAAAATTGATAAAATAAATACATAATGGAAAGTAGGAGAGTTATACCTATCATGTTCCCTTCCCAATCGATATGATCTTGTTAAGGCTAAAATTTATAGTTCTGCATCTTTTAGTTCCTCCTCCTCCTATATTTCATCTAAATATTCCTTTTATAACTCTCTTTGGTTAATCTTCTACAGTTGTAACATCAAACTCAAACACACAGTCACTTTCTTCTAGTTCAATATAATCTTGTTCATTATTATCCTTTCTTTTTCTTCCTACTCAAAAATACCCTTAAATTCTCTAAAGATTACATTAAGAATGTCAAAAAAATCTATGTTTATGTATTTCATAGCTTATATAATTTACACCATTAGAGTGTCCAGTAAATATGCACTTAGCATATTTTTTATCTAAGTTTGTCTTTTTCTCTTTAGGGATATACATACAATAAATACAACCAAATACCCTTAAATTTTGAATATAGGGTTTCTTACTATTTTATGCTTCCCAGTGGAGTTTTATCATCAAGGGTGGATGTGAAAAATCTATTGCTTAGGTAGAAATAATTTGTTACTTTTGCTTCTATCTAGAATTTCATGTCCAAACATGCACCATTGAGCATACTCCTACCCTTATCCAATATAGTTTTGTTCATTCTTTTTGCAACTTCATTTTGTTGTGGAGTATATGGAATCGTCTTATTCCATTTTCTTCTACAAAATTTATCAAAGGTGTTAGAGTTTTATTCTTGTTGGCATGCATCTTTGCAAGCCCAAAAATTTGAAACTTGAACCATGACAACTAAGCCCATAGTGCAAAATTTTCTCCCAAGTCTTCCAATATCCCCTTTCCAATAATTTTTTTCTTTAGTGTCATTATCATATGGAAATTATAGGTACTCTTAATATATTGAATAATTATTTTAAATGATAAAATTTACATTTCAAGTGAGAAATTTCATTTCGTGAATTTTTCTCAAGACTAGCTCTCTGGAGCACGTGAAAGGCCAATTTTGGCCACTTCAAGACATGTGTGCATCCTCAAAGAGGGTTTAAAGGCTTAAAAACATTTGGAGGTGGTATTTTATAGTTATGAATATTATTAAATTTATTTAGGGAGATTTAGGATATAATTGAAGGTTTAGGGACAGTTTGTGCAACATTGATTTTTTCAGTGTATGAAGTATGCAATCGGTTTGGTACCGAACTTCATCGGGTGATTCTGGGAGCTTTGTAAGGAGTTAAGAGTTGATAAAATAGTAATTGTAAATCTATATGAATTATCTACATGGTGGAGGCTTCAAATGTTTCACAGGATATATTTACTTCTAAAGGTAATTTAATTTTCACGAGACATGCCATGTTGTTCCGAAGGAAAAATGGGAATGTTTTAGAGAAGGATGAATAATCAGGTCATGAAACCTATTCCATTATTATTTAAATTGTATTTTGATTCAAAATAATATAAAAATTTGAAATAAAATACCATCTAGAGCTTCGGGAATTACATTTTCAAGTTCTCATACTTAGTCACTTTTTGGTTTGGCTCCATAATGAGACTTTTTGTCCCTCTTGTCCCTATGACAAAGTGGATAAAGATTAAATAGGGGACATATAATTTCATGACCTCCCAAATATTCTCCTTGGTTCCTCATATGACGTTTCTTTAGCCCAACGGAGTGCTAATCTTATTTCCTCGTTGCACGAGAAGCTACCAAGCAACACAATCCTACCTAGGGAAAATTTTAGTTTCTCTCTTATCCCTCTTGTCCCCGTGATAGAGGGGATATATGAAAAAAATTCACCCCATCCTAGGCCCTTCCTAGGTTATCCATATGACCAATGTTTTAGCCCCCTAGGTGCCAAAGCATGTTTTTCACATCTCCCTCTCCTCTCACCATGTTGTGACACTTGTAATGATCTAGATGAGGATGAAATTTCTTGTGCCTCTTAGCCTAGGAAAAAGGGGACTTATAAATTTTCCCCATACTCAACCATTCCAAAACTATAACTTTGATTTGTGTGTTGCTACTTCATCTCGTAAAGAAAAAGAGACTGTCAAGTTGCTTTAAAAACAAAAGTAACTTGTTTTAACTCTATTTTTCACTTAGTTTGACCCAGAAGCTATTTATGATGTCATAAAACTCAAGATACCTTTAAAAAAACCATAAATTCTTTCTAAATCATTCTTTCCATCAATGAACATGAAGAACAATGATTTCTTCATAGCTTCCAAGTTTGAAACTAGATTTTAGGGAAATTTTCTTAGCTAATCATGACCCCAGAAAAATTATGAGCATTGAAGATCCAAGCATCCATAATTTATTCCATTAAATTATAAGACCTGAAAAATTTTCCCTATAATTTACCTTTTTGATTTTCAAGAATTCTAGCAGCAAAAATGACAAAATTGGAGTGCGAGATCGCAACGCAAACTTGAATTTGGTGATGGTGTTTTCATTACAAAAAGAAATTGATAAGTAAAAATTATAAAAATAATTATTTTTGATGATGTTTCTTACTAAAAATATAAACCCTTCATAAATTTCAAGATCCAATCACTCACTATATCCCAAAACAGTGTAAAATGGCGAGCGTTGTAAAATTGGTAATTACTCAAAATAACTGGTTCAAAAAGTAACCTACTAAAAATAAAAAAATTCTAAAAAGGGTAAAGCATCATAAATGTATGTAAATTGAGCATTTTAGGGGATTCGAAAGATCAAATTTAATTAAAAAAACGTAAAATATCCCAAAATAAGCGAGTCCTAGTCCCACCTCGCTAAAAATAGAGAGTCTCAATTTTTAAAGAAGAAAGTTATAGTTGGCTCCATTTTCACCCATATCATTGATTTTTTCCAACCTCATATGTTTTTAAGGTTGTATCATATCTCAAAAATATAATTCACCCTTGACAAGGATCCTAAAGCATCATTCTGATCATAATTGTGTCAAAAGCAAGACATACCATAACAAAGTGTAACGGGTGAAAGTCGTATATGTTGTGTAGTTGGAAAGGATTTGAAAAGTCTCAAGAGCTCCATTGAAATCTAATATCATCATAAGAGGTAATCATAAACATAAGTGAACGAAGAACTCATTAGAAGCATTTGAGCATGAAGGTATGAAACATTCCATGTATGATCTCATTTAGGTACTTTGAAGTAAAAATGCTAAAAAGGTGATCTTCATGTGAATGTAAGAAAAAGGAATCATCCTAATTTCACTTGATGTCATAGTGTTCTTAAACATCCAATCAAACACCATGTGTCGTGATTAGTTCATCAAAGGGGTCATTGTGACTCATCGGGCAAGTTGGAAATATTTTTTCTTAAATCCATTATCTTCTCTCTGAAAATCCAATTAAAGTGAGCATCATGAGTCAAGAAAAGGTGATCCATCATAGCCTGTTCCTCTTCAATAGATCATCATTATCTTTAGTAACATCCAGGTATGTCTTCCCCACTCGGTGGATCTTTCCCATAATGAACAAGAGGTGATCTTACATAAAGCTCCTAAATGTACTCTGTAAACCAAAGCATCATGTCAACTCATCAAGAGCCATTTACATGGATTCAAGAAGTCCTTGAAAGTGAAAAAAAGACAACATAACAAGATTCCATGACTGAACTTGGAGCTATCAAAAACTTTGAACTACAAGTAGAGGAAGAAGGCCCAAACAACTTCATGCTTCTTCGGTGGTGTCTCGGGAAACTAAGTACGTAGAAGTTGTTAGGCCTAAGAATGTAAATCCTCTTAAAGAGATGAATCCATCATATTATGATATGATCTGCATCTCATTTGGTCAAACTACACATGCGGGAGACTCTCATATATTTAAGGAATCATCTTCCTTCTTTCTCACTTGAAATAAAGAATACAAACAAACAATTGAGTAATATGGAGGAACGAGTGAAAATTATCAAAGGTGCTTACAAAACAATTCAATATCTTCAATTCTTGTGGAAGACATTCCTTCAATTGACAAATTTATCCTTAGGTGATCAAGAAGGGAAAAAATGGTATGACACAAGGCAAGGCTATCGAGAAATGGATCAAGAAGATCATCAAGAAAGGTAAGACATTGTTTCCTAAGGTCATCTCTCTAATCAAGTATATTCTTGTCACTTTGATGGAAGTAAAGAAAGCTAAGGAAAATATTTCAAAAGAGAAGATTCATTGGGATAAGGTTTTCCCGCTTATGTTCGAGATGAGATCCTTTGAATCTCACACCCTCATGAGAAAAACATTGTTTGCATCAACCACCAGGGAACTTGTCTCTAGTTTGGGTCCACATCATAAATGAAATATATGGTATGATAAGTGATGCCATCTTTGAACTTGAATCTAGTGGACATGATGCTTCGATATTTTTAATGAATTCTATAATTGTGTTTAGAGAATTGGGCTCCCTCCACTCACTGAGAATTCATCATCAGAATAACTGATTGTATCCTTTCACGGGTGGGTAAAGAAAAGGCGTGTTACTTTCTCTCCTTCAATGAAGATAATTTAGAGTCCCTATCCAACATCAAAACTCCATTTCTGAAATTGCAAGAGATCACAAAATATGCTTCATTCAAAGTGCAAGAAGATCAATAATACTCCCTGGGCATGGATCAACGTGTTTAGTTATTTTTCATTCCATAAATAGATAAGGTGGCACCCACGGTGACTAAGTTCGAAAATAATTCAAAGGTTTGTAACCTTCTCCGAGAAACTCTTCCTCGGGGACCATATTCAACCGGTTCCTCATCGGAAATAAATTGGTCAATTCCTTCCCTTTCTCTCTTCTCTCTCTCTCCATATTCTAATGTTCTATTCATAATGTAATTTTTTCTATTTCATCCTATTCACTTAAGTGACCATTAACTAAAAATTGTAAAAAGTCCTTTTTCCAATAATAAGGAAAATAACCACTTCCTAGGAATATGAATGGTCACAAGTGAGGAGGATATGTGAAGAGTCGGGTGGGGGCTAGATGAAAGGAAAAATTCTAATTTTATACATTGGAATGGATTTTCCATTCCAAAGGGTTGGAAATTGTTGATTGAATGTATGTTGTTGAGAGTTCCACTTCTACATCAAGCAATAAAAGTTGCAATTCTTCTATTTCTTGTTCTATGTTCCTCTACTCTCTCTTTCCAACTTTGCATATATGATAATCTTGTAAAATCAAGAAAGGTGTTTATGCCTTTGATGAATGAATTCATGGAATTACGTGTCTATGATTTATTGTGTATTATCATGGTTTACATTTTTGTGTTCTTATAATTGGATGTGGACTTACTTTGGTTGATGTATGTGAATTCTGTTAGTGCTTACTCACAACATTAACCCTCTCTTTCCTAATTTATCTCCTTTATCCCTCATCACTAAAATTTCCTCCCTTGCATACAAGCACTTTTCCATGGGTTCATTGAAGTGTTCTATGTGATCCCTAGCCTTTTTGACACCCAAAAAATTAGGATAGTTTACATTCAATACTTGGGAGGCTCCCCATACACAAGAAGGGGCCGATTAGCCCCATATTGTTGGTGTAAACCCAATAATTTTCCACATGAAAAAATATTTCACCAACAATTCATAACCATTATCACTTCTCAAAATATTTAGCTTTTATTATGTGTGATTTTCAAAATAACCTTAATGTCTTTGAACTTATTTAAAACATCATATTTTCCCATATATAATATACTAAGGTGTTCCTTGAGAAATTATCCAAAATGTAACATATTACAAATACTTTCTTAGTGATGGAAATTTCATAGGTCCAAACATATCACTACATATTAAATACATAATACCTTCTAATCATGTAGCCTGCTGCATGGAAATTTTACCCTTGTTTTCTTTCCAAACACGTAATGCTCGCAAAAATCAAAATATAAAGGATGATTAGAAATTCCTTAAAGATACCTTTAGTTTTTAATGCACATATGCATTTCTCTCTAATATTTATCCTTTTATGCCACAATATTTTCTTCTTTGTAGTAGATGTAGGAGTCATATATGCATCTTTCTTATCATCTAGAACCATATAACTATTACACTCATTATTCATAATGCTTCCTCAATCTTGAATAGTGTTCCTATCTGAATATACTTGTTAGTACCATTTCTCCTTAAACCATATTGCAAATATCCTCAATAAAGACTACTTGGACACCCACATCATTCATCTTAATTATATATATTAGGTTTTGGTCAAACCTAGAATGTACAAAACACCGGGAGGGTTTTAACCCTTCCATCTCGTGAACCTTGACAGAATCCAATATGAGCTATGATCTTATAGTTCAATTTTTCTCCCAAGAATAATTAACCTCTATTGATATTTTTATATTCACATAACCACTCATCACAAGGGGTCATATGAAAAGAGGCACCGAGTCAATCAAACATGCACCATCGGATATATATGAGCTAGACTTCGCTAAGAGAAAATATCTTGAGCATTAATTAGAGGGTTTATTCCCTAAATATCTAGCATATTTAGATGACTTAGACCTACAATCTTTCTTGAAATTCTCCATTTAACCAAATTTCTAGTATTTCCTCTTATCTTTTTATGCTATTTAATTTACTTCAGGACTTTGAATGTGTTTTATTATTCTTAATTTTCTCTTAGGTAGGGCCTATCAAATACAAGGCATCCTTGGATTGATAATCCTTAACGGATTTCTACCTCATTTCTTCCCATAATAAAGGTGTAACTATATCCACAACTAGTAATTTATTTCTAGTACTAGTAATAGCCATAACTAGATTATCTCAAGATTTTGGTAAAGAACACAACAAAGTAATAAATTTTTCATCTTATTCCATTTTAATATCAATAAAAATCAACTAGCTTACCACAATATTAAAGACTAAGATGTTCTACGATATAGTCAACATCATTCATTATTAATGAATATAGCTTCTTTCATAGAAACAATTTGTTCAGTAGATACATTATGTGATACATAGTCACCAACCTCTTCGATAACACATAATGGATTTCTTAGTTGATGCATTTAGAAAAATTGAATTTGAACTTGACACAATTTGATTGAAATCTTTTCCTTCTTATCAATATTTTCCCAATATTCTACCTTCATACCTCCAAGTATGATTCCAAATAGAATAATCCACTCGATCTCTATCCACAAGAATATATTCCATCTTGATCTTCTATAACTCAAAATTTTGACCATTAAATTTTTCGATCTCAATCCTAGAAATTCTAGTCATTTTCCTCTACTTGAATAGATTCACACACACAAAACTCATACTCATGAAAAATATTATCAATAGGGTTCATAAAATACAAAATACTCACACAAATCTAGAACCTAGCTCTAATACCAAATGAAGATAATTTTAATTGACAAAAATATAAGAGAAGAAATAATTCATGTAATTTTTGCGATAAATAGAAAATAGATAAATGACATACACAAAATAACATAGTACAAAATGTGTATCTTAGGAAACCCTTTAAGGAAAAATCCTAGTGCAAGAACTTATCTCCTTATTGTATTAAATCAAATGTTTTTCCATATAATAATCTACTTCCCAATTCTCCTATATCCTACTTCATGTCCAATTATATGTAATCACATCAATAGGTAGATGTCACGGTAATATTACAAAATAATGGGTACCAAAACCATGGGCCAATAATACAACCCATAATGGTTCCTCATAAACATGAGTTATCTAACCACCCATAATAACATAGATTGAAAACAATGATACAAACCTAAAATCCTATAAAGGGGACCTAAAAACAATTCTCGGGAGCTAGCCCAAACTCGTCATTTGGGGTAATTCCTTGGATGTTACATGTCATACCAAGTAGTACAATCTAAAAAATGTAACTCATGGAAAATATACAACACATTTACAATATTCTCCCACTTGTTGTATACTTTCCATGGGAGTTTAAATGCCATATAGTCAAGCATCTTAGGGAAATTAAGCACGTTGATTTTCTAGACCAAGAAAATTTCTTAAAGTTTATAACCTTTGTCAAAGAATCAAAAAAATTATATTTTTTTCCACCTTATCCAATAATATCTTCTTTTACTCCAAAATTTCTTAAACAACAGTATTGAACATCAATGGGTGTTGTTTTATATTGATACTTGGGGTTCTTAACTATAAAAATTGTACTTTTACTATTACAATGGATCCTTAGAGCATTTTGAGTGACTCTAGTGGTAGAAATACACCTTTGAAGAAAACCATTTTCTTACTTGTATGAGTACATTCCATGTAATAATCCTCCATGGAGGATATTAGAACAACTTCTTTATGTTTACTCGTCCAACTTACAACTCCACCAAACAAGTTAAAAACATACCCAATGGTAGATTTGCACATATCCAAATCTCCATCCCTATATGATTCCACAAATACATATAGATTAAGTGCATTAATTTCACCAAGATTACCCTAATAATATAATTCATAATCGGATGTCCCACACAAACACCTAAAGATCCTCTTCATTATTGTCGATGTTCATTTCTAAGATTTAACATGAATCATCTAACTACTCCCACCGCATGAGAAATCTCAGTGCACAAACCATTGCATACATAAAAATACCAACTACACTAGCATATGATACCTTAGACATGTCATCAATTTCTTCATCATTTTTAGGACATTTTTTAGCAAATAATATTTTACCAATAGGGAAGGGAAAACATATAGCTTTACTTTCATGCATTTTAAACCTCTGTAATATCATCTCAACATACATCATGTATAATTTAACCATAGATTATTTTTTACACGATATATTTTGATTTCCATTCCAAAAATAAATTTTACAACAAATAGATCCTTCATATTAAATTGAAATGAGGGTTGAGACTTGGTTGATCATTTTCTTATTGTTACCAATTAATAACATGTCATATACAAACAATATAATGATAACAAAAATTTCACCTTCTTATTTAGAATATACACTTGGATCAACTTTTCTTCTTCCAATTCTAATTATTAACACATATTTATCAAATTTCTAGTGTCGGGTTCTACATTATAAAAGAGAGTAACTCGTGGAAGACATACAACACATTTCTAACAATATAAACCCTAAATACATACAATAATCTTCAAAAAAATAACAAAAGGAGAAATTAGTGTGTGGGTGATGTTGGAATACAACTGATATTCAACCCCTACTGAACTAAGCCGAATTTTCCACTACATCTCTCGAGCACAATAAAGCCTCATGTAGTTATCCTAGTGTAGGTGAAACAAGTGCATGCAATCCAAACCAACCTCCTATGGGTTCCCTCCTGTCTCTTGAAAAAAATATAGTGAGCTAAAGCAAATGAATATTTTTGAATGTGGATGGAGTGAAAATCATATCTAGAATACCTTAAAAATGAAAATATGGATCATCCAACTACACATAATAACTAGTTATTAAGCTAGTGTACTTGTATGTGTGATTGATGATCAAAATATGCACTAAATAACCTATAAATCATAATTTTAATCTTTTTATTCTTCATTTTTTAATATCTATGATAAAATAAATGATAAACTTAATGCAAATGGTGTTTTCTCTTGGAAAATTTTACACTATTGCATACTCAATTAATTAAGAAATAAGGCTAATATAACCATTATAATAAGATTTTTCTAAATTTACATGACAAGAAAAAGACTAATAATAGGAACTACAAATCCTAAATGAATTAAATTCAACCAAAAATGACTAAAAATGGACTCAAGATGAAATTTATCATCCACTACTAGTATATGGTCAACATGTAATAATTCATTATTAATTTAGATGACACACACACCCTAGTCAATAAAGGCATCATAGTTAATAAAGGCACCCCACACTTTCCTAAAAATATAAATAGACTAAGATAAGAATAAAATTAGTCATCTATACTTAGAAATGATTTTCCACCTCTTTGGGATGTATAGATAATGATTTGAACTCAATTAAGTGCACGTCGAGTGAACTACACTCTAACTAGTACTTCCAATCTAAAAATTTGTTTTTAAGTCTAACTAAAAATACTAAAAAAACAAACTAACAAATGAAACTAATTCTAAAAATAACTAATCAGGTTCTCATATTAGCATCATAATAAAAATACCCCCTTTAATGTAAAGAGCATACATTCCTATCATCTACTTAAGTATTCCATGAATATTTTTCAAAATCCCTTGGTGAAAATATCAAAAATTGATCTTTACTGCTCACACGATTAATGAAAAATACTTATCATTGACCAAGTATTTGAGAAAATGATGCTCGATTTCTATATGTTTAGTTCTAGCATAAAAACAAGATTCTTCAAGAAAAAAATTCCCATTATTATCATAAAAATCTATGTAGGCTAAATTTGAGAATCTCTAGAATCAACTAAAAGTGTTCTCATCCACATACCTTGTGTGCAAGATTATTTAAGATTTTCATATTCAACTTTATTAGAGAACAAGGAAACTATAGCTTGCTTCTCTGATGACTATAAAGCCAACCCACTTCCCATTGAGAAGTAATAACCTAAAGTAGACATCTTGTCATCAAGAGAACTCCGAACCCAATCTAAATATGTGTATCTAGTGATACATAATGAGCTTCTTGATTTAGAATGAATACCATGATTACCTCTTACATATATGAAAACTATTTCCATTTCTTGTAAATGCTTCAGGTGATGGATTACCCATATATTTAGAAACTAGTTGAACCTAATAAATCTAAACTTTGGTATTATAGATCCACTTGATTTCAATGACATATTTATCATTTGGAGGTTGAATAATATTCCATGTATCATTCCTCTCAATTTAATCCATATCTAATTTCATATCATTAACCGACTCTTTCCTTTGACTTTATTTTGCATAATTTCCAAGTTCACTAGCATTAAATGTCGATGAAAACATAATATTTTCATTATAAGCATCATCAAACTAATTAATTTATTGAGCATGAAGAAATTTGATCCTCCTCTCATAATTTTAATCCAAAATTTGATTTTTTGGATGTGAATTCAACATATGTTTTTGTTACTTGGTGTTTATATAGATGGATGACTAGTCCCTTAAAAAGAGTTGGTATTATTTCCCATTGAACAAAAAACATGTTTAGGAAATTGTAATCCCTAAAAATATTCTTCAATATTATTCCATTATTCACATCATGACCCTTTTATAAATATGATCATGTTCAACATACATATCATTTTTCCAAATAATTACAATCCCTATAAATAATTGTGGATTTACTAGTAGGATTATAAAGCGTGCGTGCATTCAACACTCTTATCGGGCATGGAACAAACCGGGAGATGCATTGGATGATAAAGGTACAACCATGGTGGATTTGGAGATGTGTATTGGGACACATTTTCCTTGGAGTCAGGTGAATACGTTCATTAATGATGATGCAATGTAGGAAGAATGGTTTTGATGATAACTTTGGTTAAGCACGCTCGAGATTATGATATGAATTTCCTTTGTTGGAGAACCAACCATGTCAATTTCATTTGTTTCTTGATTCAGTCTCCCTCTTGGCTATGTGAAGGTATTTTTCTGCAGGTGTCATGGGGGTGATAGGATGAGAATGGAGCCCACTACTTTTCTCCATCTCAAAAATGGCATGGATCTCGTGGAAAGTACTTTGCATATAAAGGGGGTTTTACCAAATTCATTCAAAGGCTCAAAGGTAATGACCCTATCTTGTCTCATTGAATTTGATGCTGCCGGAAGGATGGTAGTTTTGATTTTCATGGGGTCCATATTGATGTCTCAGAGGAAGCAATTTCTGAAGTTATTGGGTTAAAAATGGAGGGCCTCAAAAATTTTAAAGACAAAACTAGGAAGAAGCATGAAATTATGACTTTCTTTGAGGTTGGGGAAAACATTATTACTTATGATGATGGGATTTCCCACACTTACTTTCCGAATAGGTGGGAAGATTTTTTCATGGTTATCATGAAGTATTTGACCCTTGAAGGGAAATTTTGAAAAACATTTACCTATCATTTGTCTATTCTCAATCTCTTGATCAGGATCGGTCTATGAGCCTCTCTTATTTACTTTACCATTCGCGCCTCTCAACCATCGATTATTTTAAGAAGGAAAAGATAGATATCCCCCTTCATTGAGGTCTCATCATCCTCATGGTTCAAAGAGGTAAAATGGCTATTCCTTGCCTCATTCGATCAAGATTCTCGATCAGAAACCCTAGCCTCCCACATTAAAAAAATTAAGAAACAGTAAAGTGACCGAACCGGAGAAGGGAATTATTGATGCCTTGTGTAATCTCAAAAGAGTATTAAGAATCTAGATGAAAATTTCACCAAAAGGGCCCAAGAACTTGTTGATTGGGAGGCCAAACTTATGAGGGAGACCACCAAAGTGACACCATTCTTACAATCAACAAAAACCTCATTCAAGAGCTGAAATATTTCCATAAGCGTATTGATTCCCAAAACAAAACCATCAGGGGTATCCAAGCTGATTTCATTATGCAAGAACAAAGGATTTCTATTTTACAGGATCAGGTTACTATTGAGGAGGTCAAAAACAAGATGAAGTTGACGCCGAGCACATCGATAGTGAGGAATTGGACACTTTGGAGATAGCTCGGGTTTGGTTTTTGAATAAAATCAAAGCAAGGATCGGAGGGAAGATCAGGTGAAGACCCGGATAGAGAATGTGGCTGTTAACTAACTAAAAGGTTCATTATCAAGTTGGGTGGCATGAGAAATGGAGGCCCAAGCACTAGATCCCGTGAGAGGCCACAAAAGAACTAATTGTGTTCCTTTTGCTACCCTTTTCTATTTAGTTTGGTTTTGTGTCTCTTCCCCTTTGGGGCCAAAACAAACACTATTAATTTTGTAAACTCTTATAGTTTGGCACGTTTGTGTGGGGGCACATTGTAAAGTTCTTTTGACGTTGCCTTCATGGCCTTGTTTTAGTTTGTGTTTATGAAATATTTCTCCTTTATGTATGGGGTTTTTTTGTCCCGTTTAAATCCAAACTTTTTTATCTCATCTAAAAAAATAAAATGTGCATGCATTTATTTCAATACTATATCTTATTAATATGTCAGCCACACTCTTATGATATAATTGTATTCTCTTTAGCTTACCCATACCTTGACTTTTGGTGAGTTACATATTTCCCTTTTCTTCAAATTGGATGTACTTTCTATCTCCCAATACCTATTACCTTTTGAAGGAAACATCTAACTTATCATGTCATTTGAGTAACATGAATCAAGAAACCAGATATTATTTCCATCATATAATCCCAAATTTATGAGAGATAATAGTTTTAGACACCTTGATTCTCACTTTTTCATCTTGAAATGCCTTCATCTCACCCTCTAAATTAGCTACATTCTTTGATGTCGATATTTTATAATATTTTATACGCTTTCATGTGTTTTGAGATAATGAAAAGTGAGGTTTCTATTTATTTTATTTGTGACTTTAGATTGGTATTTACCCTTTGAAACACTTTCATTTGTTACAATTTCCGTTCCTGGAGTCTAATATGAATCTCCTAGATATAGTGCCATCTTATCCTTATGGGACATGAGAGAACCCACTAATTTACTAACACTTTTAGTGTTCATGTATTTATACTTCTCAAGGTTGATCACAATATGTATCCATATTTGTGTCAAATAAATCAAAAATTTCCTTACTATGAACTTATCTTCTATGGTTTATCTATAAACCCTCATTCCATACAAAAATGATTTATCTTTATGCAATATTATCTAACTACTTTATTGTCTTACATTCTCAAAATTTCAAAATTTATTTTAAGAGTTTGAATTTTTCTTATCTTACCTATGCATATCCTTGATATTAATTCTCTAAGGTATTCTATGCCTTATGGAAATTTTCACTTCCATCAATCCTTGGAATAATGATTGTGTATACATGGAACTCACGAAGATAGAAAAATCTTGTCCATATACCTTTTATTATTATTATTTTACTCACTTATGATCTTGAGATAACACATTCCACTTTGTAGGTGAAGTGTACCCTTGGATAACATTCTCAAAAATCCCTTCCAAATAGGAATCCTCTTAGATTGATCTCTCCAATACTCAAATTTGTCTCCTTTGAATATGTGAATATTCATAGAAGCAAAACTCATAGAAGCCATGATTATCCTAATAATAGGTAAAAATCCCTTTTAAGACTTTCTTGAATGAGGATATAATACCAAATGAATGTTTTTACTCTAGATAGAGTGCAAATAAAATCTAAATACCATGAATATAAAATTATGGATCATCCAAACTACCCAAAATAACTAGTTATTAAGCTAGTGTACTTTTATGTGTGATTAATGACTAAAATGTGCACTAAATAACCTCTATATTATATTATTTATATTTATTGTCTTATTTTGTGAATATATGCGATAAAATAAATGTAAAAAAATTCTAATTAGAAATATTTTCCCCATTGTTGCATATTTAATTAATTAAGAAACAAGGCTAATATAGTCATTACAACAAGACTTGTCTAAATTTGCATGACAAGTAAAAGACTAATAATAGGAACTACAACTCCTAAATGAACTAAAGTTAAATAAACATGGTTAAAAATATACTCAATATGACAAGTATCATCCACTACTAATATATGGTCAACATGTAAGAAGTCATTATTAGTTTAAGTGACACATGCACACCCATCATGCACCCTAGTCAACTTAGGCACCCCAACCTCTCTTAAAAATATAAATAGACTAAGATAAGACTAAAGTTATTCATATATACATATAAATGGTGTACCACCTCTTAGGTATGAATGTATAATGAATTAAACTCAATTTATTGTACATCCAGTGAATTGTACTCTAACTGGTACTTCCATTCTAAAATAGAATATTTCTAAATCATAATTTTATAATTAACCAAAAAATCTCCTAAAAACTAAAAATAAAACTTAAAACTAATTATTAAAGTAAATAATTAGGTTCTCATATTGGCATCATACTCAACACTTCTAATGTGGGTAGAAGTAGTGTACGCAATCTGAGCCAACCCCTATGTGTTCCATCGTCTGTCTTAACACAAAGATAACATGCTAGATATAAAGTAGATAATGTACACAACATAATAATAGTGTGATGTGGTGTGATTAATTTTTATAATAAACCCCTTTGTCCCTTTAATAAATTTTATAATGCTTTAACTAAATCGTTCTTGCTAACTCATGGCTCTAGGACCTTTAGATGATTGATAATGGAGGAAGATAGACTCTTTGACCTAGTTGAGTGCTTTGGATATGATGTGGTGACTACTCTCAATAATGCGGAACTAATTTAAGGATATTTTGGAGAGCCTTGAGTGATTTATTTGATATTTTTAATAGGATACCATAAGAATTCGAGGTGAGTTTTGAAGCGTATTTGACTTGTTTATATTGTATTTCATAGGTTATATATTTTTATTATGGATGACCTAAGAATATCAAACGAATCATTTGATTATTTTTAAATTGGAGTTAAGATTCATTATATGAAATGATTGAGGACCATTTAGTTGGCGATGACCTTAGTCCACTTTGTGGACTAGATTTTTATGGTTTTTATCCAAGTAGATTGTGATGCAAAAGCTAAAGTTTCGAATGATGAATGGGGTTGAATTACTTATTTATTTAATTAATATTCTTTTGATGAATGAAAAAGTAACTTGTGTAAATATGAACAGTTATGAGAGAGAGAGAGAGAGAGAGAGAGAGAGATGTTAATTGGACTTATAATGTGAGCATTTATCTAACCATAGGAAAATAGTCAAACTTACTATTTCTAAAGGATAAGTTACTAAATTTGAGTGTTAAAGTCACTTGCAAATGAAAATTTTGAGGCATTCATAGAATATCTCTCTTTTTCACCTAAGACCATGCTAAATTAAAGGGGATGAAATAATTGGATTAATTAATTAATTGATTAATTGATCATTATTATCAAATAACCACATGAGTTAAAGCATAGATTAGGTTGAGTCAATTTAGTTTATATCTAGTGTTAGCTAGTAGTGTAATCCTATCACATTATATTAAGTGATTTTATCCACTAAATGTGGACTTTATCTTGTGTTGTAACTCATGCAATTTTTTTAATAATATCTATAAATAATGCAACATGTTATTTGTTCATTAAATGATCAAATTCATTATTTTTTTGCATTCTAAATCATGTGTTTTGTAACATTTTCCAAAGGATCTCTTGAGAATGTCATGCGAGGAAATAAGTGTTTCTAATTAAATTTTAAACCATTCCACGAGATTTCATTTCACACTAATGTCTAATAAGAAGTGGAAATAAAATAAACATAAGAAAATTAGACAATTAGGTCATTGCAGATAGAAGAGTTGAATAAGGACAAAACTATATGATGGTTCTTTCCAACTTAGACAATAATGTATAGGATGCAAAACAACTATAACTGGAAATATGAAGATGTCTAATAGGAGATATAGGATTTTTGTGAGTAAATAGATCAATCTTGTAGGTGTTTAAGCATCAAATTAGAAGAGAGTGGAATAATGTGTTTGAGTTGTGTGCATAAATTTCATGATTAAGGGATATAGGTAAAATGAATGTTGTCAAGTACCTAATTACCAAATTTAGGTTTCTATAGGGACCTTAAAGGGGGTTGGGTTGAGTTCCCCTACCACGCCTACATAGAAATACTCTAAAGAGGCATTAAACACTCATAATTTCCCACCCTTTATATGTGTGCAAGATGTATTCCATAATGTGTTTGGAAATAAAGGCCAAAATAGGACCATCAAAACTCAACAATGATACTTGGTGTGTGAGATGAAGCTTTTAATGGTGACCTAAGGTAACCTTTTCAAATGTGTGGGAATTAGTATTAAAGTATATGTATACACTTAATTTCTTTGCGCTTTTATTTTCAAACATGTTACTAACAATTTCTCTTTTTTAGGTTAGAGGTCACTAATGCATCTATCTCTAGAATGAGTTCCTTAAGGGGCTCATTTCAGGATAAGGGTATGGTTATTCACATAACCATTGGGTTAGGGATGATACATGGAGAGAGAAAAAATTCAGTCTATTTATATCTTTCTTTTGCTTTTTCTTATTTTCTCTCACATTCTTCCAACATCTTACTTGCTCATGACCACATTTCTTTTGCCTTGCATTATCTTCAATTTTCATGAAATTTTGTACACTCATGTTTTATGTTTCATCCCTATCCGATGCCATCACCCATGGGTGATTGTCTTTATGCAAATTCAAATCTCTGGCTAACACCTTAACTCGTCGAGTGATGGTGTCGGTATAAGTACCCCAAATCACATTTTCACACCATCATCATCAAATTAGATCAATAAGAACTCACCATTATCTTCACTCTCTTGCACCAACTTACATCTTCTCACTTAGCTCTTGGATTTCTCACATCTTGACTCTTGGCTTGGAGATTCTTCTTGTTTGGATTGTTTTCTTCCACTTTTGAGTCATCTATAGTGAGATAGGACTGGATTGTTTCCCCTTATCAACCTAAAAGTTGTTCTCTCTTGGTTTATGTTACTTTGGGAGATAGATGCATCAGTGATAACCCTCAAACAGGTAAGTGTTTTTGTCTTGTAATTTTGCCACTAGGAAAACTCACTATCAAGTAGGATAACCATACCATGGTGTTGAAAATTTTCAAAGTAGTACCTTCCCAAGACACACCCAAGACAGTCCATCCCCAACACCAGTCCTATCATGTCAGTAAAATGATCCCCAAGTGGTTTTCATTAATCCCCTTAGATTATTTAGGAAATTAAAATTAGTCTCCTAGGTGATTTAAGATCTTCTTGAACATTCAATCATTTACTCGCTTTTGGAAGGGCTGCCATCAACCTTCCTAACACTAGCACACCACCCCGGAATGGATTAAGAGGAAAAAATCATCACAGAGGAATATTCAATTTCTAAAAATGTTTTGGAGTTGATTTTGGAAGAATCATGAAAGTTCTAGAGTGTTTAGAGCAGATTCAAATGAAAGGTTTTGGGCTTGAACGAGTGTGCATTGTGAAAGAGGACCCAAGCTTCAAAATGAGATTCTAGGAGATCCATAGTGATTTATAATCCAAAAAAACTACCTATGGAAATAATTTTCAATGCTCTACATGATGGAAAAGATGAGACTACTTGAAACATCATACATCTTTGTTCTAGGCGACTCATTCTTCGCACACAACGAGTGATCCCGGAAATAAGGAGCCATTTGGAGAGTTTTCAGTAAAAATTGGATATTTATACCATCACCATTAGATTAATTTATTTTTTTTGAGGTGTAATAATATAAAATTTCACCCAAAAATTCATCTAGGAGCTCGAGATATCATCTTCGCAAGTTGGCTCCCAAGGTAAGCTTTCCAACACTTAGTCAAATTTTTGATGGGACACGTGGCAACCTGAGGTGAAGGCACATTTTTATGTCCCACTTGTCCCTTTCACAAAGGTAAATGAGGTTATAAAAAAATTTTCCCCACTCCCATTAATCCTTTTAGTCGCCCATATGACTCGGAAATCACATATCTCGGTCCTCGTGTGCTTTCACTCAACCCCCTCACTTAAGTTGCATGACGAATAAAAATATGACAAGTGTCAAGCCTAGGATGAAGGGGAATTTCATGTCCCATTTTCAAATTTTTAAAAGGAATGAAAGGGAAATAAAAATTTTCCCCATCCCTCCCTCTCTCATTTGCAACCTTTAAATATCAATAGTTAGTTTTTTTCAACTATGTTTTCCCCACAACTCCATATTCTCATTTCGAAATGCTTTGCAAAATTTTATCCAGAAACAAAAACCAATTTTTGCATTTGAATGAATCCATGAAATCCTAATTCATGTAAAAACACTAAAAATCACAAAATAAATGGATTGAAATGGTGGAAAAACAAAGAAAAGTGAATATTTTATACAAAAACCCTCGAAGTCACCTAACGAAAAATCTTCGTATCTTGCAAATTGTTGATCGAATCGAGATGCCATTTTTGCATTCATCAATATTTATAGGAACAAAAACATTCCTAGAGAATTTTTTTACATGCATGAAGCATATTTTTCCGTGAGCAAACCCCTGTTTCTTGAAACAAAAATTTAATGTTTTAAAATCTTCTCAACCAATGATCGGGTGAAGCCAAAATTTTAGAGGGTGATTTTGAGAAAAACCCATATCATAAAATTTTGTTCCATCATAATCCAAGTGCCGGACACCCACTTAATAAAAGTAGTAAGCTTTCCTACACATGTGGTGGTATTTTGGGTAAGCCATCATTAGAAAAAGTTGTGAAGAAAACATTGTGCACTAAGGAGGAAAATGAGGTTGGATTGATCACATCTGGAAAATAGTGAAATTCACCACTTACTAAAAATAGTAAGTCTCCCATATGGGTTCCTGCCATTTTTAGTAAGTCATCCCGGAAGTGCAATTAGGAAAGAACAGGTGAACACATGGGCATGTAATACAAGCTAATCTCATTGGTGCGGTCAATTTGGGCAAAAATCACTACTTGCTAAAAATAGTAAGTTGTCTTATAGGAACTTACTATTAATAGTAAGTCATTCCAAAAGTAGTTTTCACAAAAGGAGTGAACAGAGGGGTAATCATTCAAGTCAACATCATCAGTTGGGGGCCAAAGAGGAAAAATCTTGACACTTGCTAAAAATAGTAAAGTTCCCTTTCCAAATATAGTAAGTGTCAAGGAAAAATGAAATTCAAATTCATAGGGGTAAAGCCAACACATGCTCTATCATCAAAATATTTAGGAATAGGTGACAGTGATGTCACTTACATGGATCTCAAAAGCGGTGTCTTTTGACACTCATTTCATGTTTCAGTTTGTTTGTGTGAGGTGGAGTTTGTGATTAACATCGTCAGACTGTTCATGGTGTGTTCCATCAGGATGTTCAAATCAGCATAGCAATGTGGCAGTGTTGTAGAGAGTCATGGTAGGGTTGGTTTCAAAGCTTTAGTATCTTCAGAGGGGATCTTCATGAGTGACACTCATGGTCACCAAAGGAATCATTCGACAATGTTTCTAAACACTTAGTTTGTAGTGACCGTGTGTCCTTCAAAGGAGGTTTCATGTGGTACCATGCATTCAAGGATTCGAGTTCATCGCATTGGAGTGTTTCATCAAATAATTCAAAAAAGAACATTGGAATCCATCAAAGGTGGTCTCTCTCTCTCTCTCTCTCTCTCTCTCTCTCTCTCTCTCCTAAATGTTCTAATTTTTCATTGTGGATGCACTTTTTCATATGTCTTAATGTAATTAAAAACTAAGTTTGTGTTTCTAATGTATAAATTCAACTTTATGTTATAAAAGGGACTTCATATTTTCCTAGGAAGTTGAAAAAATTTAAGTTGCGCAAGGACATATGAAAGGTCATTGGGGGTAGATGAAGAGTCTCTCTCTTCTTATAAAAGGAAAAGACTTCCCATTTTCAAAGGGTTGTTGGTTGAATTCTTGTGAATTCATGAGAGAGATTTTGCCTACTTGTGGAAGAACAAAGAGTTAGCCATTTTATGCTATTTCCCCCTCTCTAATTTCCTCCATTTTCCCATCATGTACAACTCTTGATTTTAAATGCTAATGAAGGAAGAATTTTCTGTTTTCAAGGCATATGAATGTGTGCATCTTTATATGCATGGTTTCCTCTAGTTGGTAGCTTTAAGATCTTGTTGTTTTCTTCTCTTAAATGCATGTGTTGAAATTTCTAGTGTGTGCAAGAATATGAGTTTCTACTTGTAACATTAGTTCTCCTACTTCTCATTCTCACTCCCTTTCCCACTCTCCAAACAAATTCTTCACTAGCAAGTGAGTGTTAGCTTTGTCACGGGGTTAGTGGAGTGCCCTTGTGTGATCCCCACCACAATGCCACTAGGAAAAACCCACTTTTTTACATGCATGAAAATACAGAAGCTGCACCATCTAAGTAGAGGGACTTCGGCTCCTAAATCATTGGCAAGAAACCCGTAAATGTTTCTACCCGATAAATTTTCTCTTGCCAACAAGTGCTCTAACTCAAATTGTCATTTTGTATATAGTAGTTTATTACATTCGCTATATACTCTATGTTAACTTAGTATTTTATGCACATGCTAGGTTAGCATATTGTATTTTAGTTCCTTACTTCATGTTACATGTTTTACTTTGGTTAGCATATACTTTGTAAGATTTTCATGTTTATTATTATCCTCCATAGTGTCGATACCTCCACAAAGTTCCTTCCTCTTCTTCGAACTAGGGCATGTGAAACCTTAGGTTGTCCTAGTGTAAGGGTTACTTCCTTGGGAATGCAATCATAGTGGTCCCTACACCCCGTTTAATTTTATCCATTTGTGTGTTGGTATTTTTGTTTCCCTCACTCGTTGCCTCGATAACCTAGTTAAATGGATGATAAAAGTGCACGATGTCTAGACACATTTTCGACCGCCATATAGTATATGCTTGAGAGAGTGATATACAAATTAGGTGTTTTGTTGTGATATCCTAGGTATCCCAAAGATGTGAGAAGTGAGGCCTTTAGAATGGGTTACTTGAGTGTTCTTTTATAAGTGATTGTTGCAACATTATTTTCTCCTCAAATGACACTAGGATGATTAGGGTAATTAGTGAAATTGAAAACATGATCATTAGAGACTTTGAGGAAAAAGTTGTTGGGTTAGAAAAAAGTAACCCAATTGAATTTTTCTGTCATCACTAAATTCATTGAGTGGATTGCATAATGTAATTTTTAAATTGGATATGGAGGCCAAATTAGAGACACGAGATTTACATAGTCCATAAATATGTGATAACCTCAATTTATAAAGAGTGAGAATCTGCATAATAATTTTTAGTATCAACATTTCAAATTACACTTTGTGATCACATATCTTTTGTATCTTGATGATGGATCACGAGTGTGATTCAAGCCATTGAATCTAAAAATTATGGCGCATTTTTTACATAAATTAATGTTATCACATGGTGAGAAAATATGCAAAGATGTGTTTAATATTATGAGAATAAGATTTTTATATGCATAATAAGTGTAACATATTGGTAAATAGTTCTAATTGATCATGAGACATGTTAGAATTAGTCATTTAAGTGTAAAATAGTTTATGGGATGAGATAGATGTCATAGGTCCAAATTTAGGTATCTACATAATAGAGCACTAAGATTTAAAATCAACCATAAAGGGGAAAATAAAATGGTAGATTGTGTACTCAAAGTAAAGACCAAGTTCACCAAATATGGATAAATTTATACCATAATTGTAATGCTTCTTAAATTAGAAATACAAATCAGATTCTAATAAGTGGAAAACATAGAACATGCTGATTTATGAAGAACACAACAAATATAATAGTTTCAATCCTTAGATAATTGATAAGAATTTTTGGGGCATGAGAAAAAAATCACTTGGAAATGCTTGTAGTAGGTGAAATAGAGTGCTCAAATGTTGGACATGCACTAAAAACTTTACTCGCTAAGGTGTTTGAGAAAAATTAGAGACGTTATGAATTTTGAATGTGTTTGTGTAAGACCATTTTATGGCTGAACCTATTTGAGTGCTACAAGTTAGGAAATTTTTAGAACAATTTCTTTGTGCAATCACCCTTGGATATGTAAAATGTTTTTAGATGAATGCAATGTTGTAATTATTTTACAATAGAGCTGAAATTCCTTTTGCTTTCTAAAAATATATCTTTCCTTTCTTCAAAGATGAAATACCTTAAAAGAGATTAGAATTTTTGGGTGGGAAATCCTCACCACACCCCTAATAATGTGTTGAATGTTACCTACATAACAATAGTCCAAGAGGGATGAAGTGACATGTAGCTATCTAGTAAGCCTATGATGAGATTTAATTGATAAATATAGAATAAATGCACTTAGAATTAAACCATCTATTTGAATTTCACACTTGAGAACATGTGTTTTTGACTATTTAAACTATTCTCTTGGTTGATCTAGGACCAGTCTTAGAAGATTTAGCTCTTTATGTCTAATTTATCAAAGGTTTGAAGTGATGCTAAGATGGATTTGAATAGCTTAAGGTGTTTTATTTAAATAAGAAACATTTTTTTATCTTTCTTACATAATAAACCCTAAAAATTTCCAAGGCTAAGTTAGATAAGTTTCCCAATTGAAATTATGGGCATTAGAAAAGCGTGTGATGGATTAAAAAATATAAGTTTATGATCAAATTTGGGATACAAACGTGTCTAAAGGTCATGAAACTCATAATTGAAGGTTAGAGGATGTTTGTTAAGATTCTTAGAGAGTTCTTATATAGACATTAAGCCAATTTTATAGTACAAAGTAGATAATAGGGACAATCTTAATGTACTAGAGGGTATTTTAAATGAGGAAATATATGTGATTAAGGTTAAATATGCATTGGAAAAATCACAAAATATATTATTATAAAGTTCCTTAGACAAAAATTAAGGTATTATTGTATGCTTGATTATCTTATGATTGTCACAAGTGCATGATACTTCTTGAATTCAATTTTGGAAGTTATTGGCATGCAATTCAATAACAAATATCCACTATGACTCAAATCCTTCAAATGCAAACCAATATGGTTCAAATGGTCAACCATCCTAACTTGGGATTTAGGGGTGTAACTCCCCGCCCTTACCCAATGAACCTAACAAGGAACCTATTTCCCAACCTCCCATTCACAACAAGGTCTTGCGGGTAGTCCAACAAGATCCTCTAGCTCCCTACATTACTAACATGGATATTGGAGGATCGCCCGTCTATTTCATATGATGGATCAAATAATCCTACTCAACACATTAAGGCCTTTGGTAACCTTTATAAAGATTGGATCAAAGTTAACTCTATGCTTCCATTAAAATATTAGCTAATACTATTATTAGAGATGCCTTGGATTGGTATGCCACTTTGCCCCCTAAATCCATAGTGGAGCTAGAATCTCTCGGTAATAACCCTAGTTAATGAATTCCAATATCATGATTTTCCTAAAAATAACATCAATGCTTTCATTAACTATCAACAACATGAGAATGAATCAGCTCAAACATTCATCAAATGTTGGAAGACCTTATCCACTAAGGTATAACATAATATGACGAATGATTTCCTATTGCAAATTTTACTTCAATCCCTAGAACCTCGCCCTCAATACAAGGTTTAGTATTTTTCTCCTACTTCCTTGGATGAATATTTTGAACAAGCTAAATGAAAATATTACCTCATGAGAGAGTTTGAGAAGCTTCCTCCTAAGACTTAAGCAACTAAAAATCCTCCAAAAGGAAAAAACCCGAATGCTAAGGATGACGGGGTCTTAGATACCCTTCCTCTTATGGTTTCTTCAAATATAAATGTCTTTAATATTGACCAAAAGACTAATAACAGTAAGAACCAACCTACTTATTATCAACCATTGACCAAGGATGAGTTGAGATGACACATGCCTAAACCATTTAGTCAGATTCCTTAATCATTCTCAACCTATCCCTTAATGGCATGATGAAAACAAGTTTTGTTGGTAGCATGCTAATTGGGGCCATTCTCATGAGAATTTTTGTGCCCTTCACATGGCTGCCATCACATTATTCTTAGGCCCTCAATTTGATCATGATGCCATCACTAGAGAGTGTTTTATCTTGAAGTGGTCAAGGCTTGTGATGCTCAAAAGTAAAAGGATCATCATAATGATATCAATTAAGCTAATGAAAAATTCAAGGTTTTATCTAATCCCATTCCTAACCATAATGTGGGAAAATCTCTAAGAAACTAGAGAATTATACAACAAACATGTTTGATCTTGATTATCCTCTTGAGAAAACTATTGCCATAAATGATGTGAGGCATGTTATAGCATATATAGAGCCTAAATACCCTCCATTATTTCAGCCTCAAACTCACATAGTCATTTACCCTTGTGTTTTTCAAATTCATATTCCCAAAGGTAAAATTTCACCTTCTATAGATGCCATCAGCCCATGTGCAAAATTTTCTACAAAGATGAAGGCATCTGCGAAGCACTTTCTCCAATCACGATTCCTTCAATTGGGCGATGGAGTTAAACATAAATAAAATTCAATTTCTTAATTATGTTTGATCACTCCTCCTCTTTATGAGCCTATTTCTAAGGATCCTAAACACTCTCGGCTGTTGCTCACCCAGCCACAACGAGTGGGATCCTTTAGAAGAAATTTATCAAATTCCTTGCTCGATTCCTTTTTAGATCTCATGCACACATCACCTCACCATTGTGAGCATCTTATGACTACATAGTTTGATATTAAAATACCTTTCCCTCCTACTTTGGGGAAGTATCCTATGTTGTACGAGTTCGGAAAAAATTATCTCGCTATCAATATGAGGAACTCTTTATTTATACAAACCAAACCATTGATATTCAAACTTGCATTCATTATCTCGTAGATGCTATGATTCTAGATGAACTTTTCCTTTGAGCATATGATCCTCCACTCTCTATCTCTATGCAAATTGGTCAAAAAAATTCAAGCATGCCCTCATTGATGAAGGTTTCGTCACTTTTTTACCTCTTTAGACTTCATTAAGGCCCTTGGATACTTAATCAAAACCTCAAAACCACATCTACTACTTGTTAGGGCTATGATCGCCAAAAATTCCTCCCATGGGTTGTATTTGGCTTCCCATCACCATCCCTCGTAGGACCATGCATGTGAAGTTCATGGTCTTCAATTTCCTTTATCTTACAACGTCCTTTTTGGTTGACTTTGGAACCACCGAATGCATGTGGTTTCCACTTTTACATATCAATGTGTTAAGTTTACACACCAGGGGGCATCTATAAGATCCAAGGAAACCAAATCCTTTGAATTATGATACTCTCCAAAAAAAAGGGACATATAAATTCCTAGCCCTTGAATAACTATCACCAATATCATCCTGTGAATATTAATGCTTTAACTACCCCATTGAGTCTCTTTGTGGTAATGCGGGTCATCTAGATTTAGTTGGGCACATGCCTCCCAATATCTTGGATTCTGATGATGAAAATCCTGATGAGATTATTGTTAGAATCAACACTTTTGATTTACTATATATTTTCATTTCACAACTTCATCCTAACTTGCGATATTGCAAGAAGGATCCATCTATTCCGCTACTATTTCATGTACATCTCAACCTACACCTGAAAAAAAGGTTCAACTAGAAACCACATTAGATTATTGCATGATAAACACATATATTCCTAATTATGATGATGGTTACACTCTTGGATGATCCCCATTTTACCAATTATGGCCAAATTCGAGATAGAGAGGTCCAGTGTTACCAAAATACCCTTCAAAGCACACTCACTTGTGATGTTATTAGAGTAGGTATTTACCTTAGCTCATGTTCAACTAGGTACTTTATTTACCTTTATTGTATTTATCCTCACCCACTTATGTGTGTGGATATTTCTTTTATCTTATGTATATTTTAGAAAGATGTTATCTAGTTGTTAGGCATAGTTATTTCCTTGATCTACGGTATTGACTAGATCTTTGATGACTAGTTCTTTCCTTGATTTATGGCTTGATCTATGGCCTTGAATAGTTCTTAGATTGATCTTTCTTTCATGTATAAGAAAGGCCCATCCTCATGGTAATACATTGAGTTCCATAATAATATTTGATATTGCTACTCATTTGTTTGCAAAGGTTTTATTAAAGTTATTCTTGCGAATTGCTTTTATCTTATTGATCGTGGTGTTTGATTAGAATTTGAGTTCTTGGTTTGGTACGATCTAGTTATCATTCCTTTTAGTCTCAGAATGAGAGGTGATTTTCTTAACGAGATCCTCACAAGCGCCCAATTCCTAAGTCCTCTTGGTGTGGAAACAAGCAAAGAGCTAACTCCTCTTAGAGCCGCCCACCTTCCCCTAGACCATCTAGACCATAACCTACATATGAGCCTCTAACTCACCCCCGAACCCCATCCCATGCTTCATGATATTTTTCATTTCATCCTCACTCAACTAGAGGACCAAATTGATGACACTTTATTTACCACATGATTTGAAGTCCATCATTAATTATAAATTACACAACATGTTATCAAGGATATCATGATTCATGCATGTAGTTATATCTTGATCCAAGTGAACAACAACTTCACCGATACTCTACATTGATTCACCCCTCATGGCTAATCATCTACATTAAGTACCTTGATTTATCTTTAACTTGAGATCTTGCTTCTACTTGGGCTCTTGGCCCCACTTGGGTTTACTCGCATCTTCAAACTCTCCTATCCTTTCTTGTGATCTTTACCCCACTTAGGTTTATCATCACATTTGTTTTTCTCGACATATCCTACTATTGGAATGTCCCGAATGATTTAACTAATCTTGGATTTAATTATCCTTGGCCTTCCTTAGTGGATCCCCATGGTATTTTGCATCCTCGCTTAAGTCCTTGACCTTGGTTGAATTTATCATTTCTCTCACTTTGGTTGTAGTTAGAAGCACAATGGACTGAGAAAGGGGGTGAATCAATATTTATAAAAATTTAATTAAAGTTTCAGATCTGAAACTCAAATTACTTTAATCAAATAGCCACAATAATCACTTATTCAACTTTTAATGTGTGCATACCATAAACCATCAACAATGCATGAAACAATGAAAGCACAAGAACACCATAAGAACAAAAGATATAAGTGGGAAACCCTCAAGGGGAAGAAAAACCACTGAAACATAATCTTATATTGATATGTTTCAAAATTTAGTGAGGCACCAACCCCACAAGGAGCACCAACCCTACAAGGAGCACCAACCCCTAATTTTGTGAAGCACCAACTCCATAAGGAGGCTACAACCCCCAAGATGATCAAGAATTAACTAAACCAACTTATTATGTGTATATCTTAGGTTTTTTTCTTCCACAACTGATGGAGATCCAATTCCTAGCTCGCACTTTTTCACTCAAACCCTACGTGAAAAATCTTCACAAAACAAGCTCCACAATCATTCTAAAATTCATCATATCCTTGCTCTCATTTTCTATGATTTTTCTCTCCATGCAACACACTTGTATATTACTCAAAACCTGCAATCACACTTCACCTAGGTCACTCCACCTTGCACACACTCAACTAGTTCATAAAAACACCCAAAACATGTTTTTTATATGCTTTACACCTTTCAAAATTAGGCCCAAATTTTTCCCTCCATTTGGTTAAACCAATACATCAAGGAAAAATTTAAAATTTGAAATATAACAGCTACATATGACCCAATTAGGTCGGCCTAGCCAAAAACCTCATTACATGTGCCAAAAATGGCTCAAAACCCCATGGGCACAATCTTAAAATTTCCCTAACATGAGTACCATACTTTTTCATGACCCATGAACCCTTATACATGATTAAAATATCATAAAAAATTCATACATGGTTGAAATTAATATCAACCAATCAAATTATTTCATTTACTGGGCCCAATTTCCTTTACAATCAAAACAATTGTTTCCTTCACCCTTCAAAGACCTGAAACATCATAATTCCACAAAATGACTTCAAATGAACCAAAACATAACATGTGACCACTCGCAAGAAATTTTATAACCTTTATAACACTTCTAATAATGTTAGAAGTCATGAAACGTATATCTATTCAAACCACAACAAGATTTTCCTTCACTAAATCAACCTGCCAAAATCATTGTTTCCAAATGTTAGATAATAAAAATATATACATGCATTAGAGACCTCAAAGTGGATTCATTAGATGAACAATTCATCCCTATTTACTTTCATTGTGATAGGAAGCATCACCCAATCCATTGCATGCTTCAAACAACATCAAACTTGCATCAAAATAGATGTTGTCTTGAACTTCCAAAACCTTCTTACTAAAATATTTCCTGAAATCATGTTAAATCACCTTATCAAGATACAATAAATATATAAATGTAAATATATCTAAATATAATTTCCAACACAACTTTAATCATTTAAAATTTAACATGTAGCTCAAGATATGGCCAAAACATTAAACCTTGTTATTTGAGATCCCTAAACTACCTTGAACCATCAACCTCGCTTGGACCTCAAAACCTCATGAAACTGCATGAAATTGATCTGAAACCTCCATGGAAATCTATAAAAACTCACATACATCACATAATGGAAATTTATTCCATACCTCATTTAGTAATCTTGTTATCCAAATAACTCTCCTAGTGATTTGGATAACTTGTATACATCTTTAGGATTTGAGCTCTTCATTGCAAGGTTGTGCACACTCAAGTTCACTTGGAAAGTCCCCTTCTTTTCCTCATGAATCCCCTTATTCCCTTCCTTTCCTTTTCTTCTTTGTTTCATCTTCCCCTTGTGTGGGTCTTCTATGCATTCGCCTTCTTACACGTGGTAGAAATGACAAACATTTTGCATAGTTGGTCATTCTTTCACTAATTTGTGCACGTCATTTGTCTTGTGTGTGTAGATGGCTCGACATCCTCTCGACAACCATATATATTGCTTGAGCTCGATCGGTGTGCGCCTAGATTTTTCGAGAGATGGCGACATCATCCATATTGTTAGACATTCAAATTCAAATTTTTGTGGTCCTAGTAGGCGAGAAATGGGAAAACATCTTTTTGAGCATCATTGAATTAGATCTAATTGCTTCAACCACCCGATTTGATATGATCCGCACTCCTTCCTCCTCCAAATCACCAAAAAACCCGGGAAGTGCATTTGATAGATTCCTAGGTGGATTTGTAGGCATTTAATGATTATTGTTCGTGGTTGTATTTAAAATTTGGGTTTTTCCTCCTCTTATCCTTCCACAGATTCATTTATAAATGTAAGATATGGGATCATTATTAATTTTGGATGCTCAAATCCTTACGTGTTTTTTACTAAGGACTTCATTTTTGCATTCTAAGTTACATACCTCTAGATCTTGCTCATGCATGTGGATATCAATCTCTTTCACCATTGTAACAACTCTGTGCATTTCTAGAAGTAATAGAAGCATCGTTTTGTGACTATTCTTTGTCCTAATGTGTTTGCATTCCTTCTTCTTTCCTTTTCTTTTGCATTGTTTGTTTTTGTGCCACTTCACATCCCTTGTAGTTCCTTATTTAGTTGTGTTCCATGAGAATGATCTGGTAAATGCTTTTTCAGCTATGTTACTCGTGGTGCAGCCTCCTTTCACGCACTCCCTTTCATTCTTGCTCGGAACATATAGTGGTCATCCCTCTTTTTCTGGTGTTATCACCTTTTAGTGTAGTTCATTTTCATGTTATCCTCCTATCCTTGGTCCCTTGGAATTTATTAGTTTAGTTTCCCCTTTCATCACTAGGAGTAAATAGCGTAGAGAAATAGATAGAGGAACCGGCCTTCTCCTAGAGATCCGTCTCAAGCGCACAAGGTCCCACAACTTAGATATGGTTCCATTCGATCTCAAATATTACCTTCTTATCATTCTTTCATAAAAACTTAACAATGAAACAACATCATTATTATTCTAAAATCTTATAGACCCACCTTAGGAACATCCTGAAATCCACAAGGTCCCATGAAAAACACATCATTCACAATGAGCATCCGAAGTTGAATTTTGAGCTTGATTTTCACCTATTCTTGACCATGTCTCACATAAACTATCATAACATACAAAATTCACATTATGGGTACCTGAATTTTTTTGAGAGCACCATGACACATGTCTCTAACATCTCACAACATCAAAATGTCAATTCCATGGCTAAAACTCTCCAAATCACTAAGACTTACCTATGCTTGCATGGTGGAATCTTATAAGTAGCAACTAGAGCCAACTAAAATAATGTAAGAAATGAACATATAACCTCTAAAATGACCCACACATATCTAATAAGCCATGATATATCTATTTTCTCATGAGCTCATATAGCTCCAAAACACTTTATCGCACCTCCAGTCGCTTCTACTCCTGCTCCCAATGAGCACCTGTAACATGGTGAACCACCTTTACCTACACTATACCATTGTTGTGAGTTCCCAATCACCCTCAAAACCTGATATGAATCATTTCAACATACTTTCCAAGCAACCATGAAGCTCACACTACCAAATTACACCTCCTAGGCACCTATATGGGCTTGCTAGAGCAAGCATGCATCACTAAATCTCCCTATAACAGCTAACAAATATATGATTCATCATGTTAGCACCTCAAATAAGATCATGACATCATCATAAAACATCCACTTTGTCATTAATGTGGTTTTGCATCAATGACAACACCTACTATGCCTACATGCCAACAATCTCCCCCTTTGTCATTGATGGAAAACACTATGAACTTCTCCCCCTTTTACATTAATGATAAATTCTTACCTATAGATTACTTGATTCACCTTATTGAGTTTCAAATATGCATGCTTTGGTTAGAAACATCAACCAAAGGTCTCAATTTTCTCATTTTCTTGTTTTTCTCAAAAATTCTCGAGCTTTACCTTCATTTTAGGTATGCAAACACTATGCTCCCCCTGGAATAGACACTTCCAACATATGAACAACATCAGTAAACCATGATAAAGAAAAATTTCACCTTGGTAGGGGAAAAAACCATCATTCCAACCTCCTAAGCATGCAAAAACACCAATTTTCACCATATTCTCTATTTTGGCTTCAAGAACCAAGCGTATCCGAGAAATATCTAAGCCGAGCAGGACTTTAAACATGCCAAAAATGTCAAAATTCAGCAAGACAAAGCATCATACTTTCATTATTGGTTAGTTTCCATCATCTCTAGGTCTAGGATATGTTATACTAGGCATATTTTCATTCTTCATGCCATACATGAGGAATATAGCCCTAAATAATCCTCTTAATGCAAAAATGACCATTTTCAACATCCTACATCGATCAACAAATATTTAACTCAATAAAAATGCACTCCCCTAGGCTTAAGGCTACTATATCAACATTCGAGAAAAAATAGAGGAACTAGCCTTGCTATCATTCCTTGAATTCAACTCTACACCTTTTAGCAGTCTTTAAACAATTTTTTCGGTTTTACTACAAATCATTTCTAGTAGAGATAGGTCAAAGCATACCTTTACAAGCATGAACAATGATCAAAACCTCCTTTTCACACGTTGGAATATCTTGAGAACAACATTTTACAATCTAGGAGTTTGATCAAGCACCCCCTATCACTTAGAGCTTAATCACATCATGAGCATCAATTTCATACCTATAGGTGTACTTTTTCATGTTTGACAACATCTCAAATTTCAAATCACACCTAGTTTAAGGCACCAAATTATCAAGAATATATATTCTTAGCACAATAAATCACTTCTAGCATCATTTTGGAACAAGTATAAGCACTCTCTCTATTCTTATAGGCATAACATACATCTTCTTATAAACTAGGACCCTATTCTACACCACTATAGCTTAGTCAGAGTCGCCCTATGAAGGATTAGTCCCATATAAATGCCTAACATTGATCAATATACTAATGAATGAGCTAATTTCACATGTATCCATCAATAAAATTTCGTCTAAGAGACCAATAACCCATTTTATGTCTTCATACTCACCGACATTGTGTAAAGGAAGCTTTTACAAGTCTATAGTATGCAATTTTTGGGTAACACACAATTTTCATCCCTTTAGACCCCTAATATTATCTTCATGCATAATTAAAATACTAATCACAAGAAAGTAACTAAAACATATCTTTCAAGAAAGTATTTAGCTTTTAACAAGCATGTCATACCTTTTCCACGCAGTGTAATTTCAGCTTCCATACCTATAGGTCATCATTCAACTTTATGATTACCACTGGGTCTTCACAAACTCATATCAATCCTTCCAACATCCACCATATTCAAGCCAAAAAAATATTAGAGCATGTACCTTTCAAGTTGAAATGGAATTTTAAGATCACTATCATACCTTTTCCACAACTCAACACTACCCTTTAGACATGTAGGTCATCACCTTCTTCTTAAGAATAAAAACTAGTCTCATATAAGCATACATCAATTGATTTCATCAACTTATGACCTTCCAAGCATCATGAAAGTATTTTACAATTACTGAATCCTTAAGAAACATGTCCATAGTGAAGAAATTCACCATTTATACCTCTAACATAGTCAACTCTGCTATTGTACTATAACATGTATGCTTAAACATGAAACATAAAGAAACACCGACTCAATATTCTTCACGAACTCACAAGAACATAATGGATACATCATACATCACTTGAGAACTCTTGAGACAATAAAAACATCTTGAATACCTGACCAAGTTAAGAAGAAACCAAGAGATAGGATTTTGAGAGCGAAACCCTCATCACCGTGAAATTAGAGCATGTCTCTAACTCTTTCATTCATAATTGGATATTTACCCAAAACTTGAGCTCAAAATTACATTCATCCTTTAGCCACATGAGTCTTCATGAAAGGTAAAAATTTCAACCCAAAAATCTTTCATTTGAGCACTCAAACTTGATTTTTATCTATACTGCTTATTGAGACTCGTTTAAACCCGGTTATGAGGCGGTGACATAGTATTTCTGATGTATATAGCTCTTAACATCTTCAAACCTTGGAAAAAATATTCTACCATTTAGGGCACCACTTTGAATGAGCATTGACCATGAACAACCAAATCACATACATGTAGCACTACATTATGCTTGTAGAAACCTGATATTTAAGTGGTTTGAGTTACGGTGAGCCATTATTCAATAATCATTGATCAAGTTGACACTTGATCATCTTCACAAACAACTTGAGGGAACATCAACCTGTTTTATATGTCCGAGGGGATCCAATATAGAATCTCAAGAGACCTTACCGGACTTAGACTATAGAATAGACCCTAAAGACTACCACCATGTCTAATATGAAAGTAAGACACTCACTTTTCAATGTAATGACAAGATATATATCTTTACACACATGAATTAAACTATTATAGATCTGTCAAGATCACTTATACCTCATGACAGTTCAATAAAACCTTCTCATGACTCGAGACAAGGCAATATAGGCCATGACAAACACGGTGATACAATATAGACAAGATTAAGACACACAAAAACTATGAGCAAGATGATCAATACCTTAAGGAAACTTCAAGACATACTTTAATACATGTCAAGATGATACAAGAGCATTTATGATACTTCACAGTGACCAAATTGAGACCTTATACTTAGAACACCTTAGCTACCAACATGTGCAACACAAAGATGCAAGACTAACTGCCAATATTTTTGCACAAGAATCATTATCATGAACAAAGACAAGAATGTGAGGAGAAAAAACTAACACACATTGACCTTGTAGATATGACTTACACTCGACATAGATTTTTCCCCCTCATCTAGATGATTCATTTGCAATGGTATACCTTCAAGAATCATAATGAAGGTATACATAATCCATAGTGACCTAAAATAAGGTCTTGAAGAGGTACCAAGCCTTCTTGGGCACCTGTAAAACACTTTCATCTTCCCCCGATTTATTCTAAGTACTGAGATATTCACTTCTCACTCCATCAAAATTTGCACTTGAGGAAGCACCAAGATCTCTCCTAGGTTCCCAAGAACTTCTAGGAGCATATTCATGCATTCTGTCCTATGGACACCAAAAATTTTACTCTACGGGCTAGGTAACCTCTTATTAGATTTGATGAAGCTTAGAAAAATTCTTTGCCACATGCCCAACTTTGTTACAATTGTAACACACCACTGAGTTTCTTTTTTGTTTTTCTCATAAAAGTGTTTAGATGAATCATTCACACAATCACTAGCAAAGTGACCTATTTGATTGCATTTGAAACATTTAACCTTCTTGTCATGATCATCCCTAATTTTTCTCCATGACTAAGTGTCTCTAGGATCTCTTCTACACTCCTTGGCCCTATGACCAAAAGCATTATAAGTGTAGCAAAAACCATTGAATGATCTTTCATACCTTGAAGCTTGGGGCTACCTAACTTGCTTGCTTTTCTCCATGTCCTTGGCTTGAAGCTCCTTATTTCCATCCTTGGTGCTTGATTCTCCCACTTCTTTGCATGAAATCAGATATTTTTTCACTTATTTGTTTCTCTTAACTTCATATTTGAAGCCTAAACCAATCATATCGTAGGAATCCTTTTTAATTCTCAAAATATCATCAAGTGCTTTACTTATTTCTTCAAACTTCTGAAATGTTTTTTCCTACTAGTAGCCTCTATGAGTTCCTTCTTGAGTGTCTTTACTTCCTCCTCTTTGGATTGAAGGCTCGGAGTCATGTTGCTAATTTGTAATTCCTGATCTCTTCACTGATTCTTCAAGTTTTTCAGATATTTCCCAATGTTTCCCTTTAAGTTATTGGATTTTTTGACTCATATTCCTTTACTTGAGCTGCCAAAATCTTGTTTTTTTCTTAGCATGTTCAAGTTCAACTTGCATACATGCTAATTCAAATTTTAGCACATCATCCTCTCTTCTTCTTCCTTGCAAGAATTAGGTGAAATATCACCCCAAGGAATAGATCCACCACTAGAGGATCTCATAGCCTCTTTTTCATGAATAGAACTTCATCTCCAACATCATTGTGATCAGATTCAATCTCAGAATCAAACCTCTCTTCTTCACTCTCAGATTATTCCTTCTTAGTGTAGAGACTCTTCTTATTCTTGCTCATAGGTTCACTATTCTTGAACCCTTTGTTCTTCTTTTCAAATTTCTGATTTTTCTTTTCATTATCACCATCATGGTCATCATTATTTTTCTTATTATTTCTATGAGGAAATTTGTTAGAAAAATGACCAATTTTACCACAAGAAAAACATTTAAAAGGCAGCTTACCTTTGTACTTACCAGTCCCAAGTGTCATTCTCCTAGCAACCATAGAAAATAGCTCCTCATCATCAAGCTCTAGAGTAGTCTCTTCAGATTTCTCTTTATTTTATTTAGTCACTTTCTCCATCTTGAAGGCTATCTCCTTCTTAGTAGGCTTAGAATCCATCACCCTCATCTCATAGGTTGTTAGGGTGCCATGTAGCTCATCCATATTTAGCTTAGTAAGGTCCTTAGCTTCCTCTATAGCTGATACTTTTGAATCAAACTTAGGAGTCAAAGATCTTAGTACCTTTTGAACAATAACTTCCTCTTTTAGATCTTCTCCTAGCCCTTTCATACTATTAACTATCTTGTCAACTCTAAGGAGATAGGCTGCAATGTTCTCATCATCATTCATCTTAAGAGATTCAAACTAATTTCTAAAAGTTTGAAGCTTAGAAATTCTTACCTTTGAGTCTCCTTCATAGAGAACTTGGAGTTTTTCCCATGCCTCCTTTGAATTGTTGCAATGCATCACCTTTCCCATTTCAGATTCTCCAAGACCACCTAAGATAACATTGAAATCCTTTGAAGTGTGGAGGAAGTAGGAGCATTATATCCACTAGTAATTGTGTTCCAAACATCAAATCCTAGAGCCATGATATAGGCCTTCATTCTCATTCTCCAAAATTGTAATTCACACCATCAAACATTGGTGGCTTTCCAACCACAGTGTTTCCTGCCATTTTTGCTTTAAGGATCTCCTTTCAAGCTATGAAACTTCTACAAAAGGACCCACTCGATAGAAATTGTTAGAATCCCAATGGAATGATAGGGGGTGAACCATTCCTTATAAAATTTTCAATTAAATTTTCAAATCTGAAACTCAACTTAACTTAATCAAACAACCACAATAATCACTTATTCAACTTTTAATGTGTGCATACCATAAACCATCAACAATACATGAAACCATGAAAGCACAAGAACACCATAAGAACACAAGATATAAGTGGGAAATTCTCAAGGGAATAAAATCCACTAAAACACAATACTATATTGATATGTTTCAAAATTTAGTGAGTCACCAACCCCACAAGGAGCATCAACCCCTAGTTTAGTAGAGCACCAACCCTACAAGGAGCACCAACCCCTAATTTTTTGAAGCACCAACTCCACAAGGAGGCTAAAACCCCAAAGATGATCAAGAACCCACTCAACCACCTTATGATGTGTAGATATCTTATTTTTTTCTGCCACAACTGATGGAGATCCAATTTCTATCTCACACTTCTTCACTCAAACCCTAGGTGACAAATCTTCACAAAACAAGCTCCACAATCACTCTAAAATTCATCAAAACCTTGCTCTCATGTTCTCTAATTTTTCTCAACCTACAAAATAATTTTATATGCCTCAATTCATGCTCAAAAACCTGTAATCACACTTCACCTAGGTCACTCCAACTTGCACACACTCAATTAGTTTATAAAAGCACCCAAAACATGTTTTTTATATGCTTTACACTTTTCAAACTTAGGCCCAAAATTTTCCCTCCATTTGGTTCAAACAATAAATCAAGGAAACATTTAAAATTTTAAATATAACAGCTACATATGACCTAATTACGCCGTCCTATCCAAAAACTCATTATGTGTGCCAAAATGTCTCAACACCCCATGGGCACAATCTTAAAATTGCCCTAACATGAACACCATAATTTTTCATGATCCATGAACCATTTTACATGATTAAAATATAATAAAAAATTAATACATAGTTTTAATTAATATCAACCAATAAAATTATTTCATTTATCAGGGCTAGTTCCTTTACATTCTCAAAACAGTTGTTTCATTCACCCTTCAACACCCTGGAAACTTCATAATGCCACCAAATTACTTATAATGAACCAAAACATGTCATGTGACCACTAAAAATAAATTTCAGAACCTTTATAACACTTCTAATCATGTTATAAGTCATGAAACATCTTTCTCTTCAAACCACAACAATATTTTCCTTCACCAAATCAACCTACCAAAACATTTGTTTCCAAAGGTTAGCTCATAAAATAAAATATGTGTGCTTTCAATACCTATAACTTGATTCATTTTATGCCATATTTATCCCTCTTTACATTACAAGTGATAGGAAGCATAAAAAAATCCATATCATGCTTCAAACTACCTAAAATTTGTATCATGACAGATGTTGTCTGAAATGCAAAAAAATATTGCTAAAAGATCACCTTGTAAATAATTTCAAATCACCTCATCAAGAGAAAATACATATATCACTAGAAATATATCTGAATATATTTTCCAACACAACTTTAATCATCTCAAAATTCAACATGTAGCTCAAGATATGGCCAAAACATTGAACCTTGCTATTTGAGATCCCAAAACTACCCTTTGACCAATCAACCTGTTTGGACCTCAAAACCTCATGAAACTACATGAAATTTATCTAAAACCTCCATGGACATCTATAAAAACTCACATAAATCACATAATGGAAATTTAGTCCATACCTCATTTGGAAACTTTCTCCTCAAACTGGAACTCTTTAGAAAATGTTATTTTCAGGTGGGGCCCACTCATCACCATGACCTCAAACTTACATTTATAGAAATATCTCAGATTCCTATACAACATAAAATCATAAATTTTATGAATTAATCAAAATAGGGTCACAATTCACCTTCTTATGACAACTACTCCTAGCTAGGGTTTAACTAGGGTTTTTGACCTTCTTACCTTCTTAGCATTCGTTCATAAAAACATGACGATGAAAAAACCTCATTCTTATTTTTAAATCTTGCAGACTCACCTCAAGAACATACTTGAAATCCAAAAGGTCCCATACAAATCACATCATTCACAACGAGCATCTGAAGTTGAACTTCGAGCTTGATTTTCACATGTTCTTGACCTGTCTCACATAAACTATCATAACTTGCAAAATTCACATCATGGGAACCTGAAATTTTTTTTGAGAGAACTATGAAACATGTCTCTAACATCTCAAATCCTCAGAATGCCAATTCCATGGCTAAAAATCTCCAATCACTAATACTTTAGACACCCCAATTTCACATCTATCCTAAATCAATTAATTTCCCTTCCTCATTTCCCACAAAAATACACTTCGAATTAATCAAATATAATTTGATTAATTATCCATTTCCAAATCTAAAAATAATCTAATCCTCACAACATGTCATTATTCTCCATGTTTTTCCACTATTGAATTAAAAATTCAAATTCAAATCCTCACCCACCATTCGTGGTCCCCACTCACCTAAAATCCTCCACTTATGAATTAAAAATATAATTCAAATCCTCACCCATTCTTCGTGGCCCCCACTCACCTAATATTGCCCACATTTTCAAACCATCCACCTAATCTTGCCCACATTTTCAAACCATCCACCTAATCTTGCCCACATTTTCAAACCACCCACTTAATCTTGCCCACATTTTCAAACCATGATTACTTAAATTAATTTAAGCTAATCACTCCCTCAGGCTATAAATACAACCTTACCCCTCCCCTCTAAGGACACGGAGAATAAGCTTTCATGCCATATCTAAGTTCTTGCATCCTTTGAGCAAAGAACATCATTCTGCCTTGTCCTAATGCCAAAATAGCCTCATAATCCTTTTTCCCATCCAGTGCAAAGTAAGAGGATCATTGTTGCAGGAAGGTCTTGCTCCGTCTTGAAGAAAAGCACCTACATATCACAAAATCAGGGCTCAATCCAAGTTTCCTAGCCCATTCTGAGGTTTGCTATGGAACGCGAAGGAGGAGGTATGATTATTGGTATTTTACTTCCTTGTTAGTAGTGTATTTTTCATAGCTTACATTCAAGCACGCCTTGGTTACTTTCGATCTGTTACCATTACTTTCTCAATTAGTGGTTTTATCTGTTCTTTGTTTATTATTGTTTATTATTATTTCCTTTTCTGTTCCTTTTGGTCTTCTTTGGTTAACCTTCACGCTTTGGGTAGTGTTTTTGTTGTGTGGTGTCTTGTGGTGTATCTACAGGTTATAGCAACAATGAAACTATGCAGCTCATCCTGTCTTTGATCTCCTCGGTGCTTGGTGTTTAGTAGTTCTGATTTTGCTATTCACTCGTAATCTATAGAAACACAAGCACTAATCATTAGTTTATCATCTTAGTGTCATGGGACAACCAATCCGGAAAATATATTTATTTATTTCCTTTTGCTAAAATAACTGCTTTGTAGGAAGTTAATCATTTATTTATTTTTTTCTTTCTTTTATTTTAGTCAATCATTTTATGATCTAACTCTTTCTTTCTTATTATTGTTATTTTTTAACCTTGCTGTCAAAATTTTAGCTTCTCAGGTGAAGTACAGAAGTCAAAAATAAAAAAACCAGCTCCTGGGACGTTTTTCTCACGTTCAAAATTTTCATTCAGAGCGTTCTCGTAGCCCATCTTCCGGAAGCCATAACTTTTGCTCCCGAACTCGGAATGACTTCATTTTTTTTTTAACGGAAAGGTATTGAAAAGATCTATGCAATGAAAAAATAATTTTTAGATTTAGACTTACAAAAAAATTGGTTTCATTTCTTCTAACACCTATCTTTTTAACAAAAAACAACAAAATTATAGTTTTATTTATTTATTTATTTTTTAATTTTTATTTCACGAAACATCCTCACACGTATGCTCTTTCCTCGCACTTCAAAAGTGATCTTGGAAATCAGAAACGTGAGGCCACTCGAGCTCTAGAAAACAATTTTTATTTTTAATTTTTGCCTTACATTTAAATTTTCCATGACAACACTTCTAGATAACGCTTTCACCCTTCTTTTTCATCGTTTTTCTTTTTTGAAAATAATCATTATCGCTATTTCGCAATCATGATTAAATTGCAATAATTATTAACATTTTAAAAAAAAAAAAAGTCGAAAATCAGAAAATCAGAAACTATTCCAATTGTATCCGCGTATGCTCTTTTCTTGCGCCTTCGAGCGATCTGGAAAATCAGAAACGGTCACATTTTTTTAGTTTCTTGTTCTAACATTGCAGGATCCTCTAGCTTTGTTTTCAACTATCATTTTAATAATTATTTTCCTTTGTCATATTCTTAATATTTGTTTGGTCGTTGGTTGTGTATGCTCTTTTCCTGCGCCTTTGAGCGATCTGGCAAATCAAAAACAACCACGATCACTTTTCTAACATTTCATTTGCAGGATAACTACTAATTTGTTTTCTGTAGAACCGCGTTGCTGGAATATTGTCAAAAACAAAAACAAAAACAACAAAAAATCCCGCAAAAATACCACCATTTAAAGACAATTGCTGAAACAAAAAAAAAAATAAAAAGTACGCTCAGGTACGCAATTATTTTTTGCTAGTGATTTATTTCAAGTTGGAAAGAACCCTGCGTTTAATCACTTTATCATATTGTTTTTGCACGTAGACAAGGTGGATTTCATCACCACCAAAGCTACATCGGTGACGTGGACTTGACTACCACGCACCAACAGCATTTGCATCTGCATTGCACTTTGAGACCTAGTCTCATCACAAATTCGTATTTACCTCGCCCCTGCTCTTCACTTACAGGTAATGTTGTCATGCGGCGCATGCGAGTCACGCCTAAATAGCTGTAACAATGAAGCTTCGGGCATCGTCCTGTAAATCTTCGGGAGTTATAAGGACACCATACACATTCATCCCTCCATCACCTTCCACCTTTTCACAAAACTTGTTCTGGACGTGGTGATTCACTCCAAACAGGCAAGTAAGAATTGGTGAGTCTCCTCCAGTGCTCTAAGGGTTCCCCGTACCAATTCTCCCGTCCCCCCGCATGCACTTAGGTATATCGGGACTAGGGTATATCGGAGGACGCATCTTCTTGGAGTAATAAGAGTCTCGCATCCACCATTTCACAAAGATACTTGTATGATTGCATGAAACAATGATCATTCTGAAGAATTACCTCATAAGCCAAAACAATTGAATCCACATGACTGCTTGCTGTTTGAAAACACAATAGTTTAGCATTATTTTATCATAAAACTTGGCTGATATCAATGTGTTCATTGTAAAAGTTCAGACCCTAGTTGTGTTCCACAAAAAAAAAAAAAAAAATCAGTTCTCGACCAATTCAATACCAAGCGAAAACATCCAAACAATCCAACAACACAGATCAAACCATCACACCAATTTCATTAGCTTACCTCATCCAACAATACATTTGTCATAACTTGGCATCGGCTATATCCAACTGATATTGAGTGACTAGCATTCACTCCCCATATTGTCAATTGTCAAAACATCATCCATAGCTTGTTTCCAGCTATATCAAACTAATATTGGGTAACTTGTTTGAGTTCACTCATTATTCTGTCCACCATCACATTTATCCAAATCATAGCCAACACAAATCCTTTCACAACCATATCGTGATTAACCTATTCAGGTTACTCTCCCCGTCAATAGTCCAGAGCTTATTTAAGTCAAATCTACACAACGTGCAACAAATCGTCTAATAACTCGTCTCGAGTTACATCATCATCATATTGAGATAACTTGTTTGAGTTACTCTCCTTATCAGTCATCACAAGCTTATTCACGATAAATCCAAAGTAATCAAAGTCATAATGGTATTCACTCGCAGTCACAATCGTGAAAATGACGACGAAGAAGTCGCACAACCAGAACTCACCACTGAAGAACAAGAACAAGTCAATAGGGTGATAGAACAAAACAAAAATGAATATCTGTTACGCATCCTAGCCATGGGGGCAAAACTACCCCCTGACTTCGGGACCGAAAATTTAAACAAACTCATCGACAATGGTGAATCTAGTTATCACAATGAAATACCAAACAATCCAAATGGTTCTTCGGCCGAAGAATTATTCACTAAAATCCAAGATTTAACAAAGAAACTTGAGGAAACAACGATTAGAGCTGAAAGATTAAAAGACCTCAATCTAGATTCTAATACTCGCGACATGTTTGATAAACCGTCCCCCACTTCTCCATTTGCACAAGAATGGAAACTTATGAAAGACACCATTCAGGGACTGCAAAAACAATCGAAACAATTCAACTTTGAAGAATTGTGTCCTTATCCATTTGATACAGAAATATCACGATTACCATTTCCGCCATCCTTTGAAATCCCTAAGTTTGATAAATACAAAAGCAAAGGTGACCCCCGTGAACATGTCAAGGAATTTTACATGCAATGTCAGGAAGTTGCCTATCGAGACACGTACCTTTTACGATTATTCCCCCAAAGTTTAGGAGGACAAGCTTTAGACTGGTTTTTCCATCTACCCAAAGGGTCGGTCACGACATTTGCAGACTTATCGGAGAAATTTGTCAAACATTTTTCTTATAACCTAGACTCAGAGATAACCATGCTTGATCTCTGCAACACTAGGCAAAGGCCAAACGAAAATTTTGCTTCCTTTTTACAACGATGGCGCGGAATTGCAAGCCGATTTCCCTGCTCAGTACCCGAGAAACAACTAGTTAGCATTTTTGTCCCTAATCTCAATGCCGAATTATCATTCCACATGCAAATGCATTGTCTAAATAGTTTTGAAGAAGTCATCGAAAAGGGGACACAAATCGAAAAAGCCCTCATTTCTAAGGGCTTACTTAAAGCACCCTTTAGAGACCAACCTTATCGAGACACTCCTCCAAACCAGGACAAATCTAAATTCTTTAACCGGAATCGAAATATCATCAACGATGGTGTTACTGATTCCCGCCATGTCCGAAATGTCCAAAACCATCCCACCACCACGTTAAAATCTAAACAACCAATCATTATCCCTAGAAAGGAAGTTCCTTCTCGGGATCGACGAAGAGAGTTCACTCCTCTGGGAGAAAGTCTATCTAGTGTCTTTCGTCATTTGGCAAATGCTAATATGATTACATATCCCATTGTCAGACCCTTCGAAGAAGGACAACCTAAACCAAATTGGTATAAAGACAATGAATATTGTGATTACCATCGCATAAAAGGGCACTCCACAGATCGATGCATGCAACTCCGCCATTACGTCCAAGACCTGATTGAACGTGGAGACATAGAAGTCGAAAATACTTCTGAGACAAAAACACCTAATGAAAAACTTCACATGTTCACAAATCCATTCCCTAACCATGATAAAAATTCAAAAGATAAGGGTCAATCATCAAGCAATGTCGAGTATGACTCAGTCATCTCGACCATAGATTATGACCAAGACTTAGTGGCAACTATAAAGATCAAAACTGACTGCGCAATCACCACTAGACAGAAAAAAATATGGGTCCCTACAACAAAAAAATCTGCCACTTCGTCCCCGGCATCACCTCCTAATCCACCATCTAATTCCGCCGCCAATTCCTCTTCACAACCTACGCCGTCATTTAATATTGTCAAACAATTAGAGAAGACTCCCGCACAAATTTCAATCATGGAACTACTTAATTCCTCTCCCGCACTACAACGCATCCTTATGCAAACATTGAATAATGCTCGTGTCCCTGAGGACATCAATTCACAACAATTCCAGGCTTTAATTGCACATCTTGCAGTCCCCAATCCTATTTTATCTTTTGGTCCCGATGACATGCTTAATCCCAATATCGCTAATAATCATTCTTTATACGTTGAGGGTTATGTAACTCATCGTAAAATCAAGCGCGTCTTAATCGACAATGGATCAGCATTAAATATTTGTTCTATGAAACTTTTACGTTGTCTAGGTTACACTGAAAATGATTTGCAAAACAATATCATAACCATTCGTGGGTATGATAATAGCGAAAGAAAGTCTGAAGGCACAATCACGTTGCCTCTCCAAGTTGGACCCATCACCTTAGACACGATTTGTCATGTGGTAGATGTAGAAGTTGCCTATAACATTCTTGTCGGCCGACCATGGATTCATGCCATGAAAGCCGTCCCATCAACATTCCACCAATGCATTAAGTTTCCTCATTTGGATAAGGAATTTACATTACGTGCAGATCCCCAACCTTTTGAGTATTGTAGATTCCTCGAAGGACGGTATCGACATGATCACTATTGTCCATCCACAGATAAATACGCTTCACCTCGGATAATCCCTAATGAAACACGCATTGATCCTGATACACTCCCTAACAATAATCCGAAACCATCATCTCATAACCAAAACACATTTTCCAATCCATTATCATCCGCTAGTCAACCACCTTCCACCAGTCCTCCTCCCACTAATCAATCATCTTCTTCCACTAATCAAGCTTCTTCTTCCAGCAACAATTATTCTTCCACCACACCACCTTCTTCTTCACCTAGCCAATCTTCTTCATCCAACCACACCTCCTCTATCAAGATACCTCCTCCTGTGAATAACCAACCTTCATCCTTCAATCCACCCCCTTTTTCTTATAACCCATTTTCTTCATCTTTTAAGACTACAAAACTAACTTCCCCACCACATGAGGTACCTATTGGTCCCCCATCTCACACATTTAAAATCATTGACACGGGATGCGGTGAATATCAATTTCAAAAGATGGCAGACTCTTTTTATATCACCAAATCCCCACATAGCTATGGCAAACCTAATGCTCCACATCTGAAAATCCATCCCAATTACCAAATGGGTCAGTCAGTTTGGAAAAAGTTTGGTCATCTTGACAATGAACATATTCCAAGTTCTTCAGGATCTTGGTTATATAATGACGACTTTGCTCCATGTTATGAGTCCCCTCAATTTACCAAAGCTCACCGAATAATGAAAAACATGCGATGGCAGGGTAAAGGACTCGGTCCAAATGAACAAGGTCGTTTAGACCCTATAAATTGCACACAACATCACGGTAAACATGGTCTAGGTTTCAAGGTGTTTGATGTCGCTCCCATAATAATTTCGAGTGACAATGATGACACCAGTTCTAATAATGAAATTAGATCTCCATGTAGTCTTTTTGAAGACCTCGCTGAAACACATCTTGCCTTTGAACATTTTTCTATTAATGTCATCAATTTTGAGCCTACACATCCAAGTCTCATAGACCATGGCCAACCACATCATATAGCCATGGACATGTTCCAAAATGATGAAGCCATCGAAGAATTCCTTGGAACTCGTGACCAAATACCTACTTCAGACCATAGAAAAGGATTTGAAATCAATCTAAATGCATCGGCCTATTTTGGCGAAGAGATAAAATATTCAGATCCTTCACCGTCAGAAAATTTGGATCAAAAGCGCAAACAGAGGATTTCCCATAGTCAAAACCTCACCACCACCTTATCCAATAAACATGTCAAAAAATTCCAACAAACACCTGACACTGATGACCTACATCAACCATTAGCATCGTTCTCCGAAAAGGATACATCTAAAATGCTTGTAGAAGAAACAAAAGACATAAACATTGGCACCACTGAACAACCAAAAATTTTACAACTTGGCATTAGTCTGTCTGATCAAGAATGCATGGAATTTACAACACTCCTTATTGAATTCCAAGATATATTTGCATGGACGTATAAGGACATGCCAGGCCTGGACCCATCTCTTGTAGTACACCATCTTGTGGTACATCCAGATGCAAAACCTGTAAAGCAAAAACTACGTAAAATGCATCCCCAAGTTGCATTACTTGTTAAAGCCGAACTCGAGAAACTCTTGGAAGCTGACTTCATTAAACCTATTGATTATTCAACATGGATATCTAACATAGTTCCTGTCGCCAAGAAAACTCCTGGCATCATAATATGCACAGACTTCCGTGACATCAACAAGGCTTGTCCCAAAGATGACTTTCCCTTGCCAAATATAGACATGATTGTTGATTCTACGGCAGGCCATGAAATGCTCTCCTTAATGGATGGATTCTCTGGTTACAATCAAATACGTATTGCTGAAGGAGATCAACATAAAACGGCATTTACTACACCATGGGGCACCTTCTGTTATAAGGTCATGCCTTTCGGATTGAAAAATGCTGGTGCTACCTATCAACGAGCAATGACTGTTATCTTCCATGACATGTTACATGATATCATGGAAGATTATGTTGATGATATATTAGCAAAATCTAAAACACGAATAGGGCATCCAAGTGTGTTGAGACACATTTTCGATAGATTACGTGAGTATAAGGTTCGTCTTAACCCAAAGAAATGTGTGTTTGGAGTAACCTCTGGTAAATTATTAGGGTTTATTGTCTCACGAAGAGGCATAGAAGTGGATCCTGCCAAAGTCAAAGCCATTATGGAAATGCCTCCTCCTCAAAACCTAAAAGAATTACGCAGTCTTCAGGGAAAGATACAATCTATTCGGCGTTTCATATCACAGTTGGCTGACAAGTGCCATCACTTTAATCAGTTACTCAAGAAAGATGCACACTTTCACTGGAACCACGATTGCCAAGATTCTTTTGCTAAGTTAAAAGAATACCTCTCTAGTCCACCTGTTCTTATGTCACCAGTTGCCGATAAACCTATGTTGCTTTATACATCTGCCACTGAACATGCCATAGGAGCTCTACTAGCACAACATAACAATCAAGGAAAAGAACAGGCTGTATATTACCTTAGTCGAACACTTATTGAGCACGAAATACGTTATTCCCAAATCGAAAAAGTATGCTTAGCGGTTGCCTTTGCATTCCATAAGTTACGTCATTACTTGCTCAATCACACAACTAAGTTGATTGCCAAAATTGATCCTCTCAAGTATTTGTTGTCCAAACCCATTCTCACGGGAAGAATGTCTAGTTGGGTTGTATTACTTAGTGAATTCGATGTCGAGTTTGTTCCACAAAAAGCAATTAAAGGACAAGCCCTTGCCGACCAACTTGCCGAGGCACCCCTTCCTGGCACAGAACCACTTCAGTTTTCTTTTCCTGATGAAGATATTCTACACATAGACATCGCGCCAGCTTGGACTCTATTTTTTGATGGATCTTGTAATCTCCATGGCTCAGGGGCTGGTATTTTGCTTATCACACCCAGTGGACATGTTATCCCCAAATCATTTCGCTTAGCATTCCCATGTACCAACAATATCGCAGAATATGAAGCTCTCATCGCAGGGTTAAAACTGGCTATATCTTGGAATCTTACAGAATTAGCTGTATTTGGTGATTCTTTACTTATCATCAAGCAAGTTACTGATGAATACCAGGTCAAGGATGAAAAACTTATCCCATATAAATGCATGGTGGATAGTCTTCGAAGCTATTTTCGATTAATTAGCTTTGATCAAATTCCCAGAATTCGTAATAAATCTGCCGATGCTATGGCAACCATCGGGTCCCTATTAGAAATCGCATCTAGTCAACCCTAGGCACATTTTCTCGTTGAACATCTCTTAATGCCTACCTATGATCTTCCTGAAAACACTATGGTATGTGAGATCGTGGGTCCGAATAACCCTTGGTACCACGATCTTTATACCTTCATTCGTGATAAAACGTTTCCGGCCGACATGAAACCAATGCATAAACGTGCTTTAGCACAACGTGCTTCTCGTTACACCATTTTAGCAGAAACTCTTTATAAACGAGGATATGATGGCACCCTGCTCCGATGTCTTAATCAGGAAGAATCCTCGAGTGTCTTAGCTGAAGTCCATTCTGGTATCTGTGGAGCACACATGAATGGTATCGCCTTAGCCAAGAAAATCCTACGAGTTGGATATTATTGGCCCACCATGGAAAGTGACGCATGTCATTTTGTCAAACATTGTCAAGCATGTCAAAAGCATGGAAATCTTATCCACGCACCTTCCCAGGCATTACAATCGATAACCACACCATGGCCCTTCTCTCAATGGGGACTTGATCTCATTGGTAAAATCAGACCAACATCTTCCGATGGACATAAGTTCATCATTACCGCTACCGATTACTTCACTAAATGGGTAGAGGCTATGCCTCTCACTTATGTTACCGGTAGCCAAATATCGAAATTTATTTTCAATAATCTCATATGTCGATTTGGTATTCCATCCGCTCTGGTTGCAGATAATGGCAAATCATTTAAAAACCAGGATGTAAAAGACCTAGCCAAACGTTTTCACATCAAACTTAAATGGTCTACTCCATACTACCCTCAGGGCAACGGTCAAGCGGAAGCAACCAATAAGACCTTAAAATCCATCATGGAAAAGATTGTCAACACCCATGGACGAAATTGGCATACTCAAATTTACCCCGCTCTTTGGGCTTACCGTACATCTTACCGCACGCCTACCGGAGCCACCCCATTTTCCCTTGTTTATGGTTGTGAAGCCATTTTACCTATTGAGATAGAACTCCCATCCTTGAGGATCTCCCTTAAAGATGTAATTAATGAGGATGAATACCGACAGTCACGGCTTCAGAGCTTGAGCTTCTCGATGAAAAACGACTTAATGCTCTCAATCATCTTCAAGTCTATCAAAACCGACTGCAACGCAGTTATCATAAAAAGGTAAGACCCAGAGAATTCGAAATTGGTGACCTTGTTTTAAAAGAAAATCAAAAGAATACCACTAAAGAACGAGAGAAACAAGGAAAATTTGAGCCTAATTGGTTAGGACCCTATGTAATCACAGCTAAATTTGGCTCTGGAGCCTATAAATTGGCCACTGCAGATGGTCAAGATCTTGATGAACCAATGAATGCAGTTCATTTAAAGAAATTTTATCCTTGAGATGTTCACTATTCCAGGATACAACATGTACATTGTTCCTTTTGTCTTGCTTATCTCCAAATAATTCAAATTTATTCATTTCCATTGGCAGACATTTTCATTATCAAAATCACATCTTCATATTTATCATCATGAGACAAGTGCTAATATAAATCCTATTAAGTTTGTGAGCATCATACTTCTTCCACTTTCAGTCGCTTTCCTCTATGGTCATACCTAGAAGCTTACTGATGGTAATATATCCCCTTCTAATACATTCTCTCTTTCATAACAAAGCTCTAAACTTCGTTACCTAGTTCGTTTGGTCGTCCATCTCAGTCTTCGGTGTTGAACCCTCGCGTCCTACTAGTCGTGTGGGGCTGAGATTGGGGGCAGATGTTTCTTCCCAAATACAAAGCACTATTGTAAAAAAATCCATCAATTCAATAACTTATGAATAATTCATTGTCACATCTTTCGTCCTTCATAGTCTTTGGTGTTGAGCCCACACTTCTTACTAGTAGTGTGAGACTAGGAATCGAGGAAGGTGCCCTTACTCGTCTACGTCTTGTCTTCGGTGATAAACCCTTGCCTCTTACAAGTGGCATGGGGCAAAGCGTAGAGGGTCATTCTCATACAAGCATAAAAACATTGCAAAATATTCAAAAATAATAATAAAATAAAACAAATCCAAAAAAAAAAAAAAAAAAAAAAAAGACTAAAAAGAAATTCACTCGCCTATATTTTGCCTTTGGTGATGAGCCCTTGCTTCTCACTAGTAGCATGGGGCAAGGCATAGGGAGTCATTTCAAAAATACAAAATCTTATAGTGCTTACAAATTATAGAATCCCCAAACACGTAATTTAGATGCCTAAGTGAAGAGAGAACTATCCCTTAACCTCATATCTTATCAATCAGTAGGCCACATAACTGTCTAAGTCTAGCATGTGACTCATAAAGTGAAAGCCATTTTTGAAACCGGTTCAGTACCATTATGAAGAATGGAGTCACAATTTCCCAAAGGGATTGTTGTTAGCATTTGTCTCTATATTCATTATCTACCTCCTACGTCCTTCTTGATTCTTGGTGATGAGCCCACACATCTTACTAGTTGTGTGGAGTCAAGAATGGAGTTGGAATTCTTTTCATCATATCATCACCACCATATCATGCCAATGGAAAGTGAATTTATGTTATTTTGAGCATAAGTTACAATGCGGAACACGGTACATCGTCTCTCAAAAATAAGTCTGCACTCTGGTCCATAAATTGTCAATCACAATGTAAAAATCAAAAAACATTTGAAAATCGTAAAAAAATCCAAAAACAATGTAAAAATCCAAAAATCCAAAAACATTTGATAATCGTCAAAAATCCAAAAACATTTGAAAATCGTCAAAAATCCAAAAAACAGTGTAAAAATCTCAAAATCCAAAAAACATTTGAAAATCATCAAAAATCCAAAAACAGTGTAAAAATCCAAAAATCCAAAAACATTTGAAAATCGTCAAAAATCCAAACACAGTGTAAACATCATAAAAATTCAAAAACATTAGAAAATCCAAAAAAATAAAATTCAAAAACAAACATTAGAAAATCAAAAAATCCAAAAACAAAAACATTAGAAAATATCCAAAATACAAAAACATTTGTAAAATTTTCAAAAGACCAAAAACATCCACAAAATTGTAAAAACTCAATAAGTAACACAGTTCATCCTTTGAACTATTATCCCAAACGAATGGTCCAACCACCTTATGACTACCAATTTCAAACCACTTCTCCTCGCGTGAATCCTCGCTTGGGGAAAATCCGGCTCTCATTGTTTCCTTGTTTGAGGAGACTGGCCCAATCCTTTGTACCTCTGCTTGGGGGCACATCTAATCAATCATCACTGTGGAACACGTTAGGGACATGTTTACTAGTTCTTGTGTTGCATTATTAGTGGCAAATTATTAATTGCTTTCTTGTATCTTGATATATTACAGGGGGCATCTTGATTTTATATATCCTGGTGTTCTCTGTAATATTCTTATGTTATCTGATTGCATGTCGTACTGGGGCATCATACTTTCTTGATGGCCTCTGTCTATGCTCTCTTCCATTTGCATATATCGCATCTTGGGCATCAAACCTTTTTGATGGCCCCTGTCTATGCTATCACGCATATTACAGTCTAGTCATCCTGATCTTTTATATCACGATGCATCCTGTTATGTGCTATATTAAAATTAAGATGCTTTTCATCACGTGAGTATCTTCCTGCATGATCAACATCTTACTTTGCACCCCATCCATTCACCCATACTAATGCATTCTCCAGTTTGCGAATCCTACTTGATCACCGTTGCAGTTTGCGAATCCTACTTGACGATCTTTCTCAAGTAGCATTCACTATCCAGCAGCTCCTTCTCCCCCACCATGATCACCATGTATTTGATCCATTCATTCTCACTTCTCATTTTTACTCCTCCGCCGCTTATACCCATATTACCCTTCTCACCATTCCTGTCCCCTCTCACCCATTGGTATTCTTTCCTTTCACCCGTTTTCTTCCCGCTTGACAATCTTACTTAATAACCCCTTCTATATGGAATCCTCAGTGGAGGTTTACCCTCTCCCTAAGATCTTCCCGCTGTAGAAGCTTCTTCACCACATGCCCTCTCATCAAATAACCATCACCACCAAACACATCTTCCAACTCCACCTCTTCTACTTCCCATTCCCGCATCATTACTCTCACCACGTGGGCATCCCAATTAAGGATTCCCCTCACACTCTCCACCCTCCACTACATATATTCCTTCATCCATTCATGTTATACTCCTTTGTGTCCTTTCTTTCTTATTATCACCTCATCTCATATCATATACCACTTAGGCATACCTCACTGACTCTTTTCTCATCCTTCCCCAAATCCACCTTATGCCTAGGTCATCCTACTTACACGCTCTCGTAGTATGGAAAATTCACTTGAGGGTTCCCCTTCAGTCCATTTTGTCATACCCTATTCCCACCAACTCTAACATCATCCTTCTTCCTCAGCTTGGCGATCTTACTTAACCATCCCAGCCGCATGGCAATCTTACTTAAGACTTCTACTTAAGGTTGATCTGTCCTGTGGCCTTCCCCCATCCCATCATATTTCGCCCATCTTATTTCTCCCACCTCTCATCGTGATCATCTTCTTCACCCTACCATTCCACCCCTATTCCCAATATCATTTTGTCTTTCTCTTTGCATATCATCCCTGCCGGTTGGGTGACCCTACGAAACTTCTCCAGCAGTATGACGATCTTACTTAAGAGATTCTCTTAAGCATGACATGTCATCTTACACTCGCCCATCACTCTCCAATCTCACCACCATATTTCCTCTTCATTCCCCATCATCACATCTTTTTACCACCACTATCACCCTCCTCTCGCTGCAATCTTACTTAACCACTCACCCAAAGAGATGGCGATCTCACTTAAGAGTCCCTCTTAAGGATGATCTGTCTCCTTGCCTTTCCCCATCACTACCCACCCTTCACCCTTCATTTTTTCTCGGCATTCCCCATTATCACATCCTTTCACCTCCTTTTCGATTCTCGCAAACACCACTTCTCGCTTGACCATTTGTCATCTCCAGTTTTGCTCACATGGCAATCTTACTTAACCACTTCCGTCACATGACAATCTTATGTTAGGGTCCTCCTACACTTAACTTGTCATCATGAACTTCTCCCCGCCTCATTCTTAGTTCCCTTTATTGATCGTTTCTTCCACCTCGTATCTCCTATTACCCACTTTTTCCTCCCACTATTATTCTTTCTCCACATATCTTCTTACAACATACATCTCATCTCTTCCACCTACAATCACATTCTTTTCCCCATTTTCCTCTCCTTGATCCATCATCCTTCATACCATTTCTTCCCATTCTTTTCATGTATTGGTTCTTCATCCTCACCTCGCTTCATCCTCATCACCCCCATCCTCTCCTCGCTTTCACTTCGTCCCAACTCCTCCCTCCCATCTTCTTCACTCTTTCCCCTTCATCTTCTCACATTCCCCCTACATTTCTACCCACACACATATTCGCCATTACTGTTAACACTCCTATATCATTCTTTCATCATCATCTTTTCTTCCCGCGCTCATAATTGTCAACGGGTTTTCCCTAAAAATTATAAATCCTCATTCCGCACGACCTCATTCACTCCCTTGGACCTTCTAGAGTTTCCCTTCATTTCTTCCCTCATCTAAGCCCACCACTCATTGGCAACGGGTTTTCCCTAACGTCCCTTTGTTGGCGTTACCCTTTCCAGTCCTCGTTCGCTTTCTCTTTTTTCATTTTTTCTTTCACCCTTCCCCACCACTCATTGTCAAGAGGATTTCCCTAACATCCTTTCATTGGCATTGCCTCTTCTATCCCCCATTCTCTTTTCTCTCCTATTCTTTTCCCTCACTCCCACCCTTTCTTGTCGCTTCTTACCCATCTCTCCATCTCCTCTTTGCCCTCTTCACTATCTTTATTGTCTTCATCATACATCCTTTTTCTATTTTCCCATCATCCTAGTATCCTCATTTCATGCATCTCCATATCTTTTCCAATCGATGTCATTCTTCCCCTCTTTCTTCTTTCAACATTCCTTCTACCATTTCCTTTCCACTTATTACCCCCTTTCTGTATTCCCTTCCTTCTCCATCATTTTCTTTGTTATCCTCTTCTCTCTCCCACCCCTCGTCTTATTTTACTTCCCCTATATCATCTTCTTCCCCTTTTTCCATCACGTTTCCTCCTTACATCCCCATCGATAACCTGGTTGTTCAGCGTTGTCCTGTCTTTTTTATCATCCCACTCTCCACATGCATCTCCATACGGTCTGTTCCATATTCTTTGCCTTGGTCTTCCTCGCAATGACGTGATTCCTTCAATCTTCTCCTTGTATTCGTTCTATCTTCCTTTCCTCTCCCCTAATTTTCACGCTTTTCCGACCACTTCCCTTTTCTCTACCACCCCTACCTTTTTGTTCATTCTGTATATGTTTCTCTTCCTTTCTCTCCTCTTTTCACACTTTCCTCGCCCCTCATAGTTTCTTTTTTTTTCCGTTCTACTTCTTCTTTTTCCTCTTTCCATTTCCTCCATTTCACCCCCTACTCCCACCTCGTTTTCTCCTTCTTATTTATCCTTTTCCATTTCCTACTTTTCTTCACTCTCTCATTTATTTCACTGCCATGTATCCTCTTTACTATCTCTGTTGCTTCCTTCATTTTGCACATCTCTCTATTTCATCCCTTCACCCTCTACTCTGTCATTTTCCTCTTTTTTCCTTGTTTGTCCTTCATCATTCCCTTCTTCCCCTATCATCCCTCTCTCTTATTTCTACCTCTTTCATTCTTTTTTTTTCCCTCCCCTATCTCCCTTACTCTTCTCATAATCAACCCCCAACCCTATCCATTCCCTTTTCTCTTTCCCACACCCCTCACACCTAGCATTCAAGGTCGATTGAATCCTTTCTCCATTTGCGTCATGCGGTCATTCCAGTCTCTTCCACTCCATTATCGTCCTCTTCTCCACCAAATCCATTTCCCTTCTTTTCGAGAGTTCTGTCGTATATTTCATTCTCGTCAATCCTCTCGAGGGGGCATCACCACATCTATCCATAATCACATCTTCTCATGACATTTTTGTCTTGGAGGATACCATGACATCCGTCACTCACCACTTTCTATTCTCCCCAACAAACATTCACTCTACCTTTTAAAAAGTAGATTGAATTCTTCCCCCATACTGTTTACTTTCTTTGAAAGGACACTACTTTCATAGTACCCTTCCAAAGAGGGGCAAATGTAGACACCCCAATTTCACATCTATCCTAAATCAATTAATTTCCCTTCCTCATTTCCCACAAAAATACACTTCGAATTAATCAAATATAATTTGATTAATTATCCATTTCCAAATCTAAAAATAATCTAATCCTCACAACATGTCATTATTCTCCATGTTTTTCCACTATTGAATTAAAAATTCAAATTCAAATCCTCACCCACCATTCGTGGTCCCCACTCACCTAAAATCCTCCACTTATGAATTAAAAATATAATTCAAATCCTCACCCATTCTTCGTGGCCCCCACTCACCTAATATTGCCCACATTTTCAAACCATCCACCTAATCTTGCCCACATTTTCAAACCATCCACCTAATCTTGCCCACATTTTCAAACCACCCACTTAATCTTGCCCACATTTTCAAACCATGATTACTTAAATTAATTTAAGATAATCACTCCTCAAAGTTATAAATACAACCTTACCCCCCCCTCTAAGGACACGGAGAATAAGCTTTCATGCCATATCTAAGTTCTTGCATCCTTTGAGCAAAGAACATCATTCTCGCCTTGTCCTAATGCCAAAATAGCCTCATAATCCTTTTTCCCATCCAAAGGTCAAAGTAAGATGATCGTTGTTGCAGGAAGGTCTTGCTCCGTCTTGAAGAAAAGCACCTACATATCACAAAATCAGGGCTCAATCCAAGTTTCCTAGCCCATTCTGAGGTTTGCTATGGAACGCGAAGGAGGAGGTATGATTATTGGTATTTTACTTCCTTGTTAGTAGTGTATTTTTCATAGCTTACACATATAACCTCTCGAAAAGACCCACACATATCTCATAAGCCACTATATACCTGTTTTCATGCTTCCATGAGATCATATAGCTCCAAAACACCTTGTTACACCTCAAGTTGCTCTACCTCGCTCCTAATGAGCACTGTAACATGGTGAACCACATGTACCTACACTATACCATTGTTGTGAGTACTCAAGAACCTCAAAACCTGTTATGCATCATGTTGACATACTTCCCAAGTAACCATGAAGCTCACACTTTCAAATTACACCTCTTAGGCACTGTATGGGCTCATTGAGCAATCGTGCATCATCAATCTCCTGTAATAGCTAAAAAACATTTGAATCATCATGTTAGCACCTCAAACAAAATCATGACATCATCATACAACATCTAGTTTGTCATTAATGTGGTTTTTCATCATTTACAACACCTACTAAGCCTATGTATTATTACATACATACATGAGAAAAGAAAGGAAATAAATAAGTAAAGCACCAACTTCATAAAAACCACCACCATGATAATCGAATTCATCACACACACACACACACACACACACACACACACACACACACACACACACACACACACACACACACACACACACACACACACACACACACACACACACACACACACACACACAATCACATTTTTTTTTTATACATCGACAAAAATATAATCACGAGTCTATCATAGTACATCATCACTATCTAGGTGGCTCAAACATACTCACCCCGAGGGAGTCTCTAGATGTTTTTGTTGAAGGTGTTTTGTTGGATGCTTGGGCTATGCAAGCTAGAGAATTCACCCTAAATCGAGATCTAGAGGCCTCTTATTGTACTCTCACTAGTTATTCCTTTAGCCTTGTGATCCTCTCTACAAGTGCTCCTAGCATCTCGAAAGGTGTCTTTGCCTACTTCTAAACTAGGGAGCCATATAGCTATATCAATATTCACATAATCATATATATGCTTCTTGTGTATGTCATATGTAGTGCTCGAGACCTCCTAACTAATCAAAAGTATCCTACCGACTTGTCAATTGATGATGTTATAGGGTCTATCATGATTGAGGTATTATGAACATCTAATACTGGGTCGAATATCTCATGGTGTGGACTCTCTATAATGGAGTTTCACTTTTTTGTCGTCTATTCTACAAAATGAAAAATTAACTCATCAATACCAATCTCAATTATTAGTTACTAATATTATACATTCATAATTAACTTGATCATCATTCATACATGGCTTGCTGGATCGCTCAATGATGGTCTCGCCATCTCCGTGGCTGCCCAATACTACCTCGGCCTCATCAAATCATTGATATCTCCACCGACATATTGTGTCCATCTATCTCAGTGGCATTAAAATCATCTCTCCTCTATGGAAATCCTTGGGCCTATCTCGTAGTTGGAGGTTCATCTCCATCCCTAAGGGCGTCAAGTAACCACCTCCCTATAATCTGATCATATGCTCTCTCACCATGGTCTTTATTGCCTCTCCTCTCCCCCTAATGCTAGGACCTATTTTTCTATATCACCCACCTATGGGTCTCGGGCCGATAATTCCTCCATCGGATCCCTCATCCGAGCTCTCCACCGCATGATAATATTTGGTGGGTTATGAGCTCCCCACCTCTCCATCTCTACCTCCGGCCATGTCTACTTGTGGCCCATACTCTCTGGATCTGCAGTGTTGGCACTCTATCCACCGCACACACAACCTCTCTCGGAATTTCGTGTTCTCAAGTTAGTAGTGGTGGTATCACAAGAAGCTTAGGCCTCTAAAACTACCTCGGGTACCTTGTCCACCGGATGGGTCTCTACCCAATGCAAATAATGACATGTCACCTCCTCAATCGCCTCTAAATCCCCTATATATGGCTAATCGGGCCATTGATCAACATTCCTATATAGGGCTCTTATATAACCTCATCCGAATGTACCTCTCATAGTGGTCGGGTAAGTATGAACTCAAGTTATCACTGTCATCCATTGTTTCCACTTGAAATACTCTCAAGGCATATGTTGTTATGACCAATGCAGCTTCCTGTGGGCCTATACATGGGAAATATCTCATATATCCAAGTTATCAATAATATTATGGGACATATGGTCCTTTGTTCCCTCTATCGTATCCTATATAAATCGTGCACCGCTTGCAAACATATAGTGGTCCCCTAGCTGAATAAAATATCCTTCTCAATCACATCTCTACATACCACCACAAAAAATAATGGAATGGTCTTGCCTACCTTGTGGCTCAATATTTGTGTCATGGTAATTCACATCACCCCTTTCTAGATACCCAAAATATATACAACACGTACTACACTACATCTAATGTTGAACATACTCTCATCATACCACTTGTTGCTTGTTGCCCATATGGTTATGGCTCTCCTCTATGAAATATCCATCACGATATTGTAATACATGCGGATCCCTCTATCAAGAAACCTAATATCATGTGTACATATTGAAGTGTCATGGTCATCTCCATTATCTCACCTAGCCACCACCAAAAGGTTTTGGCCCGAGGCTCCCATGCTTTGCCAAAAACATCTACATCAAATCTAGACTCAATGGTATGATGGGAATCTACATGATACCCTAAAGCCACATCCATGTAGTTGTGTTATCTCTACATATGTGAATGTCACAATCATGTCATTAAACCATGTTATATCAATCAAACACCATATGTGGATCCTCTAATCTTTGTGCATTCACAAATTAACAAAATTCAAGAATTAGATTCATCAAAAACAATTTAAAATATAAAATCATAATAATGTACATGCTTCATAATATTTCCTATGTCATCATCCACCGTTAAAAATCTCTTCATGATCCTAACACAATCGGCCCTATTGTTTCAGGGGTCAATGGCTTCTAAATATGTATCACCACTACTTTTAAAAATTAAAAAGGTAAAAATCCAAAAATGATAAAATTAAAAGAAAATCCCTCCCAAACCCACTTGTATTTTGTCCTATCATTCCTAATGACGCAAGTTTGACGTAAAATGGCACCCTATTATGTTCACATTTCTAAAAAGTCCACATTACTCTTAATAAACCTAGAGAAATTAAATACATCGACTTACCCATGCTCGAGTTCCATCATGTTCTCCTCCTCGTTGGTCTCTCCCTCCTCCTCATACTCATGCCATCTCTTCACTTTAATCTCTAACTTCAAAATTCCAAAGCTCATTTCTCTCAATCCCAAAAATAGGAATAAGCCAATAAACTCAAAAATCCTATCTCGTATCTTCAAATTTCTGAATCCACGACATCCATCCTAAGGGCCCCTATCTAGGTGATTTATGTCTTATTTTACTAATGATCCTCTAGTGTTTTCTTTTAGTTTTGCTTCTCTAGGGTTCTACAAGTATGGATTGTGCCTTTACATGGTAAGAAAACTGACACTATCATGTATGCATTGGTGGGTAAATTTCATTTCAGCTAGTCCTTTCTTTACTTTCATCATTAATTTTTAGTTTCGTGTTATGTATCATTCTTTCTCGCTAACCACCCCATTGTTCGCTATTACGACATACAACAATCAATGATTGGGGCATATGTATACACCTAATTTTTACTCTTTCTATTTGTATACATTTTACTAAAAATTTATCTTTTTAAGGTTAGAGGTCGCTAAAGCATCTATCTCTGGAATAGGTGCCTTAAGGGACTAATTCTAAGCTAGGGGTATGAGTATTCATGTAAACATTGGGTTAGGGATGATACATAGAGAGAGAGAGAGAACAACATTTGGTCCTATTTATGTCTTTCTTTTTATTTTATCTTCTTATTTTCCCTCGCATTCTTCCTCGACATATTACTTGCTTCATGACCACATTTCTTCTTCCTTGCATTATCGTCAAATTTCATGAAATTTTTCACACTCCTCTTATATGTTTCATCCTGCTAACACCTTCACCCACAGTGATGAAATCAATATAAATACACCAACTCACATTTTCACATCATCATCATCATATCAGATTAATAGGAAGTGACAATTAGTTTTTCTCTTTTGCATCAACTTGCATCTCGCTTATTTAGCTCTTAGATTTCTTACATCTTAACTCTTGGCTTGGAAATTCTTTTTGTTTGGATTGGTTTGCTTACACTTTTGGGTCATCTATAGTGAGATAGGACTAGATTGTTTCCTTTATCCACCAAAATTTGTTCTCTTTTGGTGTATGGTCCTTCAAGAGATAGATGCATCAATGAGCTCCCCAACAAGTAAGTTCTCTAACTCAATTTTTATTTTACATAGAGTAGTTTCCTACATTTAATATATACTATATGTTAGCTTAGTATTTTATGCACATGCTAGGTTAACATATTGTATTTCAATTCCTTACTTCATATTACATACTTTACTTCAATTAACATAGACTTTGTAAGCTTTGCATATTTTTAGTATCCCCCATAGTGTCAATACCTCCATAGGGTTCATTCCTCTTCTTCAACCTAGGGCCTTGGAACCTTGGGTTGTCCTAGTATAAAGGTTACTTCCTTGGGGTATGTGATCATATCATTCCCTTTACCCCCTTTAATTCTATCCATTTGTGCGTTGGTCTTGGTGTGTCCTCACTCGTTGTATCGATACCCTAGCTCAATGAATGATAAGAGTGCACGATGTTTAGACACATTTTTCCCACCATAGAGTATATGCTTGAGAGACTGATATATCAATTAGGTGCTTTGTTGTGACATCCTAGGTAGCCTAAATACGTGAGAAGTGGGGCCTTTAGAATGATTTATATGAGTTTTATTTTATAGGTGATTGTAATAACAAGATTTTCTCCTCAAATGACACTAGGATGATTAGGGTAACTCGTGAAATTGAAAACATGAATGTTAGAGACTCCAAGGAAAAATTTGTTGGGTTAGAAAAAATATCCCAATTGACTTTCTTTGTCATGACCAGATTCATTGAGTGGATTACATAATGTAATTTTTCAGTTGGATATGGAGGCTAGATTAGTGACATGATATTTCCATAGTCCATAAATATGTGATAACATCAACTTATAGAGATCGAAAACTGCATAAGAATTTTTAGAACCAACATTTAAAATTACACTTTATGATCACATATATTTTGTATCTTGATGATGGATCACATAGCGTGATTCAAAACATTGACTCTAAAAATGATGGCTCATTTTTTACATAAATTAATGTTATCACACAATGAATGAATATCCAAATATGTGTTTAATATTATGAGAATAAGCTTTTTATATGGATAACAAGTGTAGCCTATTGTTAAGTAGTGCTAATTGATCTTGAGATGTGTTATAATTAGTCATTTGAGTGTACAATAGTTTATGGGATGAGATATATGTTATAGGTTCAAATTTAGGTATCTATAATAGCGAACTAAGATTTGGAATCAACCCTAAAGGGTAAAAATAATATTGTAGCTTGTGAATTCAAATTAAATGTCAGTTCACCAAATATGGATAAGTTTACACCATAAGTATAATGTTTCTTAAATTAGAAATACAAATTAGATTCTAATAAGTCGCAAACATAGAACATATTGATTTATAAAGAACACGACAAATAGAATAGTTTCAATCCTTAGATAATTGATAAGAATTTGTTGGGGCATGATAAAAAAAAATCACCTGGAAACACTTGTAATAGGTGAAATAAAGTGCTCAAATGTTTGACATGTGCTAAAAACATTACTCGCCAAGGTGCTTGAGAAAAATTAGGGCCTAAAATTATGATCTATATGGGTTCAAAATGCGCAAATAGGTAAGAATTTTGAATGTGTTTGTAAGACCATTTTTGGCCTAACTCGTTTGAGTAATACAAAAATTTCTTTTAGGAAAAATTTTAGAAGATCAATTTCTTTGTACAATCTCCCTAGATCTGTAAAATGTTTTTGGATGAATGTAATGTTGTAATTATTTTACAATATAGCTGAAATTCCTTATAATTTCGAAAACCTATATTGGATTTCTTCAAAGATGAAAGACCTTAACGAGGATTAGAATTTTTGGGTGGGAAAGCCTCACCACACCACCAATAATATGATGAATATTACCTTCATAACAATACTTTGAAGAGGGACGAAGTGACATGTAGTTATCTAGTAATCCTATGATGAGATGTAATTGATAAATATAGAATATATGTATATAGAATTAAGCCATCTATTTGAATTTCGCACTTAAGAACATGATTTTAGGACTATTTAAATTCTTCTCTTGATTGATCTAGGACCGGTCTTAGAAGATTCAACTCTTTGTGTGTAATTTATGAAAATTTTAAGTGATGTTAAGATGGATTTGAATAGCTTAGGGTTTTTATTTAAATAAGAAAAATTTCGTTAGCTTTCTTAAATAATCAACCCTAAAAATTTGCTAAGGCCAAGTTAGATAAGTTTCCCAATTGAAATTATGGGTGTTTGAAAGGTGTAGGATGGATTCAAAAAGATAGATAAGCTTATGGTCAAATTTGGGATATAAACGTGTCTAAATTTCATGAAACCGATACTTGAAGGTCGGAGGATGTTTGGTAAGATGTTTAGAGAGTTCTTATATAGATGTTAAGCATTTGATAATGCAAATTAGATAATATGGGAAATCTTAACGTTCTAGAGGGAATTTTTAATGAGTAAATGTAAGTGAATAAGGTTAAATATGCATTTAAAAAGTAAAAATATATTATTGTAAATTTCATTACAAAAATTAAGATATTATTGTATGCTTGATTCTCTTATATTGTCACAAGTGTGCAGATACTTCTTGAATTCAATATTAGAAGTTCTTGAATTCAAGTTTTGGAAGTTTTTATCATCTTACCTATGCATATCCTTGATATAAAGTCTCTAAGTTATTCCATGCCTCATGGGAATTTTCACTTCTAAGAATCCTTCAATAAACGCTCGTGTCTGGAACTCTAAAGATAGAAAAAAAAATTTGCATCTCCCTTTTCTTATCCATTTTTACTCTCTTATGATCTTGAGACAATGTATTTTAGTTTGTAGGTGAAGTGAACCAGTGGATACTATTCTCCCAAACTTCATTCCAAATAGGAATCCTCATCACCCGATCTCTCCAATAGTCAAAATTTTCTTCTTTGAAAATGTGGATATTAATAGAGTTAAACTCATATAAGCCATGATTATCCTAATAATAGGTAAAACCCCTTTTGAACCTTTCTTGAATGAGGTTCTAATACGAAATGAATTTTTGTTACTTTGGATAGAGTTCAAATAAAATCTAAAATATTATGAAAATGAAACTCATGGATCATCCAATCTACCCAAAATAACTCGGTTATTAAGCTAGTGTACTTGTATTTGTGATTGATGACTAAAATATGCACTAAATAACCTCTAAATTATATTCTTAAAATTTATAGTATTATTTTGTGAATATATGTGATTGAATCAATAAAAAAATGTTTATAATTAGAAAAAAATTCCCCACTGTTGCATATTCAATTAATTTGAGAAACATGGCTAATATAGCCTTTATAACAAGACTTGTCTAAATTTACATGAAATTCAAAAGACTAATAATAGTAATGTAAAACTCCTAAAATAAATAAAATTAAATAAAAATGACTAAAAATAAACTCAATATGATAATCATTATCTGCTACTAATAAATGGTCAACATGTAAGAAGACATTATTAATTTAAGTAACACATGCACACCCATCATGCACCCTAGTCAACTTAGGCACCCCAACATCTCCTAAAATTATAAATGGAATAATATAAGAATATATATTATTTTTCTATTCATATAAATAGTGTACCACCTCTTAGGGATGAATAAATGACTATTTATACTCAATTTAGTGTGCATCTAGTGAATCGCACTCTAACCAACACTTCTTATCTAAAATAAAAGATTTTAAAATCATAATTTTATAATTAATCAAATAATATCCTTAAAACCCAAAAGAAAAACTTGAAACTAATTATCTTTATTTATTGGCATCATACTCAAAACTCCTAATGTGAGTGCAAGTAGTTTATGCAATCTATCGCAACCCCTATGTGCGCCCCGTATGTGTTTACACAAAGATAATGGGATAGCTATAGAGTGGGAATGTACCCAACAAAATAGTAGTATGATGTGGCATGTGTAATTTTCTATACTAAAACTATTTCCCCCTTTAATACATTTGATAATGTTTGGAGTAAATTCTCTTGCTAAGGCATGGCTCTAGGACCTTTAAATGGTTGATAATGGAGGAATCTAGACTTTTTGACTGGTTGAGTGCTTTGGATATGATGGGGTGACTACTCTCAATGATGTGAAACTAATTTAAGGATATTTTTGAGAAACTTAAGTTATTTATTTGATATTTACAATAGGAGCTCATAAGAATTCAAGGTGATTTACTTGAAGTTCCCATTTTACTAAAGTTCTAGTATATCCTCATATATTTTTCTTTGCTCTTTGATTTACTTTTGGACTTTGAATGTATTTTATTCTTCTTAATTTTTTTCTTAGGTAGGGCCTCCCACATAGAATAAATCATTGGATTTATAATCCTTAATGGATTTCTTCTTAATTTCTTCCCATAATAAAGTAACAAATACATCCACAACTAATAATTTTATCATAATAATAATAATAGCCATGTTGGTAAAATAATTTGTCACAGTGAAAATTAGTGGTTTCCACTAATGGTCACGGGCTAATCCCCTTTGTGTATGGGGAAGCTCCTATTAATGAATGTAAACTATCAAAATCTATGGGGTGGTTGTTAGGCTATGAATCACTCAGAATACTCCACTAAACCTATGGAAAAGTGCTTGTACAAAGTACAAGGGAGGAATTTGTAGTGAGGGAGGTAAAGGGGAGAAAGTTTGAATGTTGTGAATAGGATTAAATAATTCACATACATAACTTGAAGTAGGTCCACATTCAATTATAAGAACACAAAAATGCTAACAATGATAAGACTAACAAATCATAGACACATAATTCTATTGATTCATTTATCAAAGGCGCAAATGCCTTTCTTGGTTTTACAATATTATCATGTATAAAAAGTTGGAAAGTAAAGAAAAAGAGTAGAGGAACATAAGAAAAGGAATAGAATAATTTTAGCTTTTATTACTTGATGTAGTAGTGGTAAATCTCAACAACATACAATCAATCAACAAGAGTCAACCCCTTGAAATAGTGAATTCATTCCAATTTATAAGCATTACAAACTATCCCTTCATCTCCCCTCACATGACTGCTCACCTTACCTTTGACCTTCCACATTCCTAGGAATGGAAAATGAGTCTTTTTCTTATTGATGAAAAAGGACTCTTACAATGTTGAATTGAGGGTCACTTAAGTGAATAGGACAAAATAGGGAAAAAGTGCATTCTTAGTGAAGAATTAGAATATGGAGAGAGAGAAAATAAGAGAGAGAGAGAGAAGGGTTGACCAATCTGATGAATATGAATCCTTTTGATGGACCCATGGGAAATGCTTAATGGTTGACTAAAACATTGTGATTGCATATGCTTCCTCATTTTGCGATATACAAGAACACTCTAGAGTATTGAATGATTGTTTAGAAAAAAATTGTGAGACTTTCTGCAATGTAAACCTTGGATGATTTCTGCATCACTCATGATGGTTCTTTCTTGATCTCATAGTGAGAGTGAGGATCACTTTATTTCTTTTTAGGCTTACACAATTGACCCTAGTGATCACGAATCAACTCTATGATGCTTGAACCTCTTGATGTGTTTATTTCATTCACTGAAATAGATCCTCACTTTGTAGGTGATCACACTACAAGGTGTTGAGTGAGTGTTTATAAATACAGAAAAGTTAATGGAATTGAGGATCATCCTCTTAACGTTCTTGGATATAAAAATTTATTTGAATGGAATCATCCTTAGAATGCTCATGCACTTTCTTAGTCGGATGTGAGAACATTATCAAGCATGGATCAAGTGTTTAAAAACACTTCATGAGGTATGCATTGATTTATATGACTACCATCATCACTCATAGTGATCTTCTCTCATCATGATCATGATGATCATCCTCTTGGTGTTATAAACTCGAATGAATCTCTAGATTCTTTTCAAAATCTTCATCAACCTCATGATTTTCCTGATTGCACTTGGTATCCAAGTGAACACTTTGATCTTATTCCTTGTCTTTGTGTGGTCTACATGATTTCCTTTAATGAATGAATTTAATCATATTGAATTATTTTTTCCACAATTGGAATGAGTTAGATCATCCAGATTCCTTTCATGAAACGTGTTGTGCGAGAGATCTCCTTAGAATTAATGCTTTGGGAGCTTGCATAGAGGATTTATTTAATTTTTAGGTTATGATACACATTATTGGCATTGTGATTATGGAAAAAATCAATGAGATAAGAAAAATGATATTTTCACAGCTTTATGGGCTCAATTCCAAGAATTACTATTTTTAGAAAGTCCTTGTAGGATTCTATTTTTAGCAATTTTCACGGTTTTCACTTCTTGATCCCTTTTCTTATACGAAATGTTGAGAATGCTAAGGATTTTCCTTTTGAAAAAGTTACCTTTTTAATACCTTCCCCACCATGAACACATGTTATTTTTAGTAAGTGTACCTACATGTGTCGGATTGCAATGAAAATAATCTTGAAATTCTAGGTTTTATTCCAAGATTCCCTACTCCAATTTTTAGATGATTACCTTGTACGTATTAGTTGGAAAATGATATTTTCATCGAAGGGAGAAGAATATTAAGGAAAATTTAGTCCTCCATTTATCAAAAATCAGCCACCTCATCGTGCAAGAAATGGCTTGGATGAAAGTAGATTTTTCGAGGATCATTCACTCCAAGTTTCGGGCTTTTCACCCACGGATCTTCAAGAAAATGCAAAATTATTTGAAGTGGGTAGAATTATAAGAGGAAACTCAATTCTCCATATCCCTATAAATCAACCACCTCATTATTTAAGAAATGGTGCCGATGAAATTATATTTTTGAGGATCATTCACTCTAAGTTTAAGATGATTTCACCTGTCGGATTCTGCGTAGAATCAAAGAAGAATTTTGTTTTCATTTTCTTGATATGATATGAAATCCATTAATGGAGGTTGGAGGGGTTTTCAATAGAAAATTTCATAAAAATTGCTAACTTTATAGTGAGAATGAATTGCAAATGATTTTTAGTGAGGTTTTAACTCACCCTACCAACTATGCTTTGAACCCGTGTTGAGGATGAGTTTACATAGGGTTTAAATTTGGTGCAATTAGTAAAATTGTACAATTGGGAAAAACAAGTGTGACTAAGATCAAGATTTTGACATGTGGAAGCATGTGGCGAGAGGTGAGTGAGGTGAGGGGGCTGGAAAAAGCAACGAGGAACTAGAAAATGGCACCAACAGAGCCGAGAGAGGGTCATATGGGGTGTAGGGGCTACATGCATGCCTTAGGTCACACTTTTTGGTCCCCTTATCCCTTGGGAAAAGGGTCAAAATTGGGGAAATTGGAACATAAACGTGTGATTTGGAGCAAGGTGGTGACACGTGGAAACTTGAGAAATTAGGTTTAGTGGCTTAAATGAGGTCATGTGGAGCCGAAAGAGCTAATGAAGTGACTAGAGGCTACATACATGCCTTGGGCCACACTTTTGTGTCCCCCTTATCCTTTAGGAAAAAATGGGACAAAGAAGTGTGACTTGTTGTAGTGCCCACCTCTTTTGTATTCCCATTTTTAGCTACTTGGAGTCATTATATATGGATTATTTATTTAGACATGGACATTACTGATATATCCTCATGTTTTTGATGTGACGTTACTACATGATATCATTATTTGCTAGCACTAGGATGCTAACTCTTATGGACATGTTGTTTATGGGGAACTCGGTGATACTTTTCATTGATCAATTATATTGATTTAGATGATATCATGGTTGTTTTTATCTCAATCATGTATTGATTGGTATTCATATGGGAATCATGATTATTACTCCTTTTACTATAGAGACGACTCATTATATGTTATATTATGTAGTAGGAATGAGTACTTATGATGAATGATTTTATGCATATGATATTTTCATATTTGATTATTATATTGGGCAGATATGAGGTTCACCTTGAGTGTGTAGGTGATAGGGATTTGATCATGGGATAACATGGGATTCAAGAAATGTGTTCCAATTAGGAAAAAAATCCCATGAGGCCAAACCATTCCTCTTCAATCAATTTATGAAACCTTATCATCATATTGTGCATTTTTCATGTATTGTATTTTGTTGGCTATGTGGTTATTGTCTTACCTCTTACCCTTTTTATGTACTCTCATGTGGTATTGTACTATGTTTATTTAGCCTATTTTTCCTCTATTCAACCCAAGGCCACACTCACAACCCTAACCTCCATGAATAAAGGCCATACGACCTCATTATTGACCTATTGCCACCCCCTTTTGGGGCCATAATATATGCAGCTTAACAATATTCAAACAAATATATATATATATATATATAGACACATACAGATATATATACATACATGCATACATACATACATACATACATACATACATACATACATACATATATATATATATATATATATATATATATATATATATATTCACATTGCATTTAATTTTAAACCAACAAATAAATAAAACTTTCAAGATCATGATCTCGGCATTAGTAAAATTGAAAGTGAAAATAAATGTTTATAAAAATGGACAAAGAAATTCATAGACCCATTCGAGCATTTGAGAGAGATAAAAACTTTGAAATGAAACCCGGTGGGTAAACTTAAATCTATATACACCCATAAAAGGATTAAACCTGCAAACATTTGATTAAAGGGTAGAAACCATCTTTCATTCTTACTTTGGCTTCTCCATTGCCTCTTTCTACCTACAAATAAAAATAATGGAGCAAACACCAAATGAAAATGGGAGAGGAAATGAATAATAAATTTAGGGCTAGAAAATATATCCTCTCTTTTGAGATTTTAGGTTTAGCTAATCTAAGGGTGGAGATCTCTTAGATCTTAAGGCTCGATTTGATGTGCACAATGACTTAAGTCATATGGGTGCACTTTTAAATGAACTAAATTAAATTATTTACTTTGTTAATGTCTTAGGATATGTTTTAGGTAACCTTTATATTGATGAATAAATTAATTTAATCTTTAATTAATTTTCATTTTAATATTCAAAGGCATGGGCCCATTTTGGAGACAAAATAGGACCCATGACCGTAATAATTATTTTGTCTTCCTACAACCCTTAGATTGTTTTCAAAATGATTATTAACCTTGTTGTAGTTCAAATTTTAAACTTGTAATTACTTTTCCAATATGATAAGTTTTATCACTAGTGGATTACTTTTACTTTACCTCCATCGGGGATAGATTTATCGTCAATGCTTATAAAAATAATCATAATTTGTACAAATTACGAAAGTAGAGTTAAGACGACTTCTTCTCCCTATGGTCATTAATGTGACACTATATTAATGGCGTGAAATTTTCTATAATTCTCCTTATTGTTCACAATTTTGGTTTGGTGCCTCTTCATCGTATGTTGCGACTTAGATGTGTTACCTTTTTACAGGTATTCATAATCACCGCATACAAGTAATTTAAAATAAATTATTACCAACTTTATTATTTTATCATCTTTGATCAAAATATTTAGTTTTCTTTTACCATTTTTGATCTTGGGTTGAGCAAGGCATGACACTTGCCCAATTTGGAAAGTCAACTTTTTCCTTAGATGTCCATTTTTAGACACCGAACTTGAAAATTTCACCCTGGGAGGTTAGGAAAATGTTTTGGGGTTAAATATTATATGATTTTGACTCCGAATCACATTTAAAGATAAATGAATCATTTTGTAGTCACAAAATCACTAACTTACTATTACATTTATACCTTCGGGTATGTTATTTTATATATGGATCATGAGTAATGAAATTATTCACTAATGACCCATCCTTTTGTCTTGTTGTCGAGTTAGTCAAGTGTAATTGTTTTTGTTTGGTTCACTCGTCACTTGTCTCTCGTAGTTTTGGGTGTCTTTTATGAGGTCTTAGGTGTCGTAATTTGCTCGGTTTTTGTCTCTAAGTCTATAAGGGGGCACCTAGGGTTGCACCTGGGGGCGCCCCAAGGCACCCTGACCATGATTTTAGGTGTTTGTGTCATTGTAATTTCTTTTTTCAATTTCTTTGTTCGAGGTCAGTCTAGTGTTTATCCCAGTGCATTCCCTAGGTCATAGTCGGTAGTTTTGGGTCACTAGTGTCGAAATTTGAACAAGATATCCCTATATAAACATAACATACTCACTACATTAAGGGAAAACATATTACTATCAAGAGAAGCTATCTACTAAGTCAAGGGAATGCATTTTGGCATCTTCTACATCTGTATCAAACAAGTATAGGGGAAAGGGTTGTATTCTTTCCATTCCATCCACCATTTACATTTTACATCTAGTTATTGCCCCTACTACCATGTCATTGGCACTAGGGCACCCTAGGCACAAAATTGCACACACACGCACATAGAACTACATTGGGTCTAAAATGTAGTGTAGTACTCAATCGTAAGGCCATTAGTTTGGCAACTAAGGTTAGTCTGACCTATTCATATGCATTTTATTTTTTTAGGAATTGATGCTTTGGATAGGGTTTTGCAAGTAGATCTTCATATAACATTTACAAAGTGATATAGCTGACATTATTATGACACCCATGTGAATAGAGTGAAGGTATTATGGGGATATTGTGACATTTTCAAATTCAAGTTCGAGCTTTTATGCAGTCTACAACGCCTAGATTATAGACTAGGACACCACTGGGGTGCCCCAATACTCTCTAGAGCCTCAATATAGAAAATTATTTAGATCCTTCCCTTCCCGACTCCACTCGCCACAACATGCCTGGTCTACATACATCTGCTATAGTCCAAAGATACAAAGTGAGGTAAGTTATTTATAGGTTAGTATCATATCCTTCTTATTTCCATTATTTCAATATATTCAAATATTAAAACAAAATATTTAGGTCTAGCATTTCAATATAGCATTTAGTTTCTATTTAGATTAACTTATAAAATAGTTTTAAAATAACTATTTTTAGTTAATCATTTTGGTGAACCCCACATTTTGAACATTTTACTTTTGGATCCTCTTTCATACCTTAGTGGTTAGTCATAGTTCTTATTTTTCCTCATCATGTCTCATTTTAGTGTTAACCCTATCTATGATGAGGTAGCCATAGCTAAGCTTAGGGATTTATATAGTGCTCCTACGATCTTCCCTGATGTTACTCAACAAGCCCTCCTAGAAGGCCAACAACATGTACTAACAAATCCTATTAATTATCCTATATGTATTTGCCTTGTTGATGATCCTATTTCTTTCACTCGTTGCACACCATGCCATCCGATTACATGTGATCCTTCTTATTCTTCTTCCGATACGACACCTAATGTTTTAGATCTTTCAATCATTGATTATTTATCGGAAATGATTCCCAAACCATTGTACCTCCTACCTCTTCTCCCACCACTTCCACCACTACTCCTATGTCTTCTACCACTTCCGATAGTCCTCCTCACACATCTCCTTCAAGCATGCATTCTCCTTCATATTACATTGATGATCCCATTGATTTTTATGATGACCATAGCCTTATTTCTGGAACCCACCCTTCTACTGATCACCATCATGACTCTCCTTCTTTCCATACTATTACATGTGACTCTCCAGCTCCATCATTACCCTCTCTAGAGGTTGCATCTCATGTTATACATGAGTCACCACCCGCCATTGCTTCTTCTTCTCCTATTCCCACATCCTCTACCCCTCCTACTGTATCTTCACCTATTGAGGTTTCCTCTCTTTCACCACACCTACTAGGGTTTGTGTTGATACTAGTCCTACTACCACTCCTATGTCCACATCTACCACTACACCTTTAGCATTGGATTCCACTCTATCCCCTCTTGACATTCCCATGATCACTCATAATGGAAAACTTCAACCACTCAACACCTTATTACCATCCCTTTGCACGACATTCTATCCCTTATGCATGTTGTAGGACAAATCCAATCACAAGTTCATACTCTTACTTTAGAAAGTAGATCCTATTATGCCTCTATCGACAAAAACTCTTTACATGGAAATCTTGTTCCTAAAAAGATTCATAATTCTTCCTTCCAAAATATTTTGTCATGCCTACTTTCACATGCTTCGATGGTGTTAGTGATCCTCATGCTCATATCCTACATTACCACACACTTATGGCCGATTACTCTAATGATCGATTATTGCTTAAGGCCTTTCGTTATAGTCTTACTGATGAGGCACTCCAATGGTACACCCACTTACCCTTTGGGTCCATTAGTAATTTTTATGATATGGAGGATGCTTTCCTCCATCACTTTATTCTTAACAATGGCCCTAGGGTTACATATGACCACATTCCTACATTACATCAAGGCTCCTCTAAACCTATTCAAGATTATATCTTATGATTCAATGCTTGCATACACTAGCTCATTTTCCAGCCTAGTGACCTAGAAAAGTAATTTATCTTTTGTCATGGTCTTATTCCTCCACTTAAACAAAGGCTCCAATACGAAACTTGTGAGTTATTTATCCTCTTGTGCTATAAGGTTATCAACATAGAACAAGATATTTTGTCCTCACATGACATTGCACCCATGCATGCTCCTCCACCACTTCCATCTGCTACTCATCTACTCTCATCATCAGTTGAGCCTCCAAAGCAATCTCCACCATTTTCTAAAGTACATTCCACACAAGTTCAACCCACTTCTTCACCACCACCACATCCTTCTCCAATTCCACAACAAGCTCCTACTTCCACCACTCCACCTCCTTCATGTGATCCTTTGTACTTCTCTTTGCACACTCGACCACATGATGTTCTTTACATATTACTCAATGAGTAATTGATTTGGTTACCCTCTAACCAACATCATCCTCCACACTACTTCCAACGTCGACGCATGACAAACATTATTATTGCAATTATCATCACATTTTTGGCCATAGGGACAATGATTGTCTTGCCTTACATGAAAGGATACAACAACTAGTGGATTATGGAATCATCTCCTTTGCCTCTCATGAGTGCTCATTATCTCCTTCACCCACAAGATTGGCATATGCCACTTCAATATTCTCCATCGGTGCTCAATTTTTTCATCATGCTCCACCACCACATGTTCATTCTCCACCTCATCCATCATATCCACCACCACATTCATTGCATCCACTCCACCCACATTATCCACCACTTCATGCCACTCCATCTCATGGTTTTCCGCTAGTCTCTACATACCCCATAGTCACTACACATGACATTCCGTTTGGTTCATACACTCACACTCCATCCATTCCACATGTTTCCACCACCACCTGTCATCTTGGTCTTTGGTAGGTGATTATTATCACCTTACCCCGATGACACACTTGTGTTCTTATGGTTCTTACACAACTGTTGAGGGTTTATTTCTAAGAACCTTTTTCATGCACTTTGTTATTCATGTAGCACACCTCAATCATTTCCCGATGATGTACTCTTGTTTACGTGGCTCATACTTGACTGCTAAGGGGTCTTATTACATGAGCCTTCTCATCCATATGCTAGGGGCATCGTTAATCCCCCTCTATTTTCATCATCTATTCATTGTGATACATTTCTCTATTTTATTCTATCACCTTCATTACATAGCCTACACACTACATATTTTATTCATCTCATCAATTACATTACATTAGTTATCTACATTATCATTTACCATGCATATTTTATCTACCATTACTCATATCCTCATACTAATTTATATTCATCACATACATTACACTACACATGCTAGAATAATAACCATAGAACCATACTATATTCATTACATCACAAAAGTAGAGCATATCAACATCGATCTAACATACATCAAAAATGTGTCCATACACTTATTGTCACAAAAAAAATGTTTCATACTTAGGGGGAAAGGCCCCCACATCATATACAATCATCAATATCAAACCTCATCATCACTATCACTCTCATGTACCATGAGAGCCCTAGAATTAGATGTTTTTCCACCAACGCAATGCCGCATTTCGCAGCCTTGAAACTTCTCCACCTGCCCCGCGTAACATAGCAATCTCCATGTTATTCTATAAGAACTAACGCTACAAATCTACATATCACGCAAACACGTCCTAGGCCAAGGGACCATGACCTCATCTACGCTCTTATGCACATTGAGTCTCCTCATGTACCTCATCCCTCTCGCCAAGAAGCATTATACATGTTGTTGTTGCTATGGCTACCACCTCAAACAAATGGGCATGCTCACTTGCAATATTGTCCACATGCTCTAGTATCCTCTGCATAACACATCGCTCGAAACATTCTACATCAATGTGCGGATCGATGTGTCTGCTATCAAAACCAATATGTGTCTCCTATAAACACAACATACAACCCCATATTCATACAAAAATAACATCAACAATTCATTGACCAAACTTTAAGCATCCACAAATACTTACGATCTACCACAACCACCGCTGAAGGTCGGGACATCTCCCTCACCCGCTCCTCCTGGTGGTAGCTCCATAGCACATGTGAACACTAGATATAACAATACCCACCAATGTGCTTCCCACCATACTCATAATCCTCCATGCACCTCGTCGTCATCTCTATCTACAATTGTCATCACTAGTTCTCCTCATCCGGCCATAGTGGCATCAACTACTTTGCTAAGGACTCGGCCTAACACCCACCCTCTTAGGGTCCTTAACAACTCATAACCATATGTATGGCTCTAGGGGCATGTCCTGTGCCATCCCAAACTCCTTTGATACCCTCTCCACCTAAAAACTCCACCACACCTGTAAATCAATCCTCTATCCACATGGTACTCTAAATACATCACAACTCTATATAGCATTCTCGTGCCATCCCCCATAATCCCGATATGGCTTTTATATCACTCACTCTGCCCCATCCTATCTATTAGGGATCTCAAACTATATGTGTCCATATTCCTACTGCATATTAACCCAAAGATTGAGAAAAACTCCACCACACACATAAATCAATCCTCTATCCACATGGTACTCTAAATACATCACAACTCTATAGGATTCTCAGTGCCATCCCCATAATCCCGATATGGCTTTTATATCACTCACTCGCCCCATCCTATCTATTAGGGATCTCAAACTATATGTGTCCATATTCCTACTGTGCATATTAACCCAAAGCATTGAGAAAATATCTCTAGCCAAGCCCACTCTCCTCATGGCCCAAGAATCGCTCTCAATACAACTATATGCTCATATGCCCATACATGTAGTAGTGTGGTGGCCCCTATACCCCCACCATGTTCATCTTGCATAAACTGATACAAATCCCTGTATAAATGGGCCAACACACACCACTCCCAATGTATCTTGTTCCATCCTTCTCTATCTCTTTGGCATATGTCGTGTCTTATACAAGATGTTGACACCTCCTCCCTCCACTGCTATACATGATGCTATCACCACTATGATGAAATTCCACAACCACAAAACCCTAGACTGTAATATTGCATCCAAACTAATATGGGCCTTGGCAAGCACTTGGGCCCCTAAAAATATCATCTAGTTAAGCACATCTAGTGCTCCATATCCACTACTACCATAACTCGTACTCACTCTCTAACCATTGGAAATCGTAGTATGCAATATACATCATCCAATGTCACCATCATCTCCCCTATGGGCAACTAAAATGTGCACGTATCGGCACACCACCTATCACATAATACATTCAACATGGGCATATTATGGGGCACATCCCAATCATCATCCGACAAACCCGATCCCGAGTCCAATGTAATGTAATAAGTATTGACCACCACGAACTCCCTCGAGTGGATATCCCTCTGCACAACACCACACAATGTTAGAACATTTTACACAACCCAATAAAACCCTTCCAACATGTTATAAACATATTCCCCAACAATACCCATCAACACAAAACTTCATGGACCAGGGTGCCCCATGGTAGACACTAGCACTGGTTCTAGGTGCTTCATCCCAAGGGTCACTAACATCCTCACCGCTCGTTTCTAGGTCCTAAACACTAGGAACATCAAAAATATTAAATTTTCAAATATTCAACTAAAATTCCTAGTACACCCTACATTTTTACAAAAATAACACACTTACCAACTCCACAAAAAGTGCGCATGTTACGCCACAACAAACATCGCCACTCTCTCAAACCAGCTAGGACATAATGGTCTCACTTGAGGCATCTCTATTCACTCTATATACACTCTCACACTCACATCAAAGACAAATGAAGTGATAAGTTACCTTTTCACTTTACTATTTATAATCACATTACAAATGCCACCTTTACTATGGTCTATATTTAGCACTCCTAACCACAACTCATACATACTATGACGTATCTCTCATATCTTGAGCATTTCTACTCTGATTTACACCCCATTTGTGACATTATTTTTAGAATTCCACCTTCCACTATATTGTACACACCTTGCATCTGTTATATCCCTTTTGCAATGCTTCATGTCCACTCGCACACATGTTTTAACCTCTTGTCATTACTTTCATCTTAGATTTTTTCTCGTTCATAACTCCCTCTTTCGCTAAAAGGGGGAAGGGAATATTATTGAGGGTCCCCTTATAATCACCCTTTGTGTCACCATATGTTCTAATATCTTGAATTCAACACCTCACAATCTGTAATGTAAAATTTCACCATCAATCTCCCCTAATGACCTAATATGGGGAAACAAGTGACCTGAAAATCCTGTTACATGATATCTCCTCAATTTCCTCTCGAATTCCACCTAATGACCTAACCTAGGGGTCATTAACAAAAAAACTCTCCATTAGTAATCAATCAACTAATCAAAACCAACGCATTCAAATCAAATCATTCAAATCCACAAATGGTCTCCTAGATGACCTAACTTGGGAGTTATATTCACCACTTCTTTCCCAGACGACCTAACTTGGGATTTTATTCTATATTCCATGTTCACTTCCAAATGAACCAACTTGGAAGCCATCTCATTCATTCTGTGTTTGCTTCCTAATGACCTAACTTGGAATCAATCTCATTTTCTATCGCGTTCACTTAGAGATGAGATAACTTAGAATCCTTCACATTGTGATGACACCCATGGAGTGGAGGAAAGATTGCATTTCCCTTTATCACTCCTATGAGGGTCAACTATTTAATCAAAATAATTTGATCTAAAAATCAACACATTTTGATATGAGTCCATCTACAACAAATAGATATTGAGGATGTAGTTAAATCTTGGAGAATAACACACTTTTCTCCCTAAACTCTTCCTCCGGTGGTCGGACACCTAAATCATCCAATTATTCCATTCATATACAAGCATTTGGGTTGGGAACTGATCACTCCCTACCCACCTATTCATTATTAAACCATGTTTGAAATCATCCAAAATCCTAATCATCATTTTCATTTCCCACACTTCATTGCAACACTTACATTTTTACGTTGCATGGATCAACTCGCTGATCCATGGTTTGACACACTTCTACTACAAATCTACGTGTTCTTCTATAGTAGGGGCTTCTCTAGCTTTTTCTCGATTACGCATCTCTATCTACTTTATGTTACAGATATTTCCACTCACCAACATAAAGTGGGGGTAAATGTAGTCACAAAATCACGCACTTACTTTTTATTAGTTAGTCAAGTGTCATTTTTGTTGTCTCAAGTTAAGTCATCACTTGTCTCTGCAGCTTTGGGTGTCTTTTAGGAGGTCTTAGGTGTCGTAATTTTCTCGGTTGTTGTCTCTAAGTCTATATTAGGGCACCTAGGGTTATATTGGGGAACCCTAGGGTGCCCCAATCCATGATTTTAGGCACCCATGTCATCGTAATTTGTGGTCTTAATTTCTTTATTTGAGGTCAGTCCTAACGTTACCCCATGCATTCCCTTAGGTCATAGTCGGCGAGCTTTGGGTCACTATTGTCGAAATTTGAACAATATATCCCTATATAAACATATCATAATTCAAATATATTTACAATTCCTATTTTTCCCTCTTAACTCCCTTCATAACTCCTAAAAATACATATAATTCAACTTTCAATGTTTACACATTCATTCCAGCACCTAGAAACTTGGATTTGAACAACTTGCTCCTAAATGAGATTTTCTTTCATAAGTCTTCCTAAATTTCATTGAGTACCATCAATGATATCTGATATAACCTCTATATTTTTATATTTTCCTTTGCATTCTTGAAGAGTGTTTACTAACTACAAAATGGCCAAAAATGGCTTTTTCGGGCCTCCAAAGGAAGTAGTCTTTTACCGAGATATGGCTAAATTCAATTGTCACCTCAAGTACTCCTTCCTACAAATTGAAAAATAAAAATTGGAATTTTTAGGACTTTCCTATTAGCCAAGGTAAAGGTTGAAGTGAGGGTAGGCTAGACAAAGGAAGGATGCACAATGACTAGGGAGCCTAATTTTCAATTAGGGGCTTAATTGTTAATTTTTCAATTTTCTTGCTAGTTATTTTGCATGAAAAAAATCATAACTATATTATCTCAATATTTAGGTAAATAACACAAAAATAATAAATTTTTCATATTATTCCATTTTAATTTCAATGGAAATCAACTAGCTTACCAAAATATTAAAGATCACATGTACATGTTCTCGCAATAGAGTCATCATTATCCATTTTTAATGAATATAACTTCTTTCATAGAAACGATTTGTTCACTACAGACTTTATATGATACACACCTCAAATTCTCACATAAAACATAAATGTATTTCTCAATAGATACATTTAGAAAAAATGAATCTTACGATACAATCTAAATTTAAATATTTTCCTTCCTATCAATATTTTCCCGATCCTCTACCTTCATACGTCCAGAATGATTCCAAATAAAATAATCCACAATAATATATTCCATATTAAGCTTCTATAACTCAAAATTTTGACCATTTAATTTTTCTATCTCAAACCTATAACTTCTAGTAATTTTCCTCTACTCGAATCGATTCACACACACAAAACTCCCACTCAAGAAAAATTTTATCAATAGGGTTAAAAATCCCAAATCATCACACAAATATAGAACCTTTATTTAATACCAAATGAAGATAATTTGAATGGAAATAAAATAAAATATACAAAATAATTCATATAAAATTTTAGATAAATAGAAAATAGAGAAATGACATACACAAAATAATACAATATAAAATATGTATCTTAGAAACCCTTTCAGAAAAATCCTAGTGTAGCAACTTATCTCCTTACTCTATTAACTCAAAAAATTTACCATACAATAATCAAATTCTCAGTTCTCCTCTCTCCAAATGCATGTCCAAGTATATGTAAGCACATCAATAAGTAGTTATCATAGTAATATTACAAAATTATGTGTACTAAAACCATGGGCCATAATAGCTCCCAATAAACACGAGTTATCTAACCACCCATGATAATATAGGTTAAAAACAACTATGCATCCCCAAAATCCAATAAAGGGGACCCAAAATATTCTCAAGAGATAGCCCACACACTCCTCATTTGGGGAAATTCCTGGATCCTACATGTTATGCCAAGTTATATAATCTAAAGGAGTGTAACTCATGGATAATATAAAACACACTTACAATATTCTCCCACTTGTTAAATTCTTTCCATGGGGGTTCTCATGCCATATAGTCAAAATCTTAGGGCAATAAATCCCATTAATTTTCTACACTAATAAAATTTCTTAGTTCTTACATCCTTTGTTAAAGAATAAAAATTATCTTTTGTGACCACCTTCTCCAATAGTATCTTCTCCTCCTCCACCATTTCTTAAAAATGGTCTTAAACATCAATATGTTTTTTAGAAAGATACTTGGGCTCTTCATTATAAAAATTATAATTTGACTATCACAATGGATCCTTATACCATTTTGAGTGAATCCCATGGTGGAAATAAACCTTTTAACCAAAACCACTTTCATGATTATATAAGTACCTTTCATGTACTATGACTACATGGTAGATGTCACAACACTTGTTTTATATTTACTTATCCAATTTACAACTCCACCAAACAAGTTCACAACATACCCACTAATAGATCTACACATATCCGATATCCACCCCAATATGATTCCACAAAGCCATGTAGATTAAAATTTATAATTTCACCAAGATCACCTTGATAGTAGAATTCATAATCAAATGTCCCACAAAGATACCTAGATATCATCTTCAATTCATTCTAATGTTCCTTTCCAATATTTAACATGAATCATTTAACTACTCTAATGCAGGAGCATCAGTTATAAAGAGGAATAAAACAAGGTTTTTGGGGTGATATAGATTCTAGGAACTCATTTAAGTAATCTTAGGATGTTTCAGGTGTCTTTTGAGTCCATGTGGACCTTCCTTGTAATATAAATGTAAAGTTATAGCTTTTCCCTCCAAAAGTTTATTTAAAATTTTGAAATTGCTAAAATTGATATGAAAGGATCAATGTAAGTTAAAGGGTCACCAATGCTTGTAATAAGTCATTCAAGACCTCATGATGAGTATAAAGGTGTTTTTAACCTTAGGCTTAGGTTATCTTGACCGTAAGACATCATAACCATGGATGGTTAGTCATGTAACTACCTTCTTCTTTGATAAGAAGGGATAAAATTAAAATGAAGGGGTTAATTAGTAGTTGGAGAGGAGAGTGGAGGAGGTGATACATGTGGGAAATCCTAAATGAAGGGCTCAAGAAGCTTATAACAACCATGGTTACCATCAAATAGAGATTATTTGAAACAAGAGTGTGATATTGGTTCTCTACAATATTGTGTTTGAGTATTTGAAATTTTTGCATGAATCTTAATATACTTATGGGGTGATTGTAATTACAAGTTTGATGTCATGATTGAGTACTAGTGCCAATGGAAGCTAGAAGGTTTACAAGAATATACCATGCATGAGTGTGGATTGTGTTGGTAATCAATATTCAAGAAGCTTAATTTTTCAATAAATCAATGTTTGTATGACGAAATGAATATGAGTTATTGAAGGATTAAAACCTTTGCAGTTGTTGCATGCATGATTAGGAACTTAAAAGGAATGGAGGTGGTCTCTAAAATCTCTATGAAGTAGACTGCATTTGCATAATTTGAGATCTTATAGCTTTTAATTGTGATCGAGCATGGTCTTCGATTATTAAAGAGGGTTGTAAAAGTGATTTAATTTTTTAAGAACCCTTGTAGTGATCAAGAAAGGGAGAACACAGTCAAGGAGTCAATGTTGATCTGTACTCTATTTTAGAGGTCTGAGGCAAAGTATTTGTTTATAAATTTTGTATAGAATATTGTATATAAGATAAAGGAGGGGTTTCTAGAATTTTTAGCGTGAAGAAGGTAATCAACCAATGTCACATGAAGGGGGAATTCACGGTAAGAAACTTGTATTTGCAAGAATGGCTGTCATAACGAGAGCACGTGAAAGTCAAGGTCTAGTAAGGGATATTTTAGTATAAAACTTGTTAGGATTACTATTATTTGCATGCGAAGGTAATGGGAAGGTACAGTGAGGAAAGGATATAAAAATCGTGGTATTTGTGGGCATATAGGGTTTGGAAACCCAACTACAGGTCTTGGAAAGGTGAAACTCAAGTTTGGAAGATTAATAAAAGTTGTCATGAGAGTAATGCATCTAAATGTGGTCTTAGAAAGCTAAGAATGGTATGATATAGGTTGTAAATGGATTATTGTATGTCAAGGAGGATTTAGAAAACTCGAGAGTAAGAAAGAACCTAGATTGTTCAAGAATAGGTAATAAAGACAAGGAAGGCACAGTCTTGAGCTTCTTGGCAAGAGTTGGAGAGATATTGTTATCAATTCCTTTGAAAAGTAAACAAGAATACCAAGAAGGTTTTTACCTAAAGAGTATAGTCTAGAGTCATACACAACCTTTTGAGGACATTAGGCCAATCTAGTAAAATGGTTATTGTGAGGGTATACTCAAAGAAATTGTTCGTTAATGAAAGTGTAAGGATTTGAATGGAATCAAATAATTGAAAGAAAGAAAAAGGTTAGTATAAAACCATCATTTGTAAAACTCCTCCCTATTGTATTGTCATATCCTAAAAGAACTTAGTGAGAAGCATATAAGGAATCCACAAAATTTGAAGAGTAGAAAGAAAAGACTATGAATACATAGATAATTGGAGTGAGTGAGTAGAAGAAAATGGAATAAGGAAAGTGATTAGGGTGAAGAAAAATTACTTAAAATGCTAAGAAATGAGGAAAACAAGGTAGAGGACTGTTAAAGAAGAGTAAGAAGCCAAAATTGGGCCAAAACATGAAAATTTGAGGAGATGATGCCAAGAGATTAAAAAGATGGTGGAGATAGCTTGAACAAGTGGTGTTGAGATAAAAAATGTGTTCATGAGGATTAAAAAATTGGAAACCATAAAACCCTAGTAAATGTGGTCTAAACCCTAAGCAAGACCTAAATAAACAAGCCTAAGAAGGAGCAAGTTTTGTTGGGAAGATTCTACAAAGAATTAGGGCATAAAATTCACCATAAAGAAAGATGATACAAATGGGTATATGAAACTATAAACATTTTATCTTGTATGTTTGTGGAGTGTTCCAGATCACATGGTTTGAATATTAGAAGGGCTAGAAGAAAAGGGTTAATCCAAGAAGCTAAAAGGAGAATAACTTTTTATGGGAAAGGGGATATATTTTGAAACTTTGTAGACACTTGAATGGGCATAATGGGTATTCAAATAATTTACCTGTAAAATATAATTCCTTGAAATGTTTGTTTTTCATCGATTTTATCTCGTATGCGAGGGCTACTAACCAAAGTTGAGGTCTAAAGGAAGAAAGAGTGAAAGTGATGGTGTGAATTTTTGTTAAGAGTTGGATCATGTTCATTAGGTGATTTTAAGCATGTTCAAAGCATTGATAACATATAAAATATTCATGGATGCATTTTGGTGGATTTAATCAAATTTAGGGTGTCTTGATAAGGGTTTAGTTCATGGTTTTGATGAGTTTTGCTAAGTAATGTATTTAATTACTTGTTGAATTGTGTGAGTTGACAATTTGTTAAGATTGTTAACATTAGGCTCTAAATCATTTGGTATCATAGCATGCCTTTAATGAGGTTAATATATTTTATTGCTAACAATTTGTGTAAATACATGTGAATGAAGTGTGACAGTCAAAAAAGAGAAGAGCTAAGAAAAGAGAGAGAAGCAAGTGACTGAGAAGAGAGGAAATATGATAAAATGGATGGAACAAGAGTTGAAATAGATTAGAAAAGAAAAAGGAGAACCTAGAAGAGTTTGTGAGAGTTGAGAACATGATGGAAGAGTATTGTAGTCATAAAATCATGCACTTTAGACATTTATTTATCCCGGTCTCATACTACTATTTAGAAGGTTCTTAAGGGAAGAAAGTACTAATTAACCCCATTCTTTTGGCCATTTTATTTATTTTATTTCATATTATATGACATAAAACACCTATTTACTCATTTATTTACGAATATCCCACATTGTTTTAGCCCTAACTAGGGTACCCATATTTAATACCGGGTGCCCATGGGTGCCCTTGTCCCACACAGGGTTCCTCGGTCTATTTTCCACTTTCCCACTAATTTTTGGGCATATTATAGTCATTTTTCATTTTTATATTTCTCATGGTCGGCCTTTTCGGGGTTAATTACAAAATTAGACCAAGAGAACCCTATAAATATAAATTTATGAGACCATAATGAGGGACCTAGCATCACTATCTACATCACGGGGTCCAAAATGTTTTCCATTGCTCGATTAGTAAGCCCATTGTTATGGCAAGTGAGGTCGATCGACCCATTCATTCTGCATATTTCTTTTTTAGGGTTTTGATACTTCCTTTTAGTCTCTTGCATGTTATTTCTTCTCCTTGGAATATTTTGAGCATACGACGCAAAGACAAAGAAATTGATGTGACAGGGAAGGCAGATCTTCATATCACCTTTCAACCCTATAAAGACCAATTCTAGGTATTTTTCCTCAACTAGGGTGCTTAGATCTCGTACTGAGCACTGTGGGTGCCCTAGTCCTGCTCCAGGTGCCCCAGTCCAGCCATGTCATCTAAATCTATCATTTCCAAAGCATAACGACACAATCATTCCTGCTTTCTAATTTTCTTTACACCACTACGACACAATATGATATTTACCAGTTATCATCTAAGTTGTTTCCTTTCCTTCTTGCATACTAGGGTTTAATATTTCATTAGTTTCATTTAGTTATTTCATTTACATGTTATCTTAGGGTGTTTATTTGTTGCGTTTATATGTCCTCCTAGATTAGATTAACTATCTTGCACTAGCCTAAAATAGTCAATTTTAGTTAATCATTTTGGTGAACTCGACATCTTATCATGGACCAAAATAATCCTTCTAAATCTCCAATCATTCTAAAGTTTGATCACTTTGGCCAAGCCTTTGTTGATGCTCTCGTTGATCCTTCTCGGCTATCAACCTTGTCCTTCACATATACAGTCACATCCTTTGGTATAGACCCTCACACTCTAGATGATGTTATTTTCGCTTATCTATGTACTATTGATCCCACTATTTTAGTGCACATCTTAGAAGAATAACAAATTCCTCAACCTTGATCACATAATTGTAGCCCTTGACATTGCTTGACTCCCAAGATAACTTTTATTTTCCCCTGTACTTCTCTCGCATTATATGTATATGATTCTCCTCATACATTATGTGTATCTACCTATCCATCTTCCACCCTCAAACCATGACCTATTCAAGCTCCACATGACTCTTACACTAATATTTGCATGGTTGATGAGCTTCCTCTTGTTTTGTCTCCAACTCTTGATGTCACAAATGCTATGATACTTTATACATGATCGACTCCAAAATGTTCTCTTGCTCCATCACCTCCACCTCACCTATCCCCATTTGAGGTTACCATAGGTGTGATACATAGTTTATTCTATGCCACCTACTACTACTCTGTTATGATCTCTTATCAAGGGCTTTTCTAGTCCAAAAATTGTTCTATCATCCACATCTTCACCACCACCATCACTACACACACCATTCACTTATAATCTCTTCATAAATGATTCTTATTGGGAGCATATATTACTTAATACTTCATGTCAAGCCACTATATTTTCACATGATGGCCTCCTTTAGCTTGGGTTTGCATTTGAGGACCTTCATTCTCCTTTATACGACTCACATTTGTATCATGGATCTGTTATTCTCACTTTTGCATATGGACTTCGTGTTTTTCATCTTGTTGTTCACCTTGCACATTATCATACTTCCTCCCCACTTGCTCTCATCTAGTCTTGGTTAGATTATATCAAAGGCACACTTGATCCCGACTATATAGATATAGCTTTTCCTATGACATTTGGTGTTGTCCACAATTTCAATAGCTCCTTTATTTGTTACTCACTTAAATTTACTATTTGGTATGCTCGGGGTGTCCATTTCCTCCTTTTACTTGATGAACAATATGGCTTGGAAATGTATAACTTACGTCTTCATGGTTATTTGGATGACCAACCACACACCATTGCTTATCAAGTTTCCTGTTTTCCATATGGTTTCAAAATGATATTGATGACCTTTTAGAAGACTTTACTTGCCCATTGCCTCCCTTTATTGATCATAATACGCTACCATATGCAATAAGTCTTGTAATCAAACCTTTAGCTGACAACTCTGACCCTTTTGATCATCTATCTAGTACACCTTTGTTGGACTCAATCCATGCCCTATATACTTTAGCTCATGATAACCTTCAGGCTATGGAATCCACTATTAAATCTATTAGATCTGAAGTTCAACATCTTAAGGATACCTCTCAATCACATATTTGCACTCTTTCTACATCTCATATGCAATCCATGTCTACTACCTGCTATCCAATCAAAACTCAAGGCATACCATTTCCTGAACCTCTCATATTTGAGTATAATGTTGCACCATAGGATATTCTTATTCAAATCCTTATTCATCGGTTGATCACCCTACCACCTACTCATTATTACCTTCCTTATCGGATAGAAAAATACCAAGGTCATCCATACTTGCCATTATCACCGAATTAATGGACATCATGATAACGCTTTTTTAGCACTTTTGGCATGAACAATCAAACATCTCGAGCGTATAGGCCTTCCTTCATTTTGTTACATGACATTATAATACTAACGATAACTCCCGGGATTATTATATCTCATGAGCATCGGGATAGTGTTACTCAAGCATTTTCTATTCGACCACATCATTCAACTAGAATTACACATAGGTATAGACCTCTTCCATGGAAAGTTACTACACCTTGGCATAGATCCCTACAGGGTTTATTCCACATGGATCTTCTTCACTTCACATTCCACATCACATAGGTCTCCATCACCGACACATTTTATGGCACCACTAACTTCTTCATATATTCATCCTTCACATGTGCATAGAATTCATTCACCCATACATCATATACCTACTATACCACCGCTATTAGAGCATGCTCATAAGATTTCCTCCCATGCATCAGATGGAGGAAATATGTCCTTCACCATCATCGATAACTCATTCATTCACAAGTACTTAGGGGGATATCACTTCACATTCTCCCCAACTCATTTTAAGCATCATTACTACATTTGCACACATTCATTAGTCATAATCATCATACATTATAGCAACATCATTACCCAATGACACTCTTGTGCTTCGGTTCACACTTGACTATTGAGGGATTACTACTACACTTGAACCCCACACACTACACTATAGGCATTACACATTGCATTTCATCATACATTACATGTCATACATTCTACATTTAGTCTACAACATTTTGACATTTGTGCATCTACACATACTATATCGTCCTAGTCCTCATCACATAGGAGTCTAGCATTACACTACTAGTCTATATACATACATTCTACAAATTACACTTTACACATTCTACACTTGTTATATTACATTCTACACATAGCATATTTACGTAATCTACTCATCGCATTGTCACCTTGAATTGTTTTCTACGTGTTACACTCACTACCTAATGACACACTTTAGTTCATCGGTCCATACTCAATTGCTGAGGGTTTACAAATCAAATGGACCTTACACTCATCACATGATCACCACTCCACATTCTATCATGCGACATTGCTAGGCTAGTGACATATGCTTTAGGATAAATCATCACATATTCTATCATTTTGTAGTGGTATACACCTTAGGTTAGATCACCACTCCCTTTGGTCATTTTGTAGTGATATACACTTAGGGATAAATCATCACTCATCCAATCATCTTTTAGTGACATACGCTTTAGGATAAATCGTCACCTAATCTATCATTTTGTAGTGGTATACACCTTAGGTTACATCACCACTCCCTCTTTTCATCTTATAGTGATATACGCTTAGGGATAAATCATCACTCCCATTCCATTTCATCGTGGTATATGCTTAGGCTATAAGGTCCACACACATATCTTCTACATGTCACATATCATCACCACTACACATATGCACATTCATCATAGCGCACTAGACAAACAACACACACTATTCAACCATTTCTCGATGACGCACTCTCATTTATGGTTCATTCTTAATCTGTTGAGGGGGAAAATGAACCTCACTACATACACTTCCATTCATTCAAGGGGCAAGCAGATCCTATAATTTCATTTTTCATTCCATTACATCCATCCACAACATACTTGCATATTATCATTTCTTTTATTCTTTTTACTTTTTCTTGTTTATGGTCACTTTATTACACATGCTAGTTTGATTACTTGTATGTCATTTATCTATATCATACACACATACGTGTTCACACTTTCTTCTAATTTTGATCATAGATACAGGGTCTCCTACATGCAACATAGATGCTCTCCTTCTATCCTTACTATACTAGTCATTTGGGGGCATCCACATTCATCTCTTCTAGGTGTTATTGTTTCATTTCATACTTCACACTTTACATCACTTACTTACACATTTTTGACATACTAATTATCTTTCTAACATGCTAATGGGTTGCTTCATGTGCAACATTTTTATGCAAGGATATTGGTTTCCATACTTGTTTGTTTACATTCTATGTTATTATTTGCTCTTGTTTGCTTTGTATGTAGGCCTTACCCTATGTTTGGTGTGCACACTTGTTTTCTTGTTTGTGGTTGTGATGACCTTACGTGTCTTGCGACGTTATGAGTGATGTCCCATTTTTGCAAACCCACTTTATGTGACCTACTTGTCTTCTTGCATGTTTACTACATTTCTTAATATTTGTTACATTGTTTTCATAGATTACACATTGTTATATATATATGCATGTTTACACTTGTCTTTGGCTATCTTTATTGTTTGTGCGTACCTTGGTTTTTACCAATAAATTTCTGAGCGTAAATGTGTTTGGTCCTCTTTTTGGGCTGCATGTCTCTTATTAGTGACGTTGCATGCACCCCCAAAGAGGGTGGCATCATTTGGGGGGTTTTATACTATCACAACGTATATACACCAGTTCGATTTAGTGCACTTACATACAACAGTGGGTTTAGACTAGTCTACGAACCCCATACACAATGGATTTTATAGGACATGGTGTCCTTAGCATTTTGGGAAGTAGTTACAGGCTTGGAGGTTACATTGGGTGTGCTTCCCTACACTACTACTTCAGCCAAAGTGGCGTTAAATCACCCAAATAACTAGGATAATACAAAGATATCTTCACATACATTTCAGAAGAAGTAGTTAGATCTTAGAGGACATAGAGAATTTCTTCCCTACACTTATTTAGCTAGGGTGACATGAGATCACCCAAAAAAACTCATGAGACAGGATATCCTTCTACACTCTTTCTTAACATGGATCAAGTACACATGTTCCATTTACATTTACATTTCCATTTATGGTTTACATTTACACTTTGCATATTTTACATTCACATACATCTTTTACATAGCATTTTTACATTTACATACATACATATTTGACTACTTGATCATTTTCTCCTTGTAGGTTTGTCTGTATGAGAAAAAAAATCAAATGGGGGGACAACAACACAACAACAAAAAAACATTCTATGATAGCACACATGCTTTACTAACCATGCAGGTACACTACACATTGCGGTAGCTACACACATGCATGTTTCACCCTAGGTTCACTCTCATCACTTTTTCTTTGTGCATTTTTCATCTATAGTTTCCACGCTCCTCCATCTTTTTGTCATTCCACACTTTTGTCCAGTCCTTGACGCTTCTTCTTCATCACTCTATAGCGGTATCGTGTACGCATATCTATTTAATTTTTGTTATTGATCTTTCCACTCACCAACATAAAGTGGGGGAAAATGTAGTCACAAAATCATGCACTTTAGACATTTATTTATCCTAGTCTCATACTACTATTTAGAAGGTTCTCAAGGGAAGAAAGTACTAATTAACCCCATTATTTTGACCATTTTATTTATTTTATTTCGTATTTTATGACCTATTGCACCTATTTACCCAACCATTTCTGAATATTCCATATCATCTTAGCCCTAACTGGGGCACCTAGATTTAATATTGGGCGCACATGGGCACCTGGTCCCACCTGGGCGCCTGGTCTCTTTCCACTTTCCCACCACTTTTGGGCCTCTTCTATCTATTTTTCATTCTTATCTTTCTTGTGGTTGGCCTTTTCGGGGTTAATTATGAAATTAGACCAAGATAACCCTATAAATATAAAGTTATGAGACCATAATGAGGAACCTATAATCACTATCTAATATCAATCCATATAGATTTGCATCCATCTATTGCATGTGCATCCACATAGCTCTATCATCAAGGCACAAGCTAGGACATTTGCATCACACTTCATAGGGGAGGGATTATATTCTATTCCATACACACATACTATTACATTTTATACATTTAGTTATTGCTCGCTACTTCACAAAGTGTGACTGACACAAGATCACCTAGGGCGAGCACACACACACACACCAGAACTACATCCGGTCCAAAATGTAGTGCAATGCTCAGTTAGTAAGCCCACTATTGTGGCAGCTGAGGTTAGTCCAGACCCATTCATTTTACATATTTATTTTTTTAGGGTTTTGATACTTCCTTTTGGTCTCTTGCAGGTTATTTCTTCTCCTTGGAATATTTGGAGCATTCGATGCAGTATAGAGAAATTGATGTGACAAGTAGGCAAAGATTCAAATCACCTTCCACCTTGAAAATACTAGTTAAGGTATTTTTCCTAAACCAAGGTGCCTAGATCTTATACCATAGTTCCCATGGGTGCCCAAGTCCTGCTCTAAGCACCCACCTAGCCACATCATCTAGATTTTCATTTTTGGCATTACGGCATATCGCTCCTACTTTCTAATTTTTTACACACCATTATCATGACACAATCTAACAAATCACCATTATCATTGATTTCTTTCATTTCCCTTCTTGCATACTAGGGTTTAGTATTTCATTAGTTTCATTTAGTTATTTCATTTACATGTTATCTTAGGGTGTTTATTTTCTACATTTATATGTCCTCCTAGATTAGATTAACTATCTTACACTAGCCTAAAATAGTCAATTTTAGTTAATCAAGTACAATGAAGTGGTACTTGTAATGAAAAAGAGGATAAAGTGGTCAATAGAGCTGCTTGTGAAAATAAAATAGAGGATACAACTGAAAGAGATAATTAGAAGGGAATAAAAGGAGTTGAGACAAATGAAAAGGAATGCAAGGAATCATGAGGAAGAGGTCATAAAAGGGGTGATCTGTGAAGAGATTCGAGAAAAATAGATGAAGAGGAAGTGATAACAATATTCTTAGCTTGCCTAAAATATGTTAAAGATGAATAGTTTTGCAAAAATGAAGGAGATAATGAAGATGAAGAACAGTATTTTGATGCTTGTAAAGAGTTTGGAGATCAAATGTTTGAATAGGAGAATAAGGATGAAAGTGAAGGGAAAATAGAGTTTGAGACTAACTTCAAAATGGAGAAGTTATAGGATGAACAAGAGGAAGAGGTGGAGACTCAAAAGTATTCAAATTTTATGTCTAATGTTTTGTTTAACTATGAATGTACATGTATACTTGATAAAGAAATGAGATCAATTGAAAGAGAAGCTCTTAAGATAGCTCAAATGTTGAAGATACTAAAGACCAAGAACAATGTAGAGAGCCAAAGCAAGAAGAAAAAGATGAACAAAAATAAAACAAGAAAATGAAGAAGACTCAGGTTAGGAGAAAGAATAAATCAAGAAGATACTACAATTGGAATAAGAAGAAGAAGAAAAATATTTGTGTTGGGACTTTCTTCCACCTTAGAAGTATGATGCATGAGCATCATTTGTAAAGAGGAACATAACAAGTTTTTTGGGGTGATATAAATGTTAGGAAGTCATTTAAGTTGTCTTGGGATGTTTCAATGTCTTTTAAGTCCATGTGGACCTTCCTTGTAATGTAAATGTAAAGTTACATCTTTTCCGTTCAAAAGTGTATTTGAAAATTTGAAATTGGTAAAATTTATATGAAAGGATCAATGTAAGTGAAAGGGTCACAAATACTTGTAATAGGTCATTCAAGACCTCATTTAGAGTATAAAAGTGTTTTTAACCTTAGGCTTAGGTTATCTTGACCTTATGACATCATAACCATGTATGGTTAGTCATGTAACTACCTTCTCCCTTGATAAGAAGGGATAAAATTCGAATTAAGGGGTTAATTAGTAGTTGGAGAGGAGAATAGAGGAGGTGATACATGTGGCAAAGCCTAAATGAAGGGATAAAGAAGCTTATAACAGTCATGGTTACCATCAAATAGAGCCTCTTGGAACCAAGACTGTGTTGTTGGTTCTCTGTGATATTGTGTTTGAGTGTTTGAAATTTGTGCTTGAATCTTAATATACTTGTGGGTGATTATAATTACGGGTTGGTTTTCATGACTAAGTATTAGTGCTAGTGGAAGCTACAAGGTTTACAAGAATATACCATGCATGAGTGTGGACGATGTTGGTAATTAGTATTCAATAAGCTTACTTTTAAATAAATCAATGTTTGTATGATAAAATGAATATAAGTTATTGAATGATTAAAACCTTTGGCACTTGTTGCATGCATGATTAGGAATGTAAAAGGAATGGAGGAGGTCTCTAAAAACTCTTGTGAAGTGGATGTATTTTACTTGATTTGAGATATTCTAGTTTTTATTGTGATATGAGCATGGTTTTCAGTTATTAAAGAGGGTTGCATGTAATTTTTAAAAGTGATTTAAGTTTTTAAGAATCCTTGTAGTGATCGGAAAAGGAAGAACACATTTAAGGATTCAATGTTACTCTATCTTGTGTTCTAGAGGTCTAAGGAAAAGTATTTGTTTATAAAAATTTTATATAATCTTGTATATAAGAGAAAGGAGGGGTTTCTAGAAGCTTGTAGTGTGATGAAGGTAATAAACCAGTGTTAAGTTAGTTGCATGAATGGGGAATTCATGCTGCTAGAAACTTGTATTTGCAAGGGATTACTATCATAACGAGAGCATGTGACAGATCAAGGTCGTAAAAGGAATATTTTAATACAAACCTTATTTAAATCCCTATTATTTATGTGATAAGATAATGGGAAGGTACAAAGAGGAAATGATATCAAGAATCGGGGTATTGGTGGGCATATAGGGTTTGGAAACCCAACTACATCTCTTAAAGGTGATACTCGGGTTTGGAAGACTAATAAGAGTTGTCATGAGAGTAATGAATCTAAGTGTGTTCTTAGAAAGCTAAGAAGGGTCTGAGATAGGTTGTAAAGGGATTATTGAATGTCAAGGAGGATTTATAAAACTATGAGAGTAAGAATGAGCATAGATTGTTTAGGAATATGTAATAAAGGCAAGAGAAGGCACGAGTCTTGAACTACTTAGCAAGAGTTTGAGAGATGTTATGTGTTAGAGGGATGAATGAGTTGAATAATTTATAGTGAATGACATGAATAATGAAGAAGTGTTATCAAGTCCTTGGAAAAGTAAACAAGAAGACTAAGAAGGTTATTACCTAAAGAGTATAGTCCAGAGTTATACACAACCTTTTGAGGATAGTAGGCCAATCTAGTAGAATGGTTATTGTGAGGGTATACTCAAAGAAATTCTTGGTTAACCAAAGTGGATGGATTTGAATGGAATCAAATCATTGAAAAAAAAGGAAAAGGTTCGTGAAAACCATGAATTGGAAAACACTTCCCTCTTGTATTGTCACAACCCAAAAGAACTTAGTGAGAAGCATATAAGGAATCCAAAACTTTGAAGAGTGAAGGACAAGACTATGAATAGATAGAGAATTGGAGTGAGTGAGTATAAGGAAAATGGAATAAGGAAAGTGAATAGGGTGAAGATGTTTGGTAAAATAATAATTATGCATTGTATTAGGTAATTATTGTTATATGGTTTTTAAACCATATTTTTCATATTATATTGTCGTAGGGTTATCTGTTACATAGTTGAAACAATATATTTTTTTGTATTAATTCATGGTTGCACCTATGCAACTTATTTATTTATTTGTACATGACTGTGTAATATCTATAAATATTACAGTCATTCATTTTGTAAATGATTTGATTGATTATCAATAAATTAATGAGGCTTCCATCCCTCTTCTAAAATTACATTTGGTACCAGAGTTGGTTGATCTAGACCTGTGAGCAGAGAAGGTTGGAGAGAGGTTGCAGAAGTGACAAAATGTTTTTAAAGAAGATTATGCACTCCAAGAGAGCACGTGTTGCCTCCAATAGCTTCCTAGAATGCCCTACATTCCCACAACCTCCCGCCATTATCCAAGTAAAACAAAAGTAATTTTTTTTTGCATTGGTTCCCTTCACACTAGGAAAATTTGCTTCACGGAAGTTGATTAGATTCACAAAAAAATCCCCTCTAAAAGGGATTTTACAATTAAAATAGGCAGCTATTTAGTAACAAATGACCATATACCATTTCCTACCAAATCGGCATATTCCTGCTAGATTTAGGGGACTATGTTCCTATTTACATAGCTCCTTGACCGAGTTGTGCACTCTTCCGAGATCCTAAGTGAGATATTCATCAAGTCGACCATGTTGGCGAGACATTAGATCAAGCGAGTTGATTGATCAATCTATTAGCTTGTATATTTGGCATAGTATTGCGGCGATCTCGGGTGTTTTACATTGAATGCAAGATTTTCACAAAGTCCACCTCACATCCAAGTTGGAGAGACCTGCAATTCAAAAGAAAATAGTGACCCAACATCATTTGATCTAGTCGAGACTCTTCCCTCCACATCTCCCTCCACCCTACACAAGCAAACAAACACGAGAGGAATCAATAAACAATACAAACGGTGGACTATACAACTAGAACGTGGAGAAAAATAATCAAATTGACACACAATCTAATTGCAAAATGGTGAAAGCTACACTGATATCATGTTCTCTACACGCATAACCAAAGGCATAAAAGGACTTGCGAACAATTAAACCATAACATTGAAAGTAAAGACATCAAAAAGTGACATGGAATAATAAGAAAGAGGCGGTTTCCATAAACTAGTGGAAGAACCGAGTTATCAAGGAATCTTAAAAGCCTCTTCACATTGAACGTTGCCACGGGGACAATCTATCGAGCACTAAGTCGTTGTTGGAAAGGTTAGTCCATTTTTTTAATTCAAATAAATATTGGTTCATACTCTACTTCAAGCACTTAGAGTGATGTGTGTTGGTTAGTTCAAAGGAATTAGAAGTGGGAGGTTTAAGGTTCTACCCCACACCCCACATGTAATTTTAAATCCATATGAGTTAGTGGCGATTTAGTCAAACTACCATAGTTAGAGGTCCTCTAAACCCCCTTAGTCATAACTAAACCCCCTCTATTTTTAGCGGAGAGAAACATGAAAGGAACAATAAGAAGATTGTTCCAAGCCATGATCTCATATGATAATAGCACACCACATTAGATTTGCAAGAAAAAAGAGCTAAAATACCATATATGGAAATCCATCATAATCCATAATGCTCAATACATTACAATAGAATGACTTGAATTATTCAATAAGAAAGATGTACATTAGGAGGAGGGAAGTGCAACTACTACATAAATCGGTGGTGAAGAACTCCCACTAACGTCGATACCGGTAGTTAAGTTAACTCCAAAAGACTAGTAAGCTAACATCACGTAACCGAGAAGCTAACTCAACACAACTAGTAAACTAACTCCACACAACTAGTACTCCTAAGCAAGCTAACCCAACAAGTGTAGGGCTAACACAAGTGTAAGAATTAAAATGATAAATAAATAAAAGGATAAATAATAACCTACACTAACACCCTCCCATAAGCATAGCTTAGGTGGGTGGAAAAGAAGGTGGGTCCCGGCAACAAGGCTTGATGAGGTACCCATGTACAATAAGTGGGAAAAATGGACACCGCAAGGTACCCAAACCAGTAATAACAAAGTAGAGAGAAAATCCTGCTATAAGATATCCTCGAAGCTCGACTCCAAAACTTGTACAATCTTTGAAGTGTGGTACACACTATGGTCTAAATCCACTGCTCGATCATATAACTCAAAAACAACTGACACTAGGCTTCACTAGAATAGCTCCATGCAAGGAGATTGTCAATGGAGTGATGTCGAAAAGTGAAAAACAAACACTAAACATAATTTGATCAACTGCTACAAATAGGTGTGCCATGATCCAAGAAAAACCAAGGCAACAAGGTAAGGACATGAGATCCAAATAAATATGAGTGCCACGATCCAAGAAAAATCCAAGGTATCAAGGCAAGGGCATGAAACCCGAAGTAGTATCAACACCACACCCTCCCATACTGCAGAATGGGTAGAGTGACACCAAAGATCTATATGAGTTGTCAAAATCAACTACTCGAACACTGACAAACTAACATTGGGCTCCACCAGAATAGCTCCCCCACAAGAGAGACTATCAACATGCCAAAAAAGTGTCAAAAATACAGATCCAAAATATCTCAACAAACAAGAGAGATATAAATGTATACACCCATAGATACAAGAATGCAATACCCAAAATTTTAGGACGTCGGGCTCAACCGAAAATGCATCCACAAGTGATCACAACACCCTCCCGAATTTGGCACTTTATAATTGAGTGCATATAAATATTATAATGAGTAACATTACCTTTTACATTTTAAATATGTGTATAAAAATGTCACCAATGCGTAGATCTTGAAAAAATACACAATTTCAAAAAAGATCACCTTAATCCGAGCTACGGATCAAAAGTTATGAGCTCTACAAGGTTTTGCTATTAAAATAATATTTTAATGCTGATCTTTTTAAAAGGTACATGTGACACCCAAATTTCCAAAGGGTAAATCATTGTGTCCAGAGGGTACACGCTTATATCCAATGGATAAAAGAATGCATCCATAGGGTACATTTCTACGTCCAAAGGATAAAAGACGCATCCAAAACTGAAATATCTAGAGGGTAAAATAATGCATTTGGAAGGTACACGCTTATATCCAATGGATAAAAGAATGCACCCATAAGAAGATTGTTCCAAGCCACGATCTCAAAAAATACACGATTTCAAAAAAAAAGAACACCTTAATCCGAGCTACGATCAAAAGTTATAAGCTCTACAAGGTTTTGCTTATTAAAATAATATTTTAATGTTAATCTTTTTAAAAGGTACACATGACACCCAAATGTCCAAAGGGTAAAAGAGTGCATCCACATGATACATGCTTGCGACCAAAGGATAAAAGCCTGCACCCAAAACCTAAAATGTCCAGAGGGTAAATCATTGCGTCCGGAGGGTATAGATCTACGTCTAGTGGATAAAAGACTACATCCAAAACCAAAATACCCAAAGGGTAAAAGAATGCATTCGGAAGGTACACACTTATATCCAATGGATAAAAGAATGCACCCATAGGGTACAGATTTGCGTCTAGTGGATAAAAGACTGCATCCAAAACCAAAATATCCAGAGGGTTAAAGAATGCATACGGAAGGTACACGCTTATATCCAATGGATAAAATAATGCACCCATAAGAATATTGTTCCAAGCCGCGATCTCGAAAAAATACACAATTTCAAAACAAAGATCACCTTAATCCAAGCTACGGATCAAAAGTTATGAGCTCTACAAGGTTTTGCTATTAAAATAATATTTTAATGTTGATCTTTTTAAAAGGTACATGTGACACCCAAATGTCCAAAGGGTAAAAGAGTGCATCCACATGATACATGCTTGTGACCAAAGGATAAAACCCGAACCCAAAACCTAAAATGTTCAAAGGGTAAATCATTGTGTCCAAAGGGTACACGCTTATATCCAATGGATAAAAGAATGCACCCAGAGGGTATAGATCTGCGTCCAGTGGATAAAAGACTGCATCCAAAACCAAAATACCTAGAGGGTAAAATAATGCATCTCGGAAGGTACACGCTTATATCCAATGGATAAAAGAATGCACCCATATGGTACATATCTGTGTCTAGTGGATAAAAGACTGCATCCAAAACCAAAATATCCATAGGGTAAAAGAATGCATCCGAAAGTTACATGCTTATATCCAATGGATAAATGAATGCACCCATAGGTGCAGATCTACGTCCAATGGATAAAAGACTGCATCTAAAACCGAAATACCCATAGGGTAAACAAATGCATTCGGAAGGTACACGCTTATATCCAATGGATAAAAGAATGCACCCATAGGGTACAGATCTACATCCAGTGGATAAAAGATTGCATCCAAAACTGAAATACCTAGAGGGTAAAAGAATGCATCCAAAAGGTACATGCTTATATCCAATGGATAAAAGAATGCACCCATATTTGACTATCTCAAAACATGGTTGAGTTTACAGTTGATTCTAGGGTTTTGGCACCTTCCAAATCCAATGCCGCACTCTGTTTTGCATAAAAATGCATGCTACAGAAAATTTCTAAAAAATTCCAAATACATGAAAATAATAAACCCTTACTTGCAAATAAAAACTTACAAATGGATGTCTACATCATCTATAGCTCTGATACCATGAAAGGAACAATAATAATATTGTTCCAAGCCATGATCTTAGATGATAATAGCACACCACATTAGATTTGCAAGACAAAAGAGCTAAAATACCATATATGGAAATCCATCATAATCCATAATGCTCAATACATTACAATAGAATGACTTGAATTATTCAATAAGAAATATGTACATATAGGAGGAGGGAAGTGCAACTACTACCTAAATCAATGGTGAAGAAATCCCACTAACTGATACTGGTAGTTAAGTTAACTCCAAAAGACTAGTAAGCTAACTCAACACAACTAGTAAGCTAACTCCACACAACTAGTACACCTAAGCAAGCTAACCCAACAAGTGTAGGACTAACACAAGTGTAAGAATTAAAATGATAAATAAATAAAAGGATAAATAATAACTGACACTAATCAAACATACCGAGGGTAATATCCCACTCTAGATATTTTTGCATTTTCAAAGCAACATTTCCCAAAGGAGGGGACAATAAAACTGTTTTTTAGCCATTTTTGCGGTTTTTGCTCGAGAGAGCCATATTGAACTACGGAGGCCAATAGGGCCCCGAAAAATTAAAAAAACATGTCATTCAATTTTTTCATAATTTTGGATGTAATTGTATATTTCAGTGTATTGTACTAATTTTTAGGTTTCCATAATCAACTTCAAATCATTGTAACTACTTAAAAACTAGTAGATTTTTGTAATCAAAATCGGTGAAAATTTAGTTATGTATCACTCACGAGATCTTCATATTTCTTTCATGCAGTGTTTGGTATAAAAAAGTGCCTCTAGGAAGCACTTACAGTAAATTTTTAAATTCGTTACTACTATTACACATAACACCTAATATATCTACAACAATGTCATCTGGGCATCAACCCTTTAAATCAACGTGGAGTAATAAGGACATAGTGCACACACTTTGAGCCCTCCCATCCGTCTGTAAATGATTTCTCGACTTAAATCCAGGACTAATAAATTGTCCAAGTATATAGTGAAGTTACGCGCGCATATGAGGATATTTCTTTGAGCCGGTGTCAATAATCACACAGACCCCTTTCAGTATTGTCTTGGTACCACATTTCTAATTATTTCATGTACATTAATGCCTCTTTCACGTAGCTATGATTATATGGAAAGGGAAATATTTTTCCACGTAACGATGGGTACATCGAAAGGGTGAGTATATAGAAGGTTCGATATATTAGACTAATGGTATATAGAATGGGAGACCATATACTTGCAATGATAATAACCTTACCCTTTGTTAGTTGATGCTAAAAATGGGCACTAATGCCCCTAAATTCTTTCTTCCAGATTCTCAACTTCTAAGAGGAAATAACTATGCAGCATGGAAGACAAAAATCAAGACACAACTTGAGTTTGAAGAGATTTGGACTATTGTGAATGGTATTGTCACTAGATCAACAACTGATACAACACAACAGAGATAATTTGATAGATCAATCAGAAGGCCAAGCTGATAATCTTGTTTATAGTTTCCAACGATGTGAAACCCCACATTCAAGATGCCAAATCAGCCAAAGAAGTGTGGGATAATTTGAGCACAGTGTACGAGGCCAAGAAAAAGAATGTCATATTGAATTTGCAGAGTCAATTACACACACTAAAGTTCAAACAAAATGAGAAAATAGAAGCTTTCTTAAGAAGAGTTGTAGAATTAAGGGCTTCACTTCTAGCCCTAGGAGAGGAGGTCACTGATGAAGCTCTTGTTCCCATTGTTCTGAGAGCACTCCCTCCTTCATACCATATTTTTATGACAACAATCAACATGTTAGATCAGACATCGGTTTTGATAAGTTAGTGTGTATATTGCAATAAGAGGAAGCTATGTACAACAAAGATGATGAAAAAGAGAAGGCACTATCTTCTCATTAGAAATGGAAAGGAAAAGTAAAAGGAAAACCAAATTCCTATCAAAAGTCCCAACATCATAATCAACATCAATAAGGGGACAAGCAACAAAATAAGAAATGTCCTATCTACAAAAGAGGACATGAGTTAAAAGATTGTTGGTTCAATACCTATAAGAAAGGTTCATCAAGAAATTCTAGACCTCAAAATCAACAATCTTATAAGGGACATTCTAACTACAATCAATGGCGTAAAAGCGGAGTTGATAAAGAAAACCCCATCAACAAGGAAATATAGCTAAGCAAGAAGAACATTCGGATAATGAAGACTTCTTGTACACTTCTCGTTCAAGTGAACCTTCCACGTCATCTAGTGATGTATGGTATGTTGATTAGAGCCACCCGACACATGACCGGCCATAGAGACCGGTTTACTTCAATGAGGGACACACCTTTGAAAAACCATATTTCATAAAGTTATGATTATTCATACATAGTTCGGGGATTGGGAACATTTCTATACCCCTTGGTTCATGAAATTGTAGATTATCATATGTACTATATGTCCCTGGGTTTACCAAAAATATACTATGATTCATCAACTCCTAGATCACAACTTGAAAATTGATTTTGATAGCCATTCTAGAAATAAAATGTGTTTAATTTGAGAAAAATAATGAGGTTCAAAAATAGTTGCAAAAGCCTCTAATGTAGGATGCATGTTCCATCTTGATTTTTTCCACAAAGATTATCGACACTTGTGGCTAAGAAATCTACCTCTACGGTTGTGGCATTGGATATTTGGTCATATCGTTTCAAGTATCTCAAGACACTTTTCCAGCACAATATGGTAAAAGGATTACCATCTCTCTAGAAGGATACAGATAAGTTTCCTCACTGCCTAGCAAGAAAACAACATAGAGCTTCATTCCAAAAGAGTACTTATTGAGCTCATGGTAAGCTTGATCTAGTTCATACCGATATTTACGGTCCGATACAACTGAGTCATTCTAGATTTCAATACTTCATGCTTTGTGTTGATGACTATTCGAGAAAAATGTGGATTTTTTGTCTTCGCAAGAAAAGTGAATCTTTTGAAAACTTCAAGAAGTTCAAAGTGGCTGTTGAGAATGAAATTGGTCATCACATCATAACTCTCTGCTCGAGATCAAGGGGGATTCACCAAAGAATGAGTTTAAATCCTACCTACAAGCTCACGAGATTCATTGACAAATGTCTCCTCCACACACGGTGTAATAGAATGGTGTTATTGAGAGAAGAAATCATACTATTATGGAAATGGTGTGATGTATGATCAATGATTATAGTACTTAGGAGGAAATTCTAGGAAGAAGAAACAAAGATGATAGTGTATTTTTTGAACAGAGTGCCCATAGTTACTCTTGGCGAGTAACACCACAGGAAGCATGGTCAAAAGGAAGCCATCTGTTGCACACCTCATAGTATTCGGGTGCAAAGAAAACATGCACATACCCAAGCAGAACAAAAAGAAATTTGATATGAAATCACAAAAACTCATCTTCATTGGCTATAATGAAGAGACTCTTGGGTACAAATTGATGGATCCAAAGACCAAAAAAGTCTACACTAGCAGAGATGTTGAGTTTTTTGAGAAGAAGGAAGTAGAGAATCCTCCTCTGGACTCACCTGATGTAGATTTTTCACCTGTTGTAAAAACAGAAGTTGATGTTCCCGTAGATGATGACAATGATGATGGTGATGATCAGATAGAACCACAACCCACGGGAGTAGTTTAGCATATGCCCAAGTGGTATACTAACATGATACGAGATGAAAAATTAGATGCTCCACTAGATACATCCACCACTAGACCACGAATCGTAGTAAAGCACAAGAAGAAGTCAACTTTTCTTTAATGAGTAGAGTTATTGAATCTGATGAGCCCTCTACAATCCAAGAATCCCTACAGTCAAAATCTTGGAAATATTCCATGGACGTTGAGTATCAATCAGTGATGAAAAACAACACCTAGCAACTTGTCGATATTCCACCAGGGAAGAAACCCATTGGTTCAAATGGATATTCAAAACAAAGTACAAAGCATATGGGACCATAGACAAGTATAAAGTGAGACTAGTAGAAAAGGGGTACACATAAAAATAAGGAATTGATTATGTGGAGACATTTTCTCTCAAAACTAAGATCAAAACAATCGGGATGATCTTTTCTCTAGGTGCACAATTTGGTTAGAAAGTCCATCAAATAGAGGTAAAAGTTCCTTTCTAAATTGAGATGTACAAGAAGTCTATATGACTCAACTTTGAGGGATATGTTGTACCAGTCAAGAAGAAAAGGTATGCAGACTCAAAAAAATTGTATGGCCTTACATAGGCACCCCAGATTGCTTTACATCAAAATTTATGAGCATCTCATATAACATGGATTTTCAAAATCCATACGATCCCAATCTCTACCTCAAAAGAAAGGGGAGACAAAGGTGATTGTTTTTGTTTATGTCGATGATCTAGTCATCACTTGACGGTTCGGTGAGGATGATCGATGCAACAAAGAAAGATCTTAATCGATCATTCAACATGACAGATCTCGGGTTGATGCACTATTGTCTTGGATTGGAAGTATGGAAAAAGGAGAATCACATATTTGTTTCTTAGTTGAAATATACCAAGACAACACTCGATAAATTTAGGATGATGGATTGCACACCTATTGCTACACCTATGGAAACAAGACTAAAGTTATCTCGTTCGAGATCCATCTCCTACGGTAAATACCACTCTCTATTGGTATTTGGTTGGGAGTCTCATTTACCCGAGCTACACTAGACCGGATATCAACTTTGCAATCAGATATCTATCCGGTTCATACATGAACCCTAAGTTTTTCATTGGAAGGAAACCAGGCGAATCTTGAGATATCTCAAGGGAATAGTGGATCTTGTTCTAGAATACAAGAAGAATGATCAATTCTTCTTGACTATATATTCATATTCATATCATGAAGGCAACATTGATGATAGAAAATCCACTTCATGGTTTGTGTTCTTTATGGGATCTGGACCAATATCATGGTGAAGAAAGAAACATCACTTTGTTTCTCACTCTTCTATAGAAGTTGAGTATCATGTTGCAAGAGAATCTTTCGCAAAGTGATATGGCTACGTCACATACTTGAAGGACTTGTAATACCATAGGACATACGTCATATGTAAACAATGAAGGTGTTCTCAAACTTGTTTGTAATCCAGTTTTATGAAAGAACAAAGCACATTGAGGTACATGTATATTTCATACACGAGCATGTCTCAAACACAATATATAGCTTAAGTTTTTTCTAAAAATTTAAAAATGAGAAGATATATTCACAAATTCACTTGCATGTGAAAATTTTGAATTGTTCAAAGAATTCCTCTCCTCATCCCTTGAGGCAATGCAAAATTAAGGGGGAATGTTAGGTAAAATAGTAATTATGCATTTTATTAGGTAATTATTATTTGTTTAATTATTGTTATATGGTTTTTAAACCATATTTTTCATATTATATTATCATAGGATTATTTGTTACATAGTATAAACAATATATTTGTTTGTATTAATTCACAGTTGCACCTATGCAACTTATTTATTTGTTTGTACATGACTATGTGTAATATCTATAAATATTGCAGTCATTCATTCTATAAATGATTTGATTGACTATCAATAAATTAATGAAGCTTCCATCCCTCTCCTGAAATTACAAAGACAAAGAACTTAAAATGATAAGAAATGAGGAAAACAAAGTAGAGGACTTGTTAAAGAAGAGTAAGAAGCCAAACTTGGGCCAAAACATGGAAAAATGATGAGATGATGCCAAGAGAATAAAAGGATGGTGGAGATAGCTTGAGCAAGTGGTGTTGATATATAAAAATTTTATCATAAGGATTAAGAAGAGTTGAAACCATAAAACCCTAGTTAATTTGGTTTAAACCCTAGCAAGACTTAAATAAACAAGCCTAATAAGGAGAAAGTTGTGTTGGGAATATTCTATAAGGAGTTAGGGCATTAAATTCACCATGAAGCAAGATGATCCAAATGGGCATACAAAACTATAAAAAAATCTTTTATATTTGTGGATTGTTCCAGATCACGATGGTTTGCATGTTAGAAGGACCAGTAGAAAAGGGTTAATCTAAGAAGCTAAAAGGAGAATAACTTTTTATGGGAAAGGGGATATGACTTTGTAGAAACTTGAATGGGAGTAATGGGTATTCCAATAATTTACCAAGAAGATATAACTCATTGAAATGTGTGTTTTTCATCATATTTTGTTTGTGTGCGTGTCTATTAGCCAAAGTTGAGGTCCAAAGGAAGAAAGAGAGAAATTGATGGTGTGAATTTTTGGTAATATTTGGATCATATTCATCGATTATTTTAAGCATGTTTAAAGCATTAATATCCTATAAAATATTCATGTATGCACTTTGGTGTATTTAAGCAAATTCAGGGTGTCTTGACTAGGGTTTAGTTCATGGTTTTGATGAGTTTTGCTAAGTAATGTACTTAATGACTTGTTGAATTGTGTGAGTTGATAATTTGTGAAGATTGTTAGCATTATGTTTTGCATCATACTCCGATTATGTGAGAAATATCAGGTTTGGTATACGTGATTGCATACATCAAACTACCAACCACACTAGCATATGATACCTTAGACATGTCCTTAATTTCTTCATCAATTTTAGGACATTTTTCGAAAATAATATTTTACCAATAGGGAATGGAATACCGTGGGGGTTTACTTTCATACATTTTAAACCTCTGTAATATCTTCTCAACATACATCCTATGATTTAACCATAGTTTCTTGTTTACACGATCTCTTTTAATTTCCATGCCCAAAATAATTTTTACAACACCTAGATCTTTAATATCAAATTGAAATGAGGGTTGATACTTGGTGATCATTTTTGTATTGTTACCAATTAATAACATGACATCTACACACAATATAATGATAACAAAATTTTCACCTTCTTATATAAAATAAACACATGGATCGATGTTTCTTCTTCCAATTCTAATTCATACCACATATTTATCAAATTTCTAGTGTCGGGTTCTACATTATAAAAGAGTGTAACTCATGTAAAATATACAAAACATTTCTAACAATATAAACCCTAGATGCATGCAATAACCTTCAACAAATCATTAAATAACAAAATGATAAATTAGTGTGTGGGTGATGTTTGACTACCACTAACTTTCAACCCCACTAAACTAAGCCAAGTGGTCCACTACATCCCTTAACCGCGATCAAGCCTCATGTAGTTTTAGTGTAGGTGAAACTAGTGTATGCAATCCAAGTCAATCCTTATGTGTACCCTCATGTTTCTTGACACAAATATATTGGAGTGGAGTGAATGAATATTTTTAATGTGGATGGAGTGAAAATCATATCTAAAATACCTTTAAAATGAAAATATGGATCATCCAACCACCCATAATAACTAGTTATTAAGATAGTGTAATTGTATATGTGATTAGTGATAAAAAAATGCACTAAATAACCTCTGAATCATATTACAATAAAATTAATGATAAACTTAATTCAAAATTTGTTTCCACTTGAAAAAATTTCCCCACTATCTATGCATATTCAATTAATTACAAAACAAAGCTAATATAACCATTACAACAAGACTTGTCTAAATTTACATGAAAATTAAAAGACTATTAATAAGAACTAAAAATCCTAAATTAATTAAAATTAACTAAAAATAGACTCAAGATGACAAGTATCATCCACTACTAATGTATGGTCAACATGCAAGAAGTCATTATTAGTTTAAGTGACACACACACTCTAGTCAATAGGGACATCCCTCTTTTCCTAAAAACATAAATAGACTAAGATAAGACTAAAATTATTCATATATAGTTAGAAATGGTGCTTCACCTCTTGGGGATGATTGAATAATGATTTTAACTGAATTAAGTGCACATCCAAGTGAACTACAATATAACTAGAACTTCCATTCTAAAAATTAAATTTTAGATTTAACCAAAATAATCCTAAAACCCAAAATAAAAAAATAAAACTAATTCTAACAACTAATTAGGTGCCCATATTGGCATCATAATAAACATTCCCACCTTTAATGCAAAGAGCTGAAATGTCTATCATCTCATTGTAGGAAGTGAAAAACTTAGCGAAGTGTGAAAGATTAATAAATATGACAACAAACCTTTCCCCAAGCTTTTCCTTGAAAACCTCAAGTAAAATTGTTTGAAGTATTTGAACTTGTAGAATCTTGTAGTTTTTTTGGATTATGAATGCTCTTGAAATGTTCTCCAAATGTAGAAATGAAAATGCTATGAGCACATAGACACAAGGATGTAGATGGAAATTTTGGCAGAAGTTGGTTGTAATTACACAAAGCTTCCAAGGATGATTTACAAAGGATTGGCCTGATTTTTATAGCTGAGGGTGAGGCCATGAATATTGGATCAAGATTTGAATGGGTTACAAGTTCATAATTATAATTTCCTAAAATAGCCATTATATTTGGTTTGTGTAGTTGTATCTTTGCAGGGGCAATGAATGTTTGGATTTTGTGTAGGAAGATGGTTATACGTGTAGCTTTGTTGCCCCCACCATTGTAGGGTTCTATAAGTAGAGTTGAGTGGAGTGTGAGTAGATAAATAAGATTATTTAAATAACTAATTTAATTAGTTATGAGTTGTGAGAGGATAATTAACCATTTAATTAAATAAATGTTTAATTAAATTAGCTAAAGGGTGTGGGAATTAATTTAATTAATTCCAGAGGTATAATAGAATTAAATTAATTAATTCTAAAGGGTTATTATTTAAATGATATAATTAATTTAATTAATACTAAAGGGATACATTCTAGTAGGATAAATTAATTATAATGTGATGGAAATAGCCTAGAAATAAGTATGTATGTTTAGGGTGTCTACATTTTCCCTCTTTAAAGTTTTATTACGAAGTAATAAGATTTTAAAGATAATAAATGCATGCAGATTAGTGAGCGAGAAGGAAATGAAGCATTTGGATTCCCTAAATGCGAGTATAATGGTAAATGAATGCCCCCTTAAGCGGGTGGGTGATGCAACAAAGTAGTGGACATTCGTTTAATAGGAAGAAGGCAATGAATGTAAAGGAGGATAAGAGGGATTGTGCTTGTAACATAAGTGTCATTTAGAGAGTGAAATTGTGAGAAACCTTATTTTTTTGTCTGTAAATAGAATTATCACCATGATTAGGAAAGAATAATTTGTTTAACTTATTATGTGAGTAAAAAAATGCACATACAATAAATAAAAGATAAAAAATGAAAACAAAGCAAATATATACATTGTAAAAGTATGCACCATGGATATAAATAATACAAGATGATAACAAAATACATGTAATTAGTCTGAAAATAAAAAGATCAAGAATGCAACACAACTTTGAAAATAAGACAATTAACTATGCCCCTCATATGTGCCACAATAATGATTAAGTAGATGTGAATGCCCGCAAGTACTAAACTTATGAAATGCATGAGGATAATGGTATGTTAGGATGAAGATTTCCTTTCCTTGGTGTTCTCCTTTGAAATCTTTTTTTGTTTCTTACTCAAAAAGGGAAGACGCTCAAAAAATTTGTAACTAAGCATATCCCTTGAAAATATTTGTTTATATCTTCTATAGAGGGTTATATTATGAGAAATTATCTAGAACAAGTGATATTTTTTGAGAAAAAGAAGGTTAAGCAAGTCTAGAGATTGATGGAAAACTTTGAGGTTCAAATAAATAAAGAAGGATACATTGATCATCAAATAAATGAAGATAAAAAGTTCCTACATTGATATTATGTTCGGTTTACACCATACGGATCATAATTTCCTTTAGCATTGTACCATGAAAATGTCAACATCTCATATTCACATTTTGTACATGTACTATTCAATATCTATTCACATTACAACTATATTATCTGATACTATTTCGCATTTAGTATTATAACATCTTATACATCTTGTTTTTAGATCGGTGCTCATTTCTCTACCCTTCACCCTTTCACCGAAATGGGGGCATACAATTGGGATCATCCCATAATCCCTCTCAGGTTACAATACAGTCAATCAACACTCCTAACATATTAATATTACAACTTGCTCGATATCATTCAAACAAAAGAAATAATCATTCTATACTACGATAAATACTTTCTACTATTTCAAACCTATTCCCCCAAATGACCTAATACTGGAGGAAAAGCACAAAAACCTCTCCGTGAGTAATTCAATAAGTACACAATATCAAAGCAATATTCTATCATTCAAATCAAATCAATCAATTGGTTCAATGAGCACACTTACTATATCTCCTAGATGACCTAACTTTGGAGCTACACTACATTACTATCGCTTCCAAATGACCTAACTTGGAATCCATATAGCACTATTCAAATTGGAACACCCATTATTATAGGAGTGGGGGTAATGATACGTCATTTACTTTCCTATATTGCTCTATATGGGTTCTATAATTGGAAAAACACTTTTTCAAATAGAACTAATCGAACTAAATTGGAACTAAATTTGGTCTCTATCTATCTATAGTGGTTGGAACTTTTAGGGATGCAATCATGGATGGAGAGTAAAACTATACCTCTCTCCCCAACACTCTTCCTCTAGCGACAAGACGCCCAAATCCTCCCATTTACAAACAAAATCAGGTTGGGAATTGATCACTCCCTACCTCTTCTATCTCCTTTGACAAAAATTCAAAATCTCCAAAGTCTCCAAATCATTTCAACTATTTCTCCAAGTTCTCCTTACAACGATTCACTATCTCCACTTACACCACATGGGTCAAAATTTTGATCCATGGTTTTCCACGCTAAAAGTTTCTACATTCTACACGCACTTTGCAACATGGCTTCTCCAGAATTTATACAGGTATGTTCCTTACTTCCTTTACACTACTTGAATTTCATTCAAATAACATAAAGGGGGAAATTTAGACACAAAACCATGCACATATTACTATTTTACTATGAATTCGGTATGTTGTTTATATGCATGGATCTTAAGTAATAAAAGTATTCACTTGGTGATGCAATCATTTGTCCATATGCTTGTTTTGATTGTTTCTATTGTCTTTCTCTCACATTTTTCATTTACATACCTAGATTCTAGTTGGGTCATAGGGATCCTTGTTTATCTATCTTTTAACATCTATCATCATTTATCACAAGACACTAGCGCCCACTCTAGAAACTAATGCCTAGGTTCTCCTATCTATTCAGGTGCTTAATCTTCTTTTTTTCTTTTTACTTATTTTGACATTTGTGGTTGACATTTTTAGTTTTCTTATTCTTATCCCAACCTCACAATCACCTTTTGTGTCACTAGTGTCGAAATTCAAACAAGATATCCATATATATACATCATACACTTTATTATTCTAGCTAGCAATTCTAAGGGAAATCACATCTACATACTATCACTACAATCAAAAGGACTGCATTTTTGGGCTACATACACTGCATAAGAAGGGTAACTGCTCAATTCCATATCACGATTTGCATCTTATCTAGCTACAAGTCAACTATCTTGGTGTCATTGGTGTGAGGGAAACCTAAGGACATTATTTCACACATAAACACAAAGACTACATAGATTCTGGAATGTAGTATAACTCTCATTCATAAGTTCACTCCTTGGGTGATGATCGGGGTTAGTCGACTTCACATATTGCATTTTTAATTCAAATTTGATGTGTTTCGAGCTTGTGTAGGTAGATAGGGTTTGTTTTGCAAGTTACGGTACCCTTGATGATCAAATAACAAATATAAGGCTACTAAGAGAAAGTGGCAGCAAAACCCTAACGACACGTAAGAAATCTAATTCTAATCTTCTCACGCAATCAAAAGCACCTAGGAGCAGTCACCGGTGATCGGGGCCCATGTCTAACATCGGGGACCTATGTATGACATCATTACCTAGTTTTATAATTTGTAGAGAGTAGTTATGATGGTGTTCACTCTGTTCAACACTTTACACTACCCAGATTAGTTCCAGATTGCACAAGATTCAACTAAGTCATTTATCTCTCATATCTACTTATAGTTTTACATTACTTGAGTGTTTAACATCCGTATCTTTCTTTGTATTTTACCATATCGATTACTTTTCAATTAGATTTAATTCTATTTTTATTAAATTAGATTGATATTCCTTTCTTATAAAAGCAAGGCCCCTTCTCATTGTACTCAAGAGAGTTCCATAATAATATATGACATTATGATGGATTTTCATATATGATATTTTATCTCTTTGTTTGTAAATCCTTTTGTAAGGTTGTTCTAACGAATTCCTTTCATCTTATCAAATGTGGTGTCTTTATGATCATCTTAGATATTCACAAACTTGAAATGATCTTCTTATCATTCCTTTCTGTTTTGAGAGGATGTGGGTTTAATTTTGTTAACTAAGTCAAGCCCCATCCGGAAAAAGGATAGGGTGAAGTGATAGGTTGAAGGAATTTTGAAGTTGCATGAATTAGATTATAATTCCATTGACATACCCGACGCCTCTTGACAAATCTACACATGTTGTAATCCATAGTGGGCCAATAGTAACCCATGTACAAGATCTTCTTATATAGGACCATTCGAGTTGTATATGCACCAAAAATACCCAAATGTATTTTAACTATCTTATTTGATTCACTTCTTCCCGATTGAGACATCTTAAGAGAGTCCTATCATAGAATATTCTATAAAGGGTATCGATAAGGATGGTGTAGCGTGAATCGAGTTGTGTTAAGGATTTTTATTGGATGAATTCATGTTGGTGGGATAGGTTTTGTCTTAGATAAAAGTGTAAATTTTCTCGATACCAAAGGTTTTTAGGACCAATAATTTCACAAACCATGGTGGACTTAGGAAAATCGTATGTGCGCACTAAAATATGTTTCATGAGAAACTCGTTCTATGTTTGATTTGTATCAAACTCAAGAAGACATGAAATAGTCATCATAACATGATCTACTACTTTATTTTTCATGCAAGAGAACTTGTTCAAATGTTATAATCTGAAAATATCCTTTAAGGTTGTCGACTATGCATTTGTATAGAACAAGTTTATCATCTTTGACTTGATATTCTCTATTTACCCTTGATGATGAGGAGGAGTCTCCAAAACTATCGACTCTTAGAGCCACCAAGATTTAGCACAACCTAGACCTTCTATTACTGATTCATATTCTATAATGTTATTGGTGCAATGAAAACCAATGCAATACAATTCAGTATACAATCACCATATGGTGTGTGATCCATGCATGTTAAAGTGATATAAATGAATAATGCCCATGAGGGAAATCCATCAATATACAACAAATATTCATCAGGGAACTCAAAATGAAGGGGTTAAGAATCCGGTAGTGGCGTTGCAGACCAATTGATCTACCATAGCTTTCCTTTTTAGGTTCTTTTAACTAATGAATTCAATTTTGAACTCACGTAGGAGCATGACCTAACTAGAAATATGCCCTATTATGATAGGTCTTGATAGAAGATATTTTAGTGGATCTAATTTGGTAATAAGTTTTATGGTATGATTGAGTAGATAGTGTCACAACTTTTGAAAAGTGAATGCTACTGCCAAACACACTTTTGAAATGGAAGTACTTGAGCTCTTGGGATATAAGAGTTATGCTCAAGTAGTAGACCACTTGCTCTTGTCCTTTATCGTTGTGTTGTGTAAGCAATGCCCCAATGGCATGTTCTGTTGTAGATATATACAACAACATTGGCTTATCTTGGATAGGTGAAATCAATACCATTGGATTTGAAAGGTACTCTTTAAGCTTAGTGAAAGAATATTTTTATTCTTAGGTCTATTTGAACTAGATATCCTTTCGATTAGTTGGTTTAAATGGTAGCACTTATCTTTCACTAAGATATGCAACGCTTGATAGACTGAATGCTCCTTGTAATCCTTGCAGCCGATAAAAGTTTCTTTGGTAGAGGCATTTCCATTATTTCCGTGAATTTGGCGAGGTAAACTTCAATTGCCCTCTGTGATACTATGAATCCTAGGAGTTTCCTTGAAGTGACACCAAAGACACATTTCTTTGGATTAAAACAAACCTTATATTCTCTTAACCTTTCAAATATACGTCATAAGACATTGGATGATCTATTCTAGTTTTAGACTTAGCGAGAATATCATCAACATAGTCCTCCATGATGTCATGAAGGAGGTCGTGGAAAATAACTTTCATTTCTCTCTAGTAAGTTTTCCTGCGTTCTTAAGGCCGAAAGGCATGACCTTGTAACAAAAAGTTCCCCATGGGGTTGTGAATGTTGTCTTATGTTGATCTTCCTCAACAATGTGGATCTGGTTGTAGCCTTTGAAAATCCATCCATTAAGGATAACATCTCATGACCTGTTGTAGAATCAACAATCATGTCGATGTTGGGAAGGGGAAAGTCATCCTTAGGACAAGATTTGTTGATATCCCAAAAATTGGTGCAAATTCGGATAGCAGTGTATTCTTGGCAAAAATTACCATGTCCGAGAGCCATTTAGAATAGTCTATAGATCTTATAAAGCCAACTTCTAGCAACTTTTGAAGTTTTTCTTTGACTAACAATGGCAACCTTAGGATGCATTTTCTATAGTTTCTACTTAATAGACTTTGCATCTGGGTGAACTACCGATTGTGCACAACTAGAGAAGGATATAAACCTAACACATCCTTATAGGACTATGCAAAGACATCATGAAATTTGGTAAGGAGTGTTATGAATGCCTATATTTTTATTCTTATAAGTGTGCTCCAAGCTATAACATCTTGGGATTATCATTTTTCCAATATTGATGGTGATAGTCTCTTCTACCAACATTTTAGATGTATCGGTGTCTTGGAATGATGTTGTAGGCTTGTGTAGGTCATTTGATTTATCTGGAACTAAGTCTCCTCTCTTTGGCATCTTAGAAATGTTTTCACCAGGAGATGAATCCTTTTTTAACTTTTTACATTTTTAATTTTTTTCTTCTCACACAACACCTTAGTGAGGTTTTCACTATGTGAGATTGTATTCTTATTTTTTCCATTTTTATTTTCTTTTTTGACTTTTGGTGGACTAGAGCACTCAAATTCCTCTCTGAAGTAAGAAATAACATCAAGGTTTATATCAAGCCCTTCTTGTGGTTTGATAAGGGAATAGGGTATCGAGTCCTGAAGGAATTATTGGATGCCCTCGTCATTTTGAATGAGATCCATGGAGATGTGACATTTTTGGTCTTGATATATGAGAGATGGGTAAATGATATCAAGGGTGAAAATGAACATATTTTCAAGGTAGAGGGTGGTTTCAACCAGGTCTTCGAAGAGGCTATGTGTGGAACTGGTAACAACTTCGGATTCAAAGTGTCCTCTTCACTAATCGTTACATCAAATATTATAGGCATTTTTTCAAAAGTTTCAAAACCTAAACCACAATGGTATAGATTTTCATCATACATTACTCATTCAAGGAAACCTTTTATAGGTGATGCTAGTCCTTTACCTTTCCAATTCATTTTCTTCATCATATTGTGTGTTAGGATTGTGGAGCTAAATTGCTTCATAGATAGATTGATTTATACCTTGTTGGTTTACACATGAATCGGCCTTTGGTCATGGTAGCCGCACCGTTAGCATCAAGGTAATCGACACCAATCAACATTAGGTAATCGACACCGCTTACTGTGTATGCAAGTTCATATTTAACTCATGATAATTAGATCTAAATTTATTATAAAGTTGATCTAAAGGTTGTAAATGCATAGCTAAGGTGCCCTAAGTTTTTCTAATCTTATATAAGCTAGAAAAATAGGGTTAGAACATAGGGATAAAGGAAGAATGTTAATTCTCCTTGGTTGAAGATGAAGACAAAGAAAAAGAAGAAAAATTTTGCATGAAGACAAAGATTCAATGGAGAGAAGCTAGACATAAGGAAATAGCATGTACATCGAATGGTGAGAAGGTGGTTATGTCTTCTTCTATATTTCCTTTGTATTGTCTTGTGTAAATGTAATAGATTGCATAGTATGCAAAGCTCATAGTATTTCATCTTATAGATCCACAAGTTGTTGTGATATCTTATATTGTAGATCCATAGGTTGTTTTGAGATCATATATTGTAGATCCATGAGATCACATTGTATTATTGATCCATAGGAATCTAGTATTATATCTCATTGGAGAGCTTGAGGATACATATAGTATCTAGATATTGTCTTCTTGTTTGTAGTGGCAGATGTAATGAGATGGAGGAGAGACTTAATTCTTGGTTCACATATATGGTTGTACATTGGTAGACTCATGTGAGAGGTCTTATTTTCATATTCACAGGAGAGATTGGTTCCACAAAGAGAGATGCGGTAGTTCCTAATATGTGAGATTTGGTGGTGCTTGGAGGCATGGTTGTAGTGCACTCATGTAGATCCATTTAGAGATCTAGAGGAGTGAAGATACTCTTGGAGAGATGCATTGTAATCTTGTATTAAAGAGTTGGTTTGTACTCTTGTCATATTATATATATGAGATCTCTATCTTTGGTGGACATAGCCCACATTGGATGAACTCATTATCCATATTTCACCCCCAGTGAAGTATTGATCAGCCACGACCCCGTAGAGGAAGAACTAGAGAAAACATGTTTAAATCTTGTAAACAGGTCATAGAAGGACTCAACAATGGAGTGGCAGGGCTTGCGAAAGACTAAACAACCCTATGCAAGAAGAAAGAGAAGAAACAACTCTGTCGAGTGAATCTCGTGTCTTAAATCTATTTAACAAGTTATAGGTGGGCTCAAAAATAGAATAGCAAGGGTAGAAAAGGAGGAACAATGTCACGTAGAAGCTAGGAGCAAGAAAGGGAAGAAACAAGAAGATCTGAAGTCTTCGGGTCAAAACAGTTTAGAATGAGTCCAAAAATTGGCTAAGTATGGAGGAGGCAGCGGAGAGAGCCACATGTCGGCACGACACTTCTCCAAAGTTGAATCCAAAAAGGGAAGCTCAAACTTGCACCAGCCCTCCATGTAGTAAATGGTCAACGAGGTCAAAAGGTGGACAAGGTGGGGGCTCAAAAAGAGGCTAAGTATAGAAGTGTCGTAGAAGCCGCCACGCGTCAGTTTGGTGCATCTCCAAGAGCAGATTCAAAGGTGGAGGCTCAAATAAGTGCCAGTTCACCACGTAGCCTAGGGTCCAAAAAGGTAAGAGGGGCCGTTGAAAATTCTAAGATCCCGCGGAGGTTTCCAAGTGTCAACCCGACGCTCCTCTAGAGGCAAAATCCTAAGTGGGTTTCCAAGTAAGCACGGAGCCTCCACGCGTCCAATTTCAAAAAAAGGGACAAATTTGGGTTGAATAGTCAATGTATTGTGAAAAAGGCTAGCAGAGAATGCTAAGTGTCCAAATGGTGCTAACTCAAGGGTCGAATAAAGAGAAGGTTTCTAGACGAGCGTCGATCTCACGTGTCCCTAGTCAAGAAATATGACCCCGCCGAGAAAAGGACTTAGCCAAAAACATAGAAATTGAGAAATTCGGTGGAGGAAGCCATGTTTCATCCCCACGCCATTTCAAGAGAAAATATAGAGGTCACCCTTGAACAAGTGCCACCCTCCACATGTCCTATATAGAAAAGGGGCCCCTTTTTCAAACCGGTTCTCCGTCCTTTTGTACGGATCCAATACAAACTATGAAGGGGCATATCTTTCGACTCAGGTCTCAAAATATTGTAAATTTGACATTGTTGGAAAGATCCTAGCCTCGTCTACACCATGGATATCTGAGACTTTAAGTTTGGGGAGGTTAGGTGGGAGAAAAATGGAGAAACATATTCAGGGCCATTAATGTAGGATCTATTTTTCCCCAACAACCAGATCAGATTTTGATCTGATCTGTCATTTCCTCCTTCTTCGAGGTGCCAAATAAGAAATTGATACAATCAAGATAGATTTGGGGGCAGATTTTATGGGAGGCATTAATAGCGGTGGTTGAGCTTTGGACTATTTTTCCCCACTTCTCTCTCTTTCTCCCCTTTATGTTGAATCTATAAAAGTAGGGTTAAGGCTCATTGTAAAGGGTTGGACATTATTTTGTTTTTATAGGCTCCCCTTTCCTTCTAGCAAAGGAATTCATGGAGTTTAGACCTTCCATTTAAATTGCAATACGTTTCTGTCTTCTTGGCCATTTGTAATGCATTGTATCAATCTGCAGAGCAATAAAACATGTTTGTGATTGATTTTAGATCCTTTCTGGTCTCCTCTTCTCTCATCCGGTATTTCATTATAAATATGGGTATTTGTGCAAGGTCTTTCATTAAAATCACACCAAATGAATCTACCTTAGAAAATCAGATCCGACAAATCATTTGGGGGTGTTTTGATTTTGCATTAATAGTTTTGGAACACCTAGTGGGAAAAATAATTCTCCATCTTTATTATAGTAAGATCGATGTGCACTTGCTATGACTCTAGATTTTAAGAACTGCACATCTAGTGACTTCAAAAGGGACAGAATCCACTTTGGTCTCGGTAGTTTGAGTTCCCAATTTCATGAGAAGGATATGAACAAGACCAAGAACAAAATAAGAAGGATAGTTTGTACACCTACACTTGTCTCCATACGGAAGGAGAAGAGGAAGAATATCCCGAGAGGTCTCTATCTCCACCAAACAAAGCCTTATCAACACCTCCTCCCGAGTAGATTGTTTTTTAATCAAGAAGGGTGCTCAGGGCGATCAAGATGGCACAACCAAATCATTATGTCAATTTCATTGACAAGGTAGCCCACTCACTCGAATGCACAAAATCTAGTCCGAGTGGCGGCATTAAAGACCATCCCATATTTTGCTAGGGAAAACCGGACTTCTCCCTGGTGACCACGATCAAGATATTACAAATGACTATACAATCTATGAGATCAATGAGATGGACATTGCGGTCAGTCAATTTGCTAGCTTCTTCACTCAAATGTAAAGCTTCACAATGGTTCAAGAGCCTAGCAGAAGATGCTCTATTCAATCTTGGGACTATCTGCGTGAACTCTTCACGACCAGTTTGGAGAAAAAGGGGATGACCTATCCTTGTTGGAGCAACTGAAAACAATCAAGAGAGATCCAAATGAGTAGTTAATGATTTCAACCTCAGATTTCAATGGACTTGGGACAGGATTCCAGTGGTAGTAAAGCCCACTGAAGAAGGTGCCTTCTTATACTTTCTTAGAGCTTTAAATTCTAATATTGCTTTAATGATTTAGTCAATGGGGGCACAACCTTACCTGCAGCTTATAGCCTTTCCATAGGAGTTGAGAATCATTTAATTCAAGCTGGAAAACTTTCTCCTAGGCCATCCATGCCCCTATACCCCGAATTAGGAAACCCAAGTACTAGCCAAACACCCACATTAGCTCCTATACCCACTCCCAGAATCAAAGTTTAGCTGAAGCCTCCACCTCATCATCTAACACCTCAAAGGAGCTTCAGGAAGTTATGAAACAACTTTAAAACCTGGGGAATGAGCTAGTAACCATCAAAAGATAGTAGGCTCAGAGTTCTAGGCCATATCAACCTCAAGCTCAGTATCAGGCTAGACCCCCATATCAGCAAAATAGACCACAAGCACAAGGCTTATAACTCAAATTCAACACCAAGGAAAACCTCAAGCTGCTATACCTTTTAGGCCATATGATCCAAACACAGCTTCAACATCAAGGGCATTGGTTCTAGCACAAAATAACATGGCACAAGAATATGATTGGTGTTTCCCATGCAGTCAGCCACATAATCAATCGATGTGCTTCAATGGTGCAAACCGTTTGTGTGTCACAAGAACCTGGCCAAGAATAAAATCAGCAGCAAGGAGCTCAGCAAGAGGGACCTCCAAGTGAAACTATTCTTGTCAATTAGCAAGGTAAATAATTTTGTGGAATGAATCAAGCTCCTCCTCAAAGTACAAATGTCAATACACGGTACAAAAAAGAGAAATATTGGAGAAGGACATTCACCAAACTTAGGTGACCCTCAACCCTCCATTACTCCACAAGGTATTGGCATTCAAAATACAACCCCCAATATGCAGAGCCAATCTAAGCCACCTTCCAAATCTACTCAGGCACCGGTTGTAACAGCCCATGTGCAAGAGAAAAATGTGCCAAGGAAGGGGCAGTAGAAGGATAGCTCATTTAATATCATTGAGAAAATGAAGAGGACAAGTGTGAACATTTCACTATGGGATTCACTGGCCATTCCAGGGTCGGAGGGATCTATTGTAGACTATCATGCAAAATTGGTCAAGCTCAAATCAACCCCTAACCAGCAAGAGAAAGTGTTGACCAATACAGCTCAACCTAGGGGGAACCATCAAGAGAAACAAGGTAAGAACCTGAGACCTCCTCCATTCTATGTTTCATTAATCATTGGGGATAAATTGGTGCATAATTGCATGATTGATTCTAGGCAAGTAGTTCTATAATGCCCAAACAAATAGCTGATCAACTGGGTCTCCAGTATGAAGTCATCTCTAGAGGGGTAGTACAATTAGATGGGACAACAATGACAACTGTTGGAATCATCAAGGATTTGAGCCTCACTCTACATTTCTACTCCAATGTGACTGTATTGTAACGTATCATTCATAGACTTGCCACCACATTTTGCATTGTGTTTGTCTAGGGACTTCACTGCCAAAATTGGAGGCTATTTGTCTACTGACTGGTCGCATATGCTCTTTAGAACAAGGTATGGGGTGAAGGCCACAATCAGATCCAAGCCCATAGCAGATTATCACATTGAGTCTTATGTGCCTAGCCCAATCAATGCAAATTGTTTGGCTTTTGATCAGGAAGACCTCCTAAACACTTCTGAAGTAGACACCAAGGTGGGGTGTATCCTAGACCTGACTCTCGATGAATGGGCAGTCAAATGAGATGGAAGAATGGGACCTAACATGCTTTTGATCCCTATAAGGAGATGGAAGAATCTGAGCTAGGATTCTACTGCCTGCATGAAGAGAATCATCCTCTTCCTGACATCATTAAGCTAGAATATAAGGATGACAATGAAGTATGGAAATTGTTCTTTCATGGTTGGAGAAGTAGACAAGGAGATGAAGGTGGGGTTATGATTGTGTCACCCCAAGGTATGAAGTATTACTTAGCCTTCTGTTTCTAGTTTGCCTACTCAAATAACACTATAGAATATGAGGCTTTGGTTCATGGATTGCATTGGGCTAGAAGATGAGGAATCAAGAACCTGCAAGTGTTTGGTGATAATGAATTGGTTGCCAATCAAGTCAAAGGAAAAAATGCTATCAAGAATGACCTGCTCAAAAGCTACAAGAATAGGGTATGGGATCTCATTGAGGATTTTGAAGCCTTCAACATTGTGTCCATACCTAGGAAGGAGAATGAAGTGCTTGATAGGCTTGTAGTAGTTGGAGCAACATTTGATGTGGTTGACAACATCAAGAGGGACAAAGGACAACCACATATCCATGTGATTGTAAGGCCAATAGTGCCAGATAACAACACATGCTGACAGGTGTTTGAGAATGATCAATGAGATCATCAATTTTTGCAAGAGGAAGTTGAGTTCTCAACTAGAAATCAAAACAAATTAGAGCAGAATATGGAGATCAAGTAGTGCAGCTGCATACAAACAAGCTTCCCAAAGGCTTAGTGACATTAGATTCTATCTTCAATCCTAATGATCAATTTTGAAAAGAGAAGGATAATATACAGATCAAAGGAGGAGATTCAGAGTCAATTCTAGTTGGAGAAGGAAAAACACTTCAAATTGGCAAAGTGGCCATCAAGCAAGAAAGGTATGAATTCATGCAACTTTTCCAAGAGTTTCCAGATGTATTTTCTTGGAGCTATAAAGACCTAAGATGGTTCAATCCAAAGCTAGCACAACACACAATAGAACTAGATCTAGCTATTAAGCCCATCAGGTAAAAGTAGAGACTAGTTAATCCACACATTGAACCTCTGATGAAGAAAGAGCTAAACAAGTTGATAGAGGAAAGTATCATATTTCCAATCAAACACTCAAGTTGGGTTGCAAACTTGGTCCCATTCAGGAAGAAGAATGGAGAGATTAGGTTGTGTGTAGACTTTCGAGACTTGAACAAAGCTTCCCTCAAAGATCACTACCCACTCCCCTCAATGGAGAAAATCTTACAAGTGGTGTCTGGATCAAAGAGATTCTCTCTCCTAGATGGCTACTCAGGGTACAACTAGATCATGGTGAAAGAAGATGATCAGTTCAAAATAGCGTTCACCACCAAATGGATTGTCTAATGTCAAAGCCACTTTCTAAAGGGAAATGGATATGGCATTGAAGGGGCTGATCAACAAAATAGTAATGATCTATCTGGATGACATTATTGTGTTCTCTAAAAATGCAGCAGACTGCCTTTTTCATCTAAGGAAGGTGTTTTAAAGGTGTAGGAGATTTGGGGTATCATTGAACCCTAAAAAATGCATATTCTTGGCCCATGAAGGCAAGCTTCTAGGCCATATTATGTCAAAGAAAGGTTTGGTAATCAACCCAGAGAGAGTTGAAGCAATAAAATCCTCGCCATTGCCAAGCCATAAGAAGGCTCTTCAAAGCTTCTTAGGAAAAATAAAAATTTTCCACGAGTTTGTACCTAACTTTACTTCCCTTGTCAAACCAATAACGTTGATGTTGAAGAAGATTTTGATGTTTAGGTGGAAAACCGAAGGAAAGACAAGTTTTAAGGCCATCAAAGAAACTATATCACAAGCCTTAACTCTCGTGAATCTAGATTTTTCTAAGGATTTCATACTATGCCTTTGGTGGAAGTGACACAATTTTTGCAATCCTATTATAGCATAACAAAGAGGATACAAAGCAGCCAATTTCTTTCTTCAACCAAGATCTAGAAGATTATGAAGTGAAATACTCCTTCATCAAAAGAAAGTCTTGGAAGTGATCAGAGGGTTAAAGAAGTATAAAAATTTGGTTTCAAACAATAAAATCATACTTTGCTAGTCTCCCATGCAAGAGTTAAGGACTTCCTTCTCAGGAAGGATCTGAATGAAAAACATGCAGGATGGATCACTCGTGTCATGGAGTATGACATTGAGATCAAGGTCACTAAGCTAGTCTGTGGGAAGGGATTGTGTGAACAACTAGCCTCAAGTCAACAAGATGAAGCAAGTGGTGAAAAAGAAGTTGTTTTTGTCCTGTAGGATAGTCAAGAGGAAGAAAATGATGATGTACCCACTCCTTGTTGGACTCAAAGCATGGTGCACTTCCTTCAAACAGGCCTGTGTCCTCCAGAAATGAGAAAAACAAAAAGGAGACATTTCAGACTACAGGCCATCCCATATGTGCTTATTGATGGCATCTTGTTCAGGAGGGACATCAATGGCATTACTGCTTAGATGCATTGGGACGAGCAGATTGGGAGACTATTACAAGAGTTCCATGATGGCGGTTAGAGGCCATTTTGCTCCATAGGTGATAGCACTCAAGATCATGAAGGCAGGTTATTATTGGCCCAGGGTGTTTAGTGACTGCTATGCATGGATCAAAAAGTGAAAAAATTGTGCATTCTTCAAAGGCAAGGAAAGGCTAGCAGCACTTCCATTACACCTAGTTTCAGTTGACCAGCCATTCATGTAATGGGGATTGGATTTCATCAAGGTCATCAATCCAAATTTGAGCCAAGGCCACAGTGGATTCTGATGGCAATAGACTATTTCACCAAGTGGACTGAGGTAGTGGAACTCAAAGAAGCTAATGAGTCTATCATACTATATTTATATGAAGGGATAGTGACCAGATTTGGAGTGCTTGCCACCATTATATCAGATAATGCATTATCAATCATAGGTTCCAAAATCACAAGATGGGCCATTAGGAACGGGATTTACTTGAGAACTTCATCAAATTATTACCCTCAGGGTAATGGCCAAGTAGAGTCCACAAACAAGAACCTACTAAATATTGTCATAAGAACTCTGGATGAAAATCAGATAACTTGGCACATGAAACTCAAATCAGCCTTATGGGCTGATAGGACAACACCCAAGAAGTCTACAAGCAGCTCTCCATTCAAACTTGTCTATGGGAAAGAGGCAGTGTTGCCTATATCACTTGAGTTATTGGCATTGGAACTCATGAAGCAATTGGAGATGTCTGAGTTTGAACCAATGGAGGCTAGGTATGCAGAGTTGATGGAGTTGGAAGAAACCAGAGAACATGCACTTCAAACAATGGAGAAGGATCAGGTCTCAATCAAGAGATGCTTTGACACCGTAGACACCTATAATTACGCCCAAGTAATTTAAATACTTAAATTGCACCGATTATCGCAAATCAACGACGTATCGTCAAAAGCACTCATTTTCCCTCATATCATCATTAATTAATTACACTAAGCTAATTAATTAAGTTTCCTATCCAACAAATACCCTAATTAATGACCTTAGTTAATAAATCACTCCTTCTACCTAGACTAATTAATTATTATTAATTAATTAGCTTTCCCTTCCATTTAACCAATAAATCAATATTTAATTGATTTAATCCCTTCTAATAGCCTAAATCACACTAATATTCTTCTAATTGGCTTCTATAAGCTTACACCTACCTATTAATTAATCACCTTTGATTAATTAAAATATCCCCAACTCCCATGACTTGCTAAACATGTATTAAACCCTTCTAAAGTAAGGTTACCTTTAATAAAGCAACCTTATCCATTCATAATCATGTTTTACCTTTATCCCACATTCATAAGAATGTGTTGAATCATTATCCTTTGGGCTATATAAAGAGTCATCCACCTACCTTTTACTTACACCTAAAATTTCTAAGAGAGAAAATGCAAAGCATATAGCAAAGAGACTAAGAGCTTGCACCTTGCCCTTTTGAGAGTTCATCATCTTAAAGAGTTAAGCCTCTTTCTTAAAGTGCTTGGGTCATATGGGAGGTGTCAAAAGGGTCTTGTAGCCCAACTTTGATTAGCCCCATTCCTAGATTCTTGGAACATTAAGGACAACTATTTTGATATCCATGGAGCTTACTTAGGTCCATTCATTTATTTTTTGTTAGAGAATAGAGGAGTTTAGATATTTAGCATTGTTAGTTTCAAAGTTTGTATTTATGAATGCTAGCATCTAACCCTTGTTTAATTCTTATCATGATGGTTTTTATGCTTTGTTTTAGCTAAATTGTAGAACTATTTTAGGTGGTAGTTCTTGCTTCATTTGATTTAGCATTAAGCAAAGTATACATGCACACATTTGGCACGTCCGGTGGGACTTACTCCATTGTCCTTTGCACTTAATTTCAAGTTTTTGTAGTTAAGTTTTATTTTGGGTTACTAACCCTCTTTTACACATGTTGATCTAACTTGTTTTGTTGAGTTTGCATGTGTTGGGTATTCCTTGTAGGTATGAAGGAGGTGAAGTGCTGTCAAAATTGGAATTGATAGGAAAATTTCAAGATTTATCCATGTTTTCATTTTTAGAGCTTACTTTTTTAATATTCTACATGCTAGTTTTATCAATTTCTTGAAAATTTTAAATTCTTGAGCATGTAGGTTAGTGTTTGATAGTGCTGAGTCTTTTATTTACATATTAATGTGGTGGGTTGTTGTATAAATTTAATTTTGGTGAGAAAATTTCAAGATTTCATCATGTTTTCATTTTTAGAGCTTACTTTTTCATCATTCTACATGCTAGTTTTGTCAATTTCTTGAAAATCTTAAATTCTTGAGCATGTATGTTAATGTTTGATAGCATTGAGTCTTCTATTCATATATTAATGTGGTGGTTTGTTGTAAAAATTGAATCTTGGTTGTAAAAATTTACCCATTTTGCAAGTTAAGGGATGTTTTTGACATTTTTGAGTGCATGTCAAGTGCATACCCATGAGCATAAGAGCATATGTGTAACCCATCTTCCGAAGGCCATAACTTTTGCTCCCAAAATAGAAATGACTCCATTTTTTTGCGTTGGAAAGGTATTGAAGTTAAATATGCAATGAAAACATAAATTAGGGATTTATAGTTATAAAAATTATAGATTTTTGTTATTTGAAAACTGGTCATTTTCTAACATGTCTAATGTTTTGATGAATGTTGTATTTTCATGCTTACTCGATTTAGACCAAAGCGTGTGTATGCTCTTCTTTTGCATATTTTGGTGATCTTGAGAATAAAAATAACTTTGATCTCTATCTTGTTAACATTGGGATTAAACTTGGAAACTTGATTATTCATTTTGCTTAAGGGAATGAACCTTTTACAAAGCATTTTTTCAATGGTCCTTTGATTTGAAGTTTTCCATTTCTATATAGTTGGGATAAAGTTTGTGTATGCTCTTATCTTGCACCTTAGGGTGATCTTGAGAATCAAAAGCAACTTTAGTCTTCATTTTATAACATTTGGTAAATTGGAAACTTCATCTTTCACTTTTTGCTTAAGGGAATGAACCTTTTACAAAGCATTTTTCAATGGTCCTTTGATTTGAAGTTTTCCATTTCTATATAGTTGGGATAAAGTTTGTGTATGCTCTTCTCTTGCACCTTAGGGTGATCTTGAGAATCAAAATCAACTTTAGTCTTCATTTTATAACATTTGGTAGATTGGAAACTTCATCTTTCACTTTTGGTTTAGGGGAATGAACATTTATCAAGAATTTTGTATGGTTCATTGATTGAAAAGATTTTCTTTACTTTTTAGTTGGATTATTTGTTGTGTATGCTCTTCTCTTGCATCCTTGGATGATCTTGAGAATCAAAAACAACTCTTAATCTTCTTTTAAATAATGTGATTTTCTTGGAGAACTACTAATGCTTGAGTATAGGACCTAAAACGCTTGTCGAAAGAAAGGAGGAACCAAAACAAAATCAAAAACTACTAATATAGTTGTTATATAGGTTGCCATAAGGTGTTCAAGCAAACCACACCTAATTAAACAAGATAAAAAGAACAACATATTCAAAACACTTTGTATTGTAGGTTTCGAAAAGGGTACGTCCCTCTCCGCTCCACCGGAACATAACCCCTTTGGCATAACGCCTTAAGCTACAACAATGGGGGTGGTTTCAGGAACCTAAAGTAGTCCACGCAAGAGGAACCTTGTGGATGAAGCGGGAAGTGCTCCGCACTACCTACTTGACTAGTGATTACTTTGTGAGATAGAGTTACGGGTTGTCATTGTGGCAACCCCAATGATAGTACACATAGACGCACTAGTTTCCTACTGTTCTTGAAGGGGGTAAAGTAAAGCCGAGATACTCCCAAACTAGTCAATGCAAATTTTTGGGTAAATCACGCTTGCTCGTGGCAACTTTGTAACACCTAGGGTGAGAGAACCACCTAGGAGAATATACTTTGGCTAGGAGCCCACTTTGACCATTTGAAAATAGTGTTGAGTTGTGAACCTTCTTTTTGAGAAACGTGTGACGTATTACTTTCGCCTAGTTTTTACTTGCCTTAGGGTGAGGTGAAACTCTGTTGAAGTGAGGCTAGCATTTTTTGTCATTTTTCTTGATTTATTTCCTTCATATTCTTTTGACACTTTGTTGATCAAAAGAGGTGTGATTACCTCTGTGTTTCCATTTGATTTGTTTCTCTCACTTTTATGTCCGTTTACGCCCATCCATGTTTGCGGTGGGTTAGTTAAACGTCTAAAGTGAGTGGAGGCATTTTCACATCATTTGGTAGCCATTGTGATCTTGATACCCATGTCAAGATCGTCATTGTAGTTAGGCGTGGTTCATCACTGCGGACTTCCATAGAGGAGCTAACTTGTTTGTCTCATATCATTACAAATTTGATATTTACGTCTTGTTTCTTGTAAACTCGACATAAATACCTATATTATACTGATTCTGCTTGCACACATTCTTAACTATTCCTAGCTATACTTTGAGTTTTTTTGTTCAGTTTTATTATTACCTCGATTTTAAAAGGTCTTTGGCACTATCATTTGTGCGTGCTATATCAATAACACCTCGATATCAATACTTCACTTTCTTACAAAGTGGTTCAACATATCTTGGTCATATTGTTGTGTCATTCACAAATCGTAATTGGCACTTTTGAGATATAGGTCATAATCGAATTGAGCTTTCTCGTCATATATCTTGATTGGGAGATCGCATTTAACTTCGTGTATTTACTTACATCTTGTTCATTCCTTTGAACTTGGCATAAGTGGAGACATCTTGTTAATCATCTGGCGTCACAAATTACTTTGAAACGTAGTCTAGGAAGTACTTCATTTGATTAAGTTTTAATACCAAACGCTTGTATCACGGGTGATTTATCACTCTATCATATTGGTATTCTCACATTGGTGACACATTCATACTCTTAGCAATTTCATCTTGTGTTTCACTTAGGGGTAGTCATTGAATTTTGAACAAATCTACAACTTACCTTAGTGAAACTTATCACGAAAACATGGCTCCCAAAACACGTCTAGGGTTGAAGAAACAGACATATGAGGAACAACAAGCACATGCTTGGGAGACCTCTAATAGACAAGGGTCAAACCCCTTCATTGGACACGACTTAGGGCCACTATTTTCTGCAGAAAAGGAAATCAAAGAGATGGTCGATCATAGTGGAAATGAATTAGAATCAACACACGCATGAGACTTTGATTTTGACCCCGCCCTACTAGATGAGTTTCTCCTTAGAAAAAGATAGAGTTTTTGGCACGGGTCGTGGAATTAGGGGCCAAATTTCCCACCGAGAATGAACCAATATTACCTATAAATGACACTACTAAGGAAGAACACCCCCTTATCAATATGGAAGATATTTTAACAGGCGGGCATGCTTCCACTTCTTACGCAGAAAATGATAAAGTGATAGGGCATAGAATACCCCTCATCAAAGTGGCACGAAGAAATAAGATAGAACATGAAACAGGGGAAGAGCCTCCACAATACGAAGAGGAAGAACCTTTAGAAGAAGAAGACACAAACCAAGTCACAATCCAACAACAACTCAGTAACCTAAGCCGACAACTAGCTTTGCTTACTTTCCAGGTACAAAAAGACACAAACAAGAATGTTCAAAAGTCAAAGCCTAAGTTTAGGATCCACGAACTCCATCAAGAAAACCAAGGAGAAGAAGACACGGGGTACCATCGTGTACACATCCCCACTTCTCCCACTAGAGAACAATTTCTCGCACAAGAAGTGCAATCTATGAAAGCAACTCTTGCGAGCATACAAGAAAGCAATATAGGGAGTATTAGGAAATACCAATATGAAGAACTATGCCCCTATCCTTTTGACAAGACAATGACCCTTGACCCTTTCCAAAGAAATTTGATATGCCAAAGTTAGACAAATACAAAGGAAAGGGAGACCCAGGATCATGTTAAAGATTTCCACATGGCATGTCAAGAGGTGTCTTATAGTGATAATTACCTCGTCGGACTTTTCCTAAGAGTCTCGGAGGTCAAGCATTGGAATGGTTTATGCGCTTACCACGAGGATCAATTTTCACTGGCCGAATGGCGGAAAGATTCGTGCGTCATTTCTCATATAACATAGAGTGACATCACCATGGTAGACTTGTGTGGCACAAAACAATGCCCAAATGAGACCTTCGCCAGACTTCCTCCAATGATGGAGAGGGATAGCTAGTCACTTCCCTTGCGCTTTCCCGAGAAGCGGTGGTCAGGTATTTTCCTCCTAATCTCAACCCAGATATAGCTTTCCACCTCCAAATGCATTGTGTCTGCACCTTTGAGGAGGTTATCGAGAAAGGGATTCAAATAGAAAAGGCTCTCATTGCCAAAGGCACCCTCAAAACCCAATCTAAAGACAACCAAAGTGTCAAACCCACTGAAAATCCAAAGATCTTTAACAAAAACAAAAACATGGTGGGAGACGGAATCACTGATTCCAAACATGTTCAAACAGTCCAAACCAGTCAACCTTTTAAACTAACCAAGGGCCCAATTCAACCACCACCAAAGTGACGAACATTCACCACCCTCGATGAACCATTGTCCCTCATACTAAAAAGCAGGTTGGATGCGGCCAACATGATGACCTATCCTACAACACAACCATTTGATGACAATGCTCCTAAACCTTCATGGTATAAGGAGCATGAATATTGCGAAATGCATCGTGTTAAAGGTCATAAAATAGACAAATGTTTGCGACTTCGCCACTATATTCAAGACCTCATTGACAATGGGGAGATAGAGGTGGATAACCCTGGCCACATGTAAACACCTAACGAGAAAATGGGGATTTATAAGGAACCATTCCCCAAGCATGATAAGTTGGAAAAGACAAAGCCGGATTGGGGAGAGTCATCCCAAACCTATAAAGCCACGAATTACTTATATACAAAAAGAGATAACAATCATTACGATTCACTTATCGGATGTATTCACTCCCCTGCTGACTATGTCAATACCATCCGGATCAAGGGAAAGGACTATGCTGCGGTAACAAGGCGTGCCCACCTTGTGATTCCGGAACCCTCTCTGTTGACCCCACAAACTGATAAATATAACCTTTTAGAACAACTTGAGAGGACACTGCTAAGATCTCGATCTCGAGATCTTCTCAAGATATCCAATGTGCATAAGGAAATTTTGTATCAAACTCTTGAGGGTTGGGAGTGCCTTTAGAAGTCGATCCTACGTACCTTGAAGCCGCAGTGGAAAATATTGCATCAAGTGAGCATCTTACTTTCAACCATAGGGGATCCACCGCCACGAATCCGACACATAATCTTCCCTTGTACATTGAGGTAGTTGTCACCCGTAGGAAAATCAAATGGGTGCTTGTGGACAACGATCGAGATTGAACATCTGCATGCTTAAGCTGGTCAAACAATTGGGACATACGGAGGAAGATCTTGAGTCCCATATCATCACTATCACCGCATACGACAACGCAAAAAAGAGAGTCGGCCACGCACCATTACGCTGCCCATGGAGGTGGGCCCCACTTGCCATCAGACAAATTTTCACGTCCTAGACTTGGAACTTCCATATAATATGCTTCTAGGCCGACCATGGATTCATGCCATGCAGGTCGTGCCATCAACATTTCATCAATGCATCAAGCTGAAGCATGAGGGACATATGGTTACAATACCAGGAGATTCAGAGCCCTTTTCTCATTGTAGAGCTCTTAATAGCTTTGCACGAAAGGGTACATATGCATGTCCCTCCACAGATATAGTTGTCCCTCTTCATTCTGAGGCCATGGAATCTCGAGTAGATTCAAATTCTCTTAGTTCTTACGCTCATGGGGCGTCCACTTCCACATCTCCATTTGATTCATGGGAGATGAAAATTTTGGAATATGGCTATGGGGAGTATAATGTACAACAAGCACTCTTGGTTTCGACCTCTCCTTGTCGCCCAAGACTAGAGATCGACCCAACTACTCTTGCTTCGGAGACCTAGAGAGGAACACACTATTGGTTCATTCCTACCTAGAGGATTGTTAGTTGAGGAAAAATTACTTGATCCACCTACTACTTGGGTCCCTGAGGGCACTCAACCATCTTGTTATCAAACCCCGAATATGAAAAATCTAGTAGAATGATGTACTCCATTGGCTACAAAGGCCTAGGATGTGGGAGGAATGAATAAGGACAGAGAGAACCGTCCCTCTTCCGCATTTCAAAAGAAAGATATGGCATTGGGATTCACCCTTACGGAGCACACCCTAATGATCAATATGTAACTTGTTACGAGCATGAGGATAGCTACGAGTACCTGACAAGACGATACGAATTCCCATTGTAGCCTATATGAGGATCGCCTCCATGAACCTTTTCATGAACAATGTTGTCTGACCATAACCACCACCGAACCGACCCTTGACCTTGTGTACCCTTCCCTTGTTAAATGGGACCAACAACATCACATGCCACTAGATTTATTCGAGAACAGCGAGGATATTGCGAGTTCATGGGCATAAGGGATACAATTCCCATTGGAGATCACAAGAAGGGTTTCTTTATCGACTTAAACACCTATGCCTACTTCGGTGAGGAGGCTGAACTTCATGGTCAGCAAAATTTAAAGAAAATCCTCGGCAAAAATCAAAGTCCAAGTCACACAAAGGTGAAAACCTCTTTAAGGCACTTGGCTTACAAACAAATAAGAAAATCAAAGGACAAACAAAGTGACCACGCCAAGGATGAAAATCTCGTAGAGACATCCTTGGATGAAGATCTCAACCTACCTCCCGATCCTACATGTATGGAGGATTTATCAAAATTATTAGTTGAAGAAACCATTGATGTTAATATTGGTACGAAGAAGAACCCAAGATAGTAAAATTGGGAGCATCACTCTCGGCAGAGAACAAAAGACGTTCACTATGATACTTGTGAGAGTTTATTGATGTGTTTGCATGGTCTTACAAAGACATGCCCGGCTTAGATCTAACTTTAGTCGTGCATAACCTAGTTGTGCACCACAGTACGCTAAGCCTATCAAACGAAGCTCCAAAGATGCACCCAAGAGTGGCCTTGTTAGTTAAAGAAGAGTTGGAAAGGTTACTTGCAGCAAAGGGATTCATCGGAGCCAATTGATTATTCTGAATGGATATTGAACATTGTTCATGTCTAGAAGAAACCTATCGATATCGAATCTGCATGCAGATTTTAGGGACATCAATAAAGCTTTCCCTAAAGATGACTTTCCATTTCCCAACATTGACATGATTGTTGACTCAATCGTAGGTGCGAAATGCAATCACTCATGGATGGCTTTTCAGGTTATAATCAAATTAAGATCAGGAGAAGACCAACACAAAACAGCTTTCATAGCTCCTTGGGCACCTTCACCTTACATTATCGGGTGATGCCATTTGGCCTTAAGAAATGGGAGAAACTTATCAATGGGCCATGACAGTAATCTTTCACGATATGATTCATGACATCATGGAAGACTACGTAGACGACATCTTGGGAAAGTCCAAAACAAGAGAGGATCATCCTATCATTTTACAGTATCTTTGAATGCTGCGTGAATACAAAGTTAGATTGAATCCAAAGAAATGTGTCTTCGGTGTGTTATCTAGGAAACTATTGGGCTTCATTGTGTTGAGACGAGGTATTGAGGTAGATCCCGCTAAAGTGTCTGCCATCACTGAAATGCCTCCACCTGAGAATATCAAGCAATTACATAGCTTGCGAGGAAAATTCAAGCCATTCGCCACTTTATCTCCTAGCTTGCAGATAAATGTCACTCATTCACCCATTTGCTTAAAAAGGACGTCACTTTCCTTTGGGGACCCGAGAAACAGCAAGCCTTTACTTTGCTTAAACAATACCTGGCTAATCCACTGTCCTCATGCCTCCTACTCCAGAGAACCACTTTTGCTCTATATTTCTACTACGCAATACGCTATTCGTGCGCTGCTCTCCCAATATGACCTTAGCCATAAAGAGAAAGCGGTGTATTATCTCGAGTCACACCCTCATCACCTATGAACTTAATTATCCTCATATTGAAAAGGCTTGCACGGCCGTCATTTTTACCTTTCGAAACTTCGCCATTACTGCTAAATACTAAGACCAAGCTCATATCCAAGGTCAACCCACTCAATTATTTGTTGTCCAAACCCACCCTCATAGGTAGAATGGCTAATTGGATCATTCTACTCAATGAGTTTGATATAGAATTTGTCCATAAAAATCGGTTAAAGGACAAGTACTTGCCGACCAGCCAATGCGGAAGCACCTTTGCAAAGTACAAAACCTTTGAGTCTGGATCTGCCGATGCATCTTTGCTCTACATTGAAGAATCTATTTTTGGCAGATACATTTTGATGGATCTTTTTACGTTTCATGGTTCAAGTGTAGGATTGGTCCTAATTACTCCTTCGGGTGATCCTATACCGCAAGAGCTTTCCGCCTAGCCTTCCCTTGCACGAACAACATTGCGGAATATGAAGCACTCATTGCAGGGATGAAGCTAGCCATCAAGTGGAATATTCAACATGTTAAGGTTGTAGGTGATTCGCAGCTAATCATCAAACAAGTTAATGATGAGTATAAAGTTAAGGATGATAAGCTCATACCTTACAAAAAGTTAGTGGAAACTCTAAAGGAGTATTTTGTGCGCATCACCTTTGAGAAAATTCCAAGAGCACAAAACAGATTGGTGGATGCCATGGCAATGGTGGGATCTATGCTTCGTATTCCACCAGGGAACAATGATATGCCATTCTTCGTAGAAAATCTACGCCAGCCCACGTATGACATGCCGGAATCTTTCCTAGCTTGTGAGGTTGTTAGTCCCCATTCCCCATGGTATGAACCCATCTTCACCTATCTTAAGGATAGTACTTTCCCTCCCAATATCTCCCATTCTAAAAGCAAATCTGATTCACCAGATAGCCCGTTACACCCTTTTAGGAGGTACACTTTATCATCATGGCTACGATGGGAATTTGTTCCGTTATTGTCTGGATGTGACGGAGTCAATCCAGGTAATTAAAGAAGTACACGAAGGAGTATGCGGAGCACATACAAACAGAATGGTCTTGGCTAAGAAACTGTTAAGAGTAGGTTACTATTGGCCCACCATGGAAACTAATTGTTGTAATTATGTTAGAAAATGTGTGCTTTGCCAAAATTATGGAAATTTCATCCATGCTCCATCGTAACCATTGCAACCAATCACTACCCCGTGGCCATTCTCTAAATGGGGACTTGATCTAATAGGGAAGCTTACTCCTACCTCATCTGATGGTCATACACATATCATCACAACTACAAAATACTTTACAAAATGGGTGGAGGTTGTCCCTTTAACCTATGTCTCAAGAGCATGATTTCTAAATTCATCATGAATCACATTATTTGCCGATATGGTATCCCTTTAGTCATTGTCACGAGATAATGGGAAGTCATTTAAGAACAACACTTGTGAAAGGTCTTTGCCAACGGTTCCAAATTAGATTAAAAGTCCACGCCATATTACCCTCGGGGTAATGGACAAGCGAGGCAACAAACAAGACTTTGGTAAGGATAATGGAGAAGATGGTTAGCAAAACCGGTCGAAACTGGCACCTACAAATCCACCCAGCCCTCTGGGCCTACCGAACATCAATTCACACTCCTACGGGTGCGACGCCATATTCCCTAGTGTTCGAGACAGAATCTATCATCCCTTTAGAGATTGAACTCCCATCCCTGCAAATTTCTCTAGGGACTATTTGGATAAGGATGAAGATTATCGAGTGGCAAGATTGGTTGAGTTAGAGATCCTAGATGAGAGGCGCATTCGTGCTCTTAATCACTTGAAGGTATATCAACACAGAAATCTCCCGCAACTACAACAAGAGAATCATCCCTTGCCAGTTTGAGGTGGGTGATTTAGTTATGAAGGAGAACTAGTTCAACACCGGAGCGGAGCGAGAAAAGAAAGGGAATTTCAAACCACACCTTTGGTTAGGACCCTATGTTATAGTTGCCAAGTATGGCACGGGGGGTATCTGAGTTGGCTCACCCCAATGGTGATGAGCTCAGGGAGCCCATGAATGCCATGCATCTTAAGAGGTTTTATGCCTAAACATGGCACAAGAAAGTCATAAAAATTATAAAAAAATCAAAAAATACAAAAAATCAAGAAAATAAAATAAAATTAAAAATCAGAAAAAGAAAAAGAGAAAATAGGTTGTCCACTAGTGAAAACCATGCAATTGTGGCACTTTGGACAAGTCCTTGGGTGAAAACCGGTTTCCGGCGCCTCGGGAGGATTCGTTGTTCACAAGCACTCTGTATTAGAAGGGTAGTCATCTTTGGCCTGGACCTGGTTCTACCTTTGAGTTTCCTTGTGCACACCATTCTGTCCAGCCTTGATCCGGCTTTGCCTTCTTCTATTCATCTATGAGGGATGTGGTCTTTCGTTATTTCCCATCTTACGCTAGGGGAAACTCAACGAGTTCACCTTCTTGTTCATTAGCGCGTGGCTTCTGCCCTTGTATATTCCCCACCTAACGCTGGGGGCATCCATGCTTTCTTGGTTACCTGCACATAGCTTTGGAAAACTGTTAAAACCACAAAAACAATATAAAATTGTTTCGAGAAAAACACAAAAATAATATAAAATTGTTTCGAGAAAAACACAAAAACAATAGAACATTGTTTCAGAAAACACAAAAACAATAGAACATTGTTTTGAGAAAACACAAAAACAATAGAAAATTGTTTCACAAAACACCAAAACAATATAAAATTGTTTCACAAAAACCTAAACAATAGAAAATCAGTTTATGAAAACATATCTTACAAAAACATTTACTTGCATTATCTTGTTTTCTTGCTTTGCTTGTTGCTTGTATAGTGTTTTACATGCTCACTTTTGAGTTGTTTGTTGCTTGGGTGTACTTTGTCATAGTTTATCTTTTCTTCCTTAGAATAGATTCATTCTTGCTTGTGCATACTTGTAGTGGATTTCGACATGCTAGTGTGTTAATTCTTTCTTTCTTTCTTAATGCATTTGGTTGTGTTTTTTACCTATTAATAAGGCATGGTGATTCATGGTGTATTGCATTGATTCTGGTGTTCTTTGTAGCATTTGGCTTTGTGTTTCTTGCATGTGCTCTGCTTTTGTTATCATTCACATCACTATCATCACATCACCATCACTATCATCACATCTAGCATCATCTATACATCATATATAAACAAAAATGCTAAGTTTTACATCATGCATGTATACTAAGCTAATCATCACGTATCATATCATCAATGGGGGCAAGAGGGTTGCACATAATAAAAATCTATCCCCCGCACCAATATCATCATATCATCCCGTCCATAGACATCAAAATAACACTTGAAAACAACATTTGATATTGTCTATAGATCTATCATCTACATCTACAAAGACGCCTCAAACGATCACGTGCGATCACCATCTCTCCCGAGTTTGAGCCTCACGGTAAGTTTTCTAAACTAAGCGGTTAAAATGAACTGATTGTGATGTTTTACCCCACAGGGTATATTAGCTGTTTTCACTTATCGACGGCCAAGACACCCATTTCGCTCACCGTTTTCTCCTCTGTTCATTTGTGGAATAATTATTTTCATTGTATTGGGGCATTTTTTTTTCAATACCCCTTTCTTCTCCCTCGGACAATTTTATTACTCCCGTGATTTTTATTCTTCTTCACATGCTCGTAAATAATTATTTTTCTTCATTTTCCACTAAACAAGGAAAGTATTTTTCATTTGTTTCTCTTTTCTTCCACCTAGGGCACTTTCTGTTGCCCCTAGGCCCTTCACTTTCTTCTTCTACTTTCTTCTACTGTTCACCATGGTTTGGAAAGCAAAAACAACAAAAACAATATATATATATATATATATGTATGTATGTATGTATGTATGTATGTATGTATGTATATATATATATATATATATATGTATGTGTATATATATATATATATATGTATGTATATATATATATATATATGTGTGTGTGTGTGTGTGTGTGTGTGTGTGTGTGTGTGTGTATATATATATATAAATCCAAAAAAAAAAGACAAAATTTTTCAAAAATTCCTAAAAAGTAAAACACCCTACAAAATGGTAACTTGCTTCTTACGGCTGAAACTTGTGTCTTATGCATGGTATTTTCTCCATATCCTATTGGTTTGTCTCACATCTTCCCCAATTAATATGACTCATGGATAACCGGATTCACAACCATTCACAACAGCTAGCTGCTTGCTTTGTTTGTACTCTGGGGCACTTTTGGTTGCCTGGTGCTATTTTGTTGCGCACAAACGCTTTTCATGGACCCGTGTCCATTTTCATTTCCCCTTGCATGTATCCTTGCTTGGGGCATCATTTTTAAACCTTGTCGTCAATCACGAACTTTTGGATCTCTTCAACCTTGATAAAAAAATATTTTTACAACCTGTCTTGACCATTGTTGGGTTGGATATGTGCGTTCGTACTTATTTTCCCTGTTATATGAGCTTGTTTCCTTCTCGTCTTGCATTGCATTATTATATGTTACGTGGAGTTGGTACTTTTAGCAATGGACAATTGTTTGTAGTATGGATTTTCATGTCATTCTACCTTTGTCGTATGCTTATATTTTTCATAAGGACCGATGATGTAGTTCCTATGGCAATATGATGACATCAAATTTGTTCCAAACAAATAAGTGGCTAGAGGTTAAGCTCTTCTCTCCTCTCATCCATATTTCTTCTACACCACTTCCCTTTCACCCCTAATTCTCCCTCTCCTCGAGGCACCCTACCTCATCCCCATTCTTACGCCTACTTCTCATCTTTTCGATCGTCGATTGGCTTCCTTCATCCCCATCGACACTCGAGGGGCATCTCTCCCTCCTACTAATTTTTCTTCTATCTCTTCAAAATCTCTTCATTTTACTATCTTTGAAATGGCATCACTTACGCCACCCCAAAGAGGGCAAATGTAGACACCTATAATTACGCCCAAGCAATTTAAATACTTAAATTGCGCTAATTATCCCCTTTCTACTTAAATCAACGACGTATCGTCAAAAGCACTCATTTTCCCTCGTATCATCATTAATTAATTACACTAAGCTAATTAATTAAGTTTCCTATCGAACAAATACCTAATTAATGACCTTGTTAATAAATCACCCCTTCTACCTAGACTAATTAATTATTATTAATTAATTAGCTTTCCCTTCCATTTAACCAATAAATCAATATTTAATTGATTTAATCCCCTTCTAATAGCCTAAATCACACTAATATTCTTCTAATTGTCTTCTATAAGCTTACACCTACCTATTAATTAATCACCTTTGATTAATTAAAATATCCCCAACTCCCATGACTTGCTAAACATGTATTAAACCCTTCTAAAGTAAGGTTACCTTTAATAAAGCAACCTTATCCATTCATAATCATGTTTTACCTTTATCCCACATTCATGAGAATGTGTTGAATCATTATCCTTTGGGCTATATAAAAGAGTCATCCACCAACCTTTTTACTTACACCTAAACTTTCTAAGAGAGCAAATGCAAAGCATATAACAAAGAGACTAAGAGCTTGCACCTTGCCCTTTTGAGAGTTCATCATCTTGAAGAGTTAAGCCTCTTTTTTAAAGTGCTTGGGTCATATGGGAGGTGTCAAAAGGGCCTTGTAGCCCAACTTTGATTAGCCCCCATTCCTAGGTTCTTGGAACATTAAGGACAACTATTTTGATAGCCATGGAGCTTACTTAGGTCCATTCATTTATTTTTGTTAGAGAATAGAGGAGTTTAGATATTTAGCATTGTTAGTTTCAAAGTTTGTATTTATGAATGCTAGCATCTAACCCTTGTTTAATTCTTATCATGATGGTGTTTATGCTTTGTTTTAGCTAAATTGTAGAACTATTTTAGGTGGTAGTTCTTGCTTCATTTGATTTATCATCAAGCAAAGTATACATGCACACGAACACGAAGGCAAGAACAAGGGCCTTCCAAGAAGGAGACCTAGTTTTGAAATGGGATGCAGATCGAGAAAAACTAGGAAGGCATTCCAAGTTTGATGCCATTTGGAGTGGCCCTTACATGGTCATAAAATGTAAAAGTAGCAATGATTTCCAATTGTCTACATTGGATGGTGAAGAGTTACAGATTCCAATGAATGGAATCTATCTTAAACACTGTTACTAAAAGGAAAGTTCTCACCTTGTACATATTAGTTTAGTTTCTCATTCCTCTAAGTGCTTGTGCACATTGTCTTGTTGTAGTTTAGGTTTCTTTTCTCCTAAGTGCTTTGCATGCTCTGCATGTTCTACTTGGAGCATGTATGATTTCAAATTTTTATATAGTTGTGGTGTTATTTTTTTGCTCTTGCATAACCCATTCAGAAACAGATGAAGCCCCAGGTCAAAACAATTTTCTACTCTCAGAAACCATCATTTTGATATTTCTTATGAAAATTGAGAGTGCAATAGTTAGGCTCATGAATCAGAGGTAGGATCAGTATCAGACCATCGTTCTCAACTCCATGCCCAATGGATGTGACAAGGCAATTGGTCTTTTCATCTATCGGTAGATACCCCTGTGAGTCACCAAATTGTTATCCATATTTTTCCCTCGGGTGAAGTATTGGATCATCCACAACCCAAAAGATGAAGAACCAGAGAAAACACATTTAAATCTTGCAAATAGGTCATAGAAGGACTCAACAATGGAGTGGTGGGGCTTGCGAAAGACTAAACGACCCTATGCAAGAAGAAAGAGAAGAAACGGCTCTATCGAGCAAATCCATGTCTTAAATATATTTAACAGGTTATAGGTGGGCTCAAAAATAGAATAGCAGGGTCAGAGAAGGAGGAACAACGTCACAGAGAAGCCAAGAGCAAGAAAGGGAAGAAATGGTGAAGATCCGAAGTCTTTAGGCTCAAAACAGTTTAGAACAAGTCTAAAAATTGGCTAAGTATGGAGGAGGTAGCGGAGAGAGCCACGTGTCGGCACGGTGCTTCTCCAAAGTTGAATCCAAAAAGGGAAGCTCAAACTTGCGCCATCCCTCCATGTAGCAAATGGTCAATAGAGGTCAAAAGGTGGACAGGGTGGGGGCTCAAAAAAGAAGCTAAGTATAGAAGCGTCATGGAAGCCGCCACGTGTCAATTTGGCACATCTCCAAGAGCAGATTCAAAGGTGGAGGCTCAAATAAGTGCCAGTTCACCACATAGCCTAGGGTCCGAAAAGGTAAGAGGGGCCGTTGAAAATTCTAAGAGCCCGCGGAGGTTTCCAAGTGTCAACCCAACACTCCTCCAGAGGCAAAATCCTAAGTGGGTTTCCAAGTAAGTGTGGAGCCTCCATGCGTCCAATTTCAAAAAAGGGATAGAGTCGGGTTGAATAGTCAATGTATTGTGATAGGCCAGCGGAGAGTGCCAAGTGTCCAAATGGCACTAACTCAAGGGTCAAATAAAGAGAAGGTTTCCGACGAGCACCGGACCATTGCATGTCCCGGTCGAAAATATGACCGCACGAAGCAAAGGACTTAGCCAAAAACATAAAAATTGAACATCCGGTGGAGGAAGCCACGTGTCGACCCCGCACCATTTCAAGAGAAAATACAAAGGCCACCCTTGAACAAGCGCCAACCCTCCACGTGTCCCATATAGAAAAGGGGCCCCATTTTCAAACTAGTTCTTCCGCCCTTTTGTATGGATCTAATAAAAACTTTGAAGGTGCATATCTTTCGACTCGGTGCTCGAAATATTACAAATCGACATTGTTAGAAAGATCTCGTCCTCGTCTACGTCATAGAGATATAAGACTTTAAGTTTAGGGAGTTTAGGTGGGAGAAAAATGGAAAAACATCTTTAGGGCCATCAATGCGGGATCTATGTTTGCCCAACCAGATTAGACTTTGATCGATTCACCATTTCCTCCTTTGAGGCACCGAATAAGAAATTGATACGTTCAAGAGCAGATTTTGGGGTTTTTCTTATGGGAGGCATTAATAGTGGTGGTTGAGCTTCGAACTATTTTTTCCTTTTCTCTATTTCTCCCATCTATGTTGAATCTATAAAATTAGGGTCGAGGATCATTGTAAAGGGTTATACATCATTTTGTTTTTTTCGCAAGCTCCCTTTCCTTCATGCAAGGAATTCATGGAGTTTAGACCTTCCATTTAAATTGTAATACGTTTCCTACCTTCTGGTCATTTGTAATGCATTGTATCAATCTGCAGAGCAATAAAACATGTTTGTGATCGATTTTAGATCCTTTCTTGTCTCCTTTGCTCTCATCTAGTCTTTCATTATAAATCTAGTTATTTGTGCTTGATTATTATATGTATTTTGTTGGTTTATGTCTATCAACAAAACTAATGTTCATCATTTCTTCAAGTGCATCACCTTGTAACTTAATTTTTGATTTCTTGTATTCCTTCTATCCTGTCTCCTTGGTAAAACTTAGATTAGGTTTAGGAATAGGTCCTCTACAATTTTCCACGTATGCACCTAAACAGAGGAATATGAACCAGCCTTTAATCTGGAGAGTTTTCCCATTTGCAAAGTCCTACACTTTGGGGAAAACTCAATGTTATGCGAATCACACCAAATGAATCTCGCCTTAGAAAAGAAGATCGCGACTCATTTGGGGGTGTTGTGATTTTGCATTAATAGAATCACAATACATGTTGTGTTATGTGTGTGTACTTTGTTTTGATTTGGATTATTCCAGTTTATACTTCCACCGTTGTAGATTTTGGGGAATTGTTTACATCATGTGTGCATGATTGGGTTTTTATTAATTCATAGAACTATTACGCAATCCCGAATTCCCAACATTTTGGAATTTGGCATGGTCTTTATATTCATATAACTCAACCATCTAATCTTTTTATAGCCAATATCCTTCGAACCCTAAACATGTTCATCCTCTAAGAGTTAATATCACCTCCAAAGAGTTTTACCAATGTAATAAACCAAATATTCTTTCAAGTGGGGGCATTGGGTCATCCATAACCGTGTGAGGATAATATAAGTTTTCCACTTGTGGAAATAATTTTCAAGAGTGTATTCACCGAGACCTTGATGGGAAAATTTGAGCTCATCAGGTGAATAGGATGTAAATAGTTGTGAACTAGATGTAGATACTTGGGATCGAAATAACATGTTGGGATATGTTGTCACTTGGATCTTGCACCCGTGAAATCATTAGATGATCTAGTGCAACATGAGAACATCCTAAGGTGTGGGACCTTGGCTCATTGGGATGAACCTTCGGAGAAGGTTGACTTCCTACTAAACTATGTGCATTTTATAAAATACCAGTGTAAAACCTATGATGCTGAAAAAAACTATACTATACGATATTTATAGAAAAAGGGAGGAGATAACTTAAAATAACTAAAAATGGTGATGCACCAATAGTTTAAGGAACAAAAGATCAGCTTTCACAAGCACATAATACTTACAAGAATAATGATATGCACGACTTTCTACTCTTTTCCGTAACAAAGGAATTTGTATGAAGGTAAAATTAATAACAACATAAGGGATTTACTTGATTTCACAACCGTAACAAGTAAGTCTCACTAATCAAAAGTTGCAATTTTTAAAAGAAAAGACAACTTAATATGAAGGTAAAAATAGATCATCAAATACTAGGAAAGAAACATTCACAAGTATAAAATGAACCACTGAAATACATAACACATTAAAGTGGATGAAGGAAAAAATATCGAGTTATGTATATAATATTGAGGCTTAATCTTATATACAAGTACTCAAAATGGCAGAGCCTCCTTATACAAATGATCAAAATTCCCTGAATACATAATGCATCCTCCTATATATAGCTAAGAAGGTTGAGAAATATTAGCTACTCTTCTTAACTAATTACATTCTAAAAATAGGATGCATTTACATCTATGAAAGATTCCTCCTCAAAAATAGCTAGACGGTTGTGCAACTTTGACCAGTCAAACCTACTTAATTGTTGACTTCCACAGGGCAACTTGGGACCTCTTTGTAACTACGGCTTCCCTAGGGGAAGGGTGTTGTTTTGTGTGATTTAACTCCGAAATGGTGCAGGGTAGAAGTGAAGGGTTGAGAAACACTTAAGAAAATCAATAACTCAAATGGTTTGTAGAATAAATCCTAAAAAGTTCAAAAAAATCAATAAAATAAGTGGTTGGAAATCGAAACCCAAAATGCGCTAAATATGAAAAATGGAACTCCAATCCGAAATGCACTAACAAGTGCAAAATGTAACTCAAACCCGAAATTTACTAAAAAGTGAAAAATGGAACTCCAAACACAGAAATGCACTAAAAAGTGCAAAATGGAACTCTAAGCCCAAAATGCATGAAAAGTGCAAAATGGAACTCCAAACCCAAAATGTATTAAAAATGCAAAATTGAACTCCAAACACGAAACACACTAAAAATGCAAAATGGAAGTCCAAACCCGAAATTCATTAAAAAGTGTAAAATGGAACTCCAAACCCGAAATGCATGAAAAGTGCAAATTGGAATTCCAAACCCAAATGCACTAAAAAGTGCAAAATGGAACTCCAAACCCGAAATGCACTAAAAAGTGCAAAATGGAATATGAGCCCAAAATGCACTAAAAAGTGCAAAATGGAAATCAAACACTGAAATGCATGAAAATTGCAAAATGGAACTTAGGCATTTTTCAAGATTCTCACAAAAAAGGGTCTTGCATCAAAACTTTAAGAAACATGGATTTTGTAAGGAATAGTCATGTAAATGGGAAAGGTGACTTAAAAGTCAACATTTTTGTGACCTCTAGGAATGCTTGCTTGCTAAGCAAAATTCCAAAGTAACCTTAATCAAGTACATTGGGCTAGAGTCGATAAAATCCTAAAAACAAAAGTAACGAATGTTTTTTCTTCCCATGACATAAATGGAGGAATTTCCAATGGCTCTTTTCGGGGTGATCCCATCGGCCCGGAGGGCGGTCTTTAGTTGAGTATGCCATGTTGTCTAGTTATTTTCCATAGTTCCCTTGATGATCGAGAGGAAGAAAACCTACACAAAAAGGGCTACACAACAGCAACCGGAGGCGCAAAATCTATGTTCACAATTTAAAAATCATACATGTTTCAAGAGGAAACATAAAGAGTGTGCACATGCACTTATTTTACTGAAAGAAAACCTACCTACCCTAGTCTAACTAGAGGCAAATGAAGCTTAAAAAATCTTGATACGGAAGGGAGAATTAGTTTCTTTTTGATGCGGGAACATCAAGACCTTAGAATATCATAGGGAATCTATTCTAGTATGAGTGATTTACTTGAGTTGGGTAAGTGTGAAATTGAATAAGTTTGTAAAAATATAGTCCAAGTGAAATGGTTGTTTTGATGCCTAATTAAGGTTATATGAATAGATAATGAAATGTAATAAGAATATGGATGAGTGGAGAGAATCTTGGTATGTGTTTTCATCCTCTTCTAAGCTAGGCTTGATTTTGAGCTCATCTAGGAGCTAAAATTAAGAAATTTATTGAGTTAAATAAGGGTGAAGTACATATTTTCATGGAGTCAGTCATGTATCAATCTAGCATTAGTCACATATCAGCCATGTAATACAATGAGGAGGATGTAATAGAGTTTGAGGAGATGAATGAAGAAAGTTCTGGGTATTTAAATGTCCATTTTCATGTTTCATTTGTGAACTGTGTATATTATCTTGTTCTTGGCCGAGACTCCAAATTTAACATTCCTTCTTAAATGCATTTTGTGAGATATGTAAATGCACATATAGCTAGAGATAGATAAGGGAAGCACCATACAATATTTTTAGCTCTTAAAACGTTGTATAATGTCATGTAGCTTTAATTCTTTATTATCGAGCGAGGAATAAGGGCATAGTGTCATTTAAATTTTAACCATCCAAATTTCTTGAAATTTTGGGAGCATCTCTACCTAGGTGATATCTATAGGTATGCTAAATTTCATCTCCTAATTCACATGTTTGAAGGAGATATACCTTGGTTTTCAGGTCATATTATAATAGTGTACATGAAGGAGAGAGAAAGAGGTGCATGGATGGGTAAATGAAGGAGTTAAGCTACCAAACTTGGTATAAAGTATCTTAATGATATTTCAGAGATGGATCCATTAGAATTCAAGTGAGTTCATGACTAGAGGTGTCTCTTTGTTATGGCCTAGGACCAAGATAGACCTAATTTGCATGGTATATTACAAAGGAAGTACAATTTCATACAAAGGAGTAAGGTATGACACATTGATGGATTCGAGTACTCCATAAATGGTCTTTATATCACCCATTTAGTTGCATGGTTGTTTTAGTAAAACTTGAAATATAGCATGATCTATATGTCGGGAGGGCTCTGAGGCTAAGAGGCCTAAACCGGAGAAATGGTATGAAGGAAAGGATTATGACTGAAATAAGGGCGTAAATACCTTGTCCTAGATCGGATAAGATGTCTCAAGAGTATAGGTGTTGTCTCATTAACCTATGTGATGTTTGAGCCCAAGTACCATAAGGCCTACCTAGGTCTAGTCATATAAGAGTGAGAGAATGGTGGTATAATGATTGTTGAAAAGGATCGTGATAAGTGGTATGGTCTTAGCAAGTCAAGAAGGGTATGTTAAGATGGATGATGGAGGGTTATGAACAATGGAGCCATAATCAACAACCAAGGTATGGTTATCTCATTGTTTTCCTTTCATTAGTACTAATATGGGTATGAATTAGGTCTCAATGAACCTCAAGTTGTTTTGAGCAAAGGAAAATAGTGCTATAGAACCTCTAAAGGAGATCCTCGGTACATGGAAGGTGTAAAGCAACATAGGCAAGCTTAGAGCTCTCTAATAAAGGATAAGGCATCCAAAAAGGTAAGCTTCCAACAAAAATAATATAGAGAAATAACATGAACCCTTGTAGAATTTTTGGTATCGAGAACGTGGTCTCTAATTTGTCTAGCATATTATAGAGGATAGAATTTTTCTTAATGAACCTCAATTTTTTTACTAACTAGTATATTGGCAAGATTATAAGACTTTGTGCAATGTGGATCTAAGAAGATAAGAAATGAAAAAGAAAGAGATTGAGAAGGGAATGATAAGCACCAACATGGACTTCAAAATTTTGATGAGTTTACATAATGTCGGTATGGAATCATTGACTATGGTTCGAAAAGATCTTATGATGCAAATGCAAATGATGAACTTAAGACTAACTAAGCTAGAAGCTAAACATGATGGATTTGTAAAGTTGAAGAGAAACATGAAAGAAGTGATAAATGACAACATAAGGTGAAAAATTTATTATTTCATGAGAAAAGAGGGAATCAAGTGAGAACTTCATGAACTTTTTTACGAAGGATCTTGAATTTTAACAGCAAGAAGTAAGTTTGATGGCAAGGAGTTTTTCATAACAAGATGCACAACAAAAGGCAAGGTATGTCAGGCAATTATTTATAATGGAAGCACTGATAATATTTTGTCTGAAGAAATGGTGTCAAAATTGAATTTGAGAATAATACCTCATCCTACACCTTACGAGTGTAGCATGGGTTCAAAAGAACCATCAAATTATTGTAAATGAGCAATGTATAGTTCCTTTCAAAATTGGAAGTTTGCATGATGAAGTCTTGTGTGATGTGATGCCTATGGATGTATGTCATTTACTCTAAAAGGACCATGTTTTCTAATCAAAGATGGAATAGAACATGTTTTGGTGCCTTTGATGGATCAACATGTAGGTACTGAAAGGAGAAGCATGGTGTTTGGAATCAAAGAATTTGTTGAGAAGACCAAGAATCAGGTCTTATCCTTCATGAAAGAGGAAGGAGGCATGACAGAAGAGAAGCCAGCCTAATGAGGCTGAAAGAGAACAAGAAGTTATCAAGGAGAGAGAAAATGACCAAGTTCACTTGATTCGTCAAAGTAAGTATGATAAGAACAAGCAATAGTATAGAATTGAAAAAAGGAAGGGACATGGGAGATAGTCCTTGAAGATCTTATGAAAGATCATGAAGAACATGAGAATGGGAAGACATAGGAGGGTGTCATGATAAGAGTAGAGGTAGATAGGTCATTTGAAGACCAAGACAAAGAGAGTGAAGGAAGCTAATCCTGTGAGAATACTAAACCAAGAAGGCAGTAGATCGGAAAGAATAAATGATGAAGAATTCATAGGAATGAAGTATGATACTTCAAAAGAACAAAAAAGTCTAATAAAAACACCATGAATGATGAATATTAGCAGAGAAGAATTAAGAAACAAGGCTTACAAACAAGCCTAGAAGAGAATGCAAATGAAAAACAAATAGAAATCATGCATGGAGCAGCCAAAGAAGGAAATGGAGCTTTGATTTTGAAACTAATTATGTTTTGAATTACAGGTATACGAGCTTAGAGGAAAAGAATTCAAGCATTGAAAACTACATGAAATAATCTAGCGCGGGAGAAGAATAACTAATTGGTCCTAAATATGATGAAGAGGAAATTGTTGATACTTTCACATTGAAGGAAGATTTACAACAGTTTAGAAGAAATGTTTAAGCTCATGCAAGGACACCATGCAGATGGAGAAGGAAAGAGATAAGTTGAAGGAGAATTTTTGAAAAAGTGTCAAGTTATAGGCTATAAAGGAAACTCAGTAAAATGTGTCCATAAACCAATTATCCTTGTTGATAAAAACTCAAAATCAGGCCATTTAGTGATGATGAAAAATAATCTAAATTGTAAAATGAGCTTATGTGAAGGAACAACAAGTAAGATTATTCAAGTGCAAAATGACAAGAAGCTAAGAAACCTGATGCAATCTAACCAAAGTAAGTTGTCGAGGAGAATGAATTGAATCTAGAGTCATGGAGTGAAAATCAATTCTTTACACCAAAGTGAGGACCGATGAAGAATCAAATCAGAAATCTCGGTATCTAAAACAACAAGGAGGTACAGGTCATGTTTCTTATGAACATGTTTTCAAATTTCAAATCATATTGAGCAAGTAGATAATGAGGACTAGAGATCGGGATTGCACTTCAAGTATTAATGAAAATGAGAGAGACATGAAAATTTTTGTTAAGAAGAGCATTAGAAAATTAGTCAAAGAGGATACATATAGATAAATTAAGAGGTTGTATGTGAATTAAGCCAAGCATGTAGCAAGTCTACAACAGTTAAAGAAGAAAAGAATTCTAAGTTGCATCCATGGTATGCATATAAGCGAGTTGAATATGATTTTATATATTACAATGCTTCAAAACGTTGATACTGATTTCTTAGAGAAACAGGTTGTGGCAAGATAGTATATTGAAGGTGATAATATCCTTAAGTAGGCTAAGAAAAACTCAAGGAGAAAGTATAATTAAACCTAGGATAGGTATTGAGAATGGTGTGGCCAATTCCAAGACAAATTTGATAATTAACAAAGAACAAATAGTGAAGAAAAAGACATTACAAAGATATGAAGCATATGGAACAAATCATACCAAGAAAACTCGGATGTATAGTCATGAAGGTACAATGGAGTTCATGCAAGGTCAAGAAATGATGACTATCTAGTGTCACGGAGAAGTCGGGAAGGAGATAAATCAATACAAGAGCGAGGAATACAAAGCACAATCCATAATGAAAGAGATGTAATACAAGATTAAATAAAAAATGACAAAGTGAGTGAAAATTGCTAGTAAACAACAAGGTACAAGGGGTACTATGAATGAAGATGGGTTATATAGTGGTGAATACAAAAAAATAAATTACATTGGCATGAAATGACATAAGCAAATGATTTAAACTTCAACATTGAAGATTTTCATTTCATTGACAAGATAAAACAAGCTCATGAAGAAGCTAAGGAGGAATATGAAAGGAAGATGGTGTTAGACTAGATTGAAGAGGCAATTAGGTCCTATGTTTTCATATCTAATTCTACCATGAATGTAGTAACTAAAGGTACACCAATGGAAGAAGAAAGGGCAGATTTTCTATGGAGATTTATGAAAGTGAAGATTGAAGAGAACCTAGAGAAAACATGGTGATAAAAACCATGAAGAAGAAATGGAGGAAAATGTTCAAAGTAGTACTTGGAAGACATAAAACATTCAAAAATCAAGATACACAATCAAAAATCATGATAAGAAATTGGAAATCCAGAAGGAAGAAGACTTCTATATTGTATTTGAGTAGAGCTAAAAAAATCTCACAAGGGCACTCGATGCAGGAGCATCAAGATCTTATAATATCATAGGAATCTATTCTAGTATGAGTGATTTACTTGAGTTGGGTAAGTGTGAAATTGAATAAGTTTTTAAAAATATAATCAAGGTAAAATGGTTGTTTTGATGCCTAATTAAGGTTATATGAATAGATAATGAAATGTAATAATAATTTCATCAATAGGAGAGAATCTTGGGATGTGTTTTCATCCTCTTCTTAGCTAGGCTTGGTTGTTGAGCTCATCTAGGAGCTAAAATTAGGAAATTTAGTGAGTTAAACAAGGGTAAAGTAGAGATTTTCATGGATTCAATTATGTATCATTCTATCATTAGTCACATATCAGCCATGTAATACAATGAGGAGGATGTAATAGAGTTTGAAGGGATGAATGAAGAAAGTTTCAGGTATTTAAATGTCCATTTTTCATGTTTCATTTGTGAACGGTGTATACTATCATGTTCTTGGCCGAGACTCCAAATTCAACGGTGATCCTTCTTGAATGCATTTGTGAGATCTGTAAATGCACATATAGCTGGAGATAGATAAGGAAACTACCATACAATTTTTGTAGCTCTTGAAACGTTGTATAATGTCATGTAGCTTTAATCCTTTATTATTGGGCAGAACTAGGGCGTAGTGCCATTTAAATTTTACCCATCCAAATTTATTGAAATTTTGGGAGCATCTCTACCTAGGTGATATTTAGAGGTATGCCAACTTTCATCTCCTAATTCACATGTGTGAAGGATATATACCTTGGTTTATAGGTAAGACTATAACAGTGTACAAGAAGGAGAGAGAATGAGGTGCATGTATGGGTAAATGAAGGAATTAATCCGTCAAATTTGGTAGAAAGTATCTTAATGAAATTTCGAGAGGTGGATCCATTAGCATTTAGGTGATTTCATGACTAGAGGTGGCTCTGTTATAGCCTAGGACCAAGATAGACCTAATTTGCACGGTATATTACAAAGGAAGTACATTTTTGTACAAAGGAGTAAGGTATGATACTTTTGTGGATTTGAATACTCCATAAAGGGTTTTAGATCACCCATTTATTTGCATGGTTGTTTCAGTAAAACTTGAAATATAGCATGATCTATATGTCAAGAGGGCTCTGAGGCTAAGAGGCCTAAACTAGAGAAATGGTATGAAGGAAAGGAGTATGACTAAACTAAGGCGTAAATACCTTGTCCTAGATCGAGATAAGATATCTCAATATTATAGGTGTTGTCTCATGAACCTATGTGATATTTGAGCTTAAGTACCATAAGGCCTACCTAGGTCTAGTCATATAAGAATAAGAGAATGGTGGTACAATGATTTTTGAAAAGGATCGGAATAAGTGGTATGGTCTTAGTAGGTCGGAAGCGTATGTTAAGATGGATGATGGAGGGTTATGAACAATGGAACCATAATCAACAACCAAGGTATGGTGATCTCATTGTTTTCCTTTCATCAGTACTAATATGGGTATGTATTAGGTCTTAATGAACCTCAAGTTGTTTTGAGCATAGGAAAATAGTGCTATGAAACCTATAAAGGAGATCCTCGGTGTAGGGAAGGTGTAAATACACATAAGTAAGCTTAGTGCTCTCTAACAAAGGATAAGGTATCCAAAAGGTAAGCTTCCAACACAAATAATATAGATAAATAACATGAACCCTCACACTACCTTTCCTCACAAGATCAGACCATGTAACTGATTTGGATTTGAATATGGTTTTTAATTGAGTGGAAAACTCTTTAGAAACCTATTTCCCACCTCATTCCATAAGGTATTAGAAACAAACAAAATAATACCTCCTTTAGTTGTTCTGCATTTGGATCTGAGAGGCATTGTTTTTGACCTTTGGTTTGTTGAAGCTCTTCCTCATGCTCTGAAATGAGCATGAATGGAAGAAACTTTGTTCTTGGATCCAAGCTAGCCAGATACTTGATTGGGCATAGGTTGATCCTTTTTGTTTTCTCATTTTTTTGCAATTAGCTCCAAGACTGGAGCTGGTAGAGACCCTTTCCTCTTCATGGTGGATGTCTGCAAGATTTTTAGGAATCAATATTATTTTCTCTTGCACAAACATCCTTGTTTCCACCCTTGTATTCTCATGCTTTGCTTCCTCAAATAAGAAGCTAGAGATCTCAAACTCATCCTCCTTGAAATCTTGAGGCCCTTCTTGGTTCATTGCAATGACTACGGATGCTCTTGATGTATCATCGCAACTTTCCAAAAGTGTAACAAGTTCTAGACATGCAGAGCAATGAGGATCATTGCATTCAATTGTAACATCTTGCTCACTTGGAATCCCTTCTTCCTCTTCCCATCCATTTCCAATCTGCTACTTCTTTACATCTGCCTGATTTGTTTTTATGTTTAGCCATCTTTTTGCATGGTTTTCACGGTCTCATCCTCCCAATCTAAATCAGACCAATCTTCAACATATATGGAATTATCTTCTTTGGTAGAATTGGTAGGAGAAGAAGCATAAACAAGAGGCTTCTGATGTGTTGCATGCTTTGGCGAGATATTTGGTGCTCAAGAGATCTAATTTGATCAATTGGAGAAGCCAAATGATCCTCCACAACATGCTCCCTTTGGTGTTGGTCTTCCCTTTCAAAAACAATTATATGATTTTGCATAAAAATTATTGTTGGGAGTGTTGTGTGGGCTGCTCCTTCTCTCCAAAAGCATAGAAAAATTCATGCTCTACCAACCTTGTAGGATAATTTGGTTTAGTGAGTGTTGGGTAGGGCATGAGGGAAGTATTTGAAACACCAAAAATTTTATAAACATTATTGCAAGGTTTAGGAAAGTTGGGTAATGCCTTGGGTGGAGATGGGAGGGAGTTTGGAAAAGTATGAGGAGTGCTTTGGGCATGATAAACTTGTGGAGCATCAAATGAAAGAAAAGGAAGCAAAGGATCTTCTGCCTTTGGAGAGGGACAATGGATTTTTCATTCTTTGCACAAGGGGAAGGAATAATTTGAGATGGTGAGGGGAGAATGGTGGCAATGGGGATGGGTATCCTTTGGCCAGCCTGAATGAGCATCTTCTCAACTTGTGGTGCAAATGGAAAAATATTGAGGAAGGGTGTTACCTCCCAGGGATTGGATTAACACATCTAAATCAACATCAAAGGACCTTAAATAATACAAGAATTCCATACCTTGTGAGGGTCTGAATTCTTGAGGAATTATATGTCAAGTCCTTTTGAACTGGTATTAAATTTAGACATAAAATCCACTGGTGCCCATTGTATTTTTCTCGAGATGTTAGTTAGAGTGATGACATATGCATTCTCCTTGAACCGATTATCCAATTATTATCCCAATTGATCCCATGTGGAAATGGATTGTGAAGCTAAACTATTATACCAGTCTTTTGCTCTACCTTTGAAAGATGAAACAAGAATTCTAAGGAAAATGTTCTCTTCTCTGATGTTGTGAATGACACAATGGTTCACTATATCCTGAATGTGATCAATGGGAGATTGATCTCCATTTCCATGGAAGAGGGGTAAGTTTTAGGGTTGTTTTGGGGATATCGTCCCACTACTACAAATGGAGGGGGGTAGAGTTGAAATGAGGAAATACAAGAGCTCTTTGGAGAGCCATGAGAAAATGGGGGCATGTAAATGAATACAGGAATGGAGGAAAAGGTCTGAAACCTAAGAAAATGGGTTGGTTTGAATCAGTGGAGTCTCCAGATGTGTTGAGAAGTTCCTCCAAAGGCTGAATACAAGCAAGAACACATCAACCTTGCTGGTATTAGGTTGTAGAGCACTTCAATCTGTCCCACCTTTGGGTGTGCCAAAATTGTTGTCACTTAGATCTTACACCCAAGAAATCATTAGATGATCCATTCAACATGGGTAAAAGGAATGATAACCAGATCGTGCCAAGCCAAGAACACAGATGCTAATCAAACATCACGATCAATAAGATGAAATAAATTCACTAGAATAACTTTACATAAACCTTTGCAAACAAATGAGCAGCAATATCATATATTATTATGGAACTCAATGAAATACAATGAGAATGGGTCTTGCTTATATAGGCAAGGAATAACAATCTAAGAACCAGTCAAGGTCGTAGATCAAGCCATAAATCATGGAAAGAACTAGTCATCAAAGAACTAGTCAAGTCCATAGATTTATGAGAGAACTAGACATCAAGGATCTAGTCAATACCATAGATCTAGGAAAAACTAGTCAATATGATAGATCAAGGAAATAACTATACCTAACAACTAGATAATATCTCCTAATATCTAAATAAATAAAAAGAAATATCCACACACATAAGTGGGTGAGGATAAATATAATAAAGGTAAATAATGTACCTAGGTGAACATGAGCTAAGGTAAATACCTACTCTAACACCCCCCCTCAAGTGAAGCTAGGGGCCAAAATAGAAGTGGCATGTCCACAATATGAGTCCCGGAAACTAGGCCTGATGAGGTACTCATGTACAATATATCCATGAAGAAATATCGAACCAAAAGAAGGAAAGAATCCTACTATAAGGAAAGAGAAAGAAGAAGAAGAAGGAAGATGTTCTCACGAACACCCCCAAGAACAACTTCCGAAACCCCAAGCATTCCACACAACTCAAGGTAGTGAGGTGATGAAAAAGGATTCGTAAATATGTTTGCAACCTATTCTGAGTCAGAAGGTACTCCAAGCAAAGAACTCCATCCTGAATGTGTTGCCGAATGAAGTGAATGTGTATCTCAATATGCTTGGTCCACTGGTGCTCAATTGGGTTGTGAGAAATGTGAATTACACTTTGGTTGTCACACCAAAGTACAGTCGAAATGAATCCTATGGGAATCTAAACTCACATCAATAATCGGCGAAGCCAAAGAATCTCTTGACTTGATGTAACTATTGTCATGTACTCTACCTCTAAAGATGAAAGTGCAATAGCTTGTTGCTTTTGCATGCCCAAGCAATTAGAGAAGAACCAAGACAGAAAATATAGCCAAAATTAGAATGCTCTCATCAATAAAACCTACCCAATCTGAATCAGTATACCCAACCAACCGAGTATAACCCCTAGTGTAGTGTATGCCAAAGTGGTAAGTTCCTATAAATAGCACAAAATCCTTT